>BMAC01000006.1:92320-116183 GCA_014905375.1 Phtheirospermum japonicum | reverse complement strand
TCAGTTCAGGAAAATCGAGGACATCCGTCCTTAGCCAATCCTGGCTTAAATTGACAATCAGGTCAGGCAAAATTGAGGGCATCCGCCCTTAGCCAATTCTGGCTTAAACTGACAATCAGGTCAGGAAAATCAAGGACATCCGTCCTTAGCCAATTCTAGCTTAAGTACGGACACGCAATTAATCTGACGGATAAGAACCAACCTGCAATTTTTATTCAATAACAAGTGAATATCAAAAATTACAATTATGTATAAAATTTTCTCAAATTAGCGATGTTCCAAGCACGAGGAATCTCAGTCCCATCCAACTCCTCTAGTTTATAAGCTCCTCCAGCCAAGATCTGGGTGACTCGGAATGGTCCTTGCCACGTGGCATCCAACTTTCCCTTTGCCTTACCTAAATAAGATCTTCTCAAAACAAGACCTCCCACTTGAAACTGCCTTTTGACGACAGATCTGTCGTATGCCGCCTTTATCCATCCCTTGATATGCTCCATTCTGACGGCAGCTCTATCTCTTTTCTCCTCAACCAAGTCCACGGCATCTTGAATCAACAACTCATTCTGTTCTTCAACAAAATTCTGAACTCGGTGAGTTTCCACGCTAATCTCAGCAGGCACCATGGCATCCATACCATACACTAAACTGAAAGGTGACCCCCCTGTGCTTTTCTTGGGATTAGTTCTGTAAGCCCATAAAATTGAGTTCAGTTCATCCACCCATCTGCCCCCATATCTTTCCAAACGCGTCTTGATCCCCTGCACCAGTATGCGATTGGTGACCTCTACTTGACCATTAGCCTGGGGATGGTAGATATATGTGAAGTGCTGATCAAATTTCATCTTCACACACCAAGCTCTGATTCTGGTACCCATGAACTGGGTGCCATTATCTGAAACCAGGATTCTGGGGACGCCAAACCTACACACAACATTTTTTCACAAGAACTTCATGACCATGTCTTCTGTAATTTTTGCCATGGCCTCAGCCTCCACCTATTTGCTAAAATAATCGATTGCTACTATCAGAGATTTCTTTTGGGCGGGAGGTATGGGGAAAGGGCCGACTAAATAGATCCCCCACTTGGCAAATGGACAAGGGGAGCTCATCGTCATGAGCTCTTCAGCGGTCTTATGTATCAACGAAGAGTTCTTCTGGCATTTCTCGCATGTTCGTACAAAATCCTCTGCCTCCTTCGGCAGTTGTGGCCAGAAGTACCCCTCTCTCAAGATCTTGCTTGAAAAAGCTTTGGCGCCCATGTGGTTGCCGCAACATCCTTCATGGATTTCATTAAGGACCACAGCTCCTTCCCCTTGGCTAAGGCATCGTAAAAGGGGTTGCCCAAATCCTCTCCGGAACAGCTCTTCCTTGACTAGACAAAATCTGGCAGCCCTGGTCCGCACTTTTACTGATTCCTTCTTATCCTCTGGCAAGACTCCTTTCTCTAGATACGCTTTTATGGGGGAGCGCCAGTCCTCTCTTTCATTCGCCGAGCACACCTACTCTGTCCCGAATTCTGCATCTGCCTTCAACAAAGTAATCACCCTCTCGTAACAGTCCGTAGTTGAGCTAGCTATCTTCACTAGATATTCAGCTCTTTCATTCTCTTCCCTAGGGATTTGCAAGACTGTCAGAGATTTCATGCCCCTGGGAGCTCTCTGAACTTAGCTAAGTACCTCTTCATGCTATCTTCCCTCGTCTCAAACTCGCCATTTATCTGTTTACATATGAGCTGGGAATCTACTCTGGCACAAGCCAGCTCTGCCCCTAAATCCCGTGCCATCTGAACCCCTCTTAAGAGGGCCTCATACTCCGCCGCGTTGTTGGACAAGGTGTAATCCAAGCGCACCGCATATTCAGTGGCTACACCTGCTGGGTCGATCAGAACTATCCCAGCCCCACAGCCCTAATTTCCAACAGAGCCGTCTGTAAAAATCGTCCATTCCTGGTTGTCTTCAGAAGAGCTGGTCATCTCTTGCATAAAATCAGCTAGCGCCTGGGCTTTAATGGCTCTCCTGGCTTCAAACGCAATATCAAACTCACTGAGCTCAATTATCTACTTGACCAGCCGTCCTGATGCCTCCGGCTTATCCATTATAGCTCTCAACGGCAGGTTGGTTCGCACAATTATGCTGTGCGAGAGAAAGTATGGGCGTAGTTTACGAGCTGTTCCAACCAGAGCCAGCATCGCTCTTTGAACTTCAACGTACCTTTCCTCAGTGTCATGCAAGACCTTGCTCCAGTAATAGACCGGCCTCTGTATCTTTCCTTCTTCCCGAAGTAGGACAGAGCTGACTGCCTGCTGTCCCACAGATAAGTACAAGATTAGGGGTTCTCCCTGAATAGGCTTCGTGAGTAAGGTCATGCTAGCCAAGTGTTCCATCAACTTTCTGAAAGCGTCCTCACACTCGTTGTTCCATTCAAACCAAGCCTTCTTTCGAAAGGCCTAAAAAAATGGCAGGCTCTTCTCCGTCGAGCGCGAAACGAATCGGCTTAAGGCATTGATGCGACCTGCCAAACATTGCATTTCCTTGACATTTATGGGTGCCTGCGTGTCCATGATTGCCTTTACCTTCTTTGGATTAGCCTCAATGCCTTTTTCTGTGACCATGTATCCCAGAAATTTGCAAGCTCTAACCCCAAACGCGCACTTCTTGGGGTTAAGCTTCATCCTATACTTCCTCAAGGTGGTGAATGTTTCTTTCAGATCTTCCAAATGAGAGGTGGCCTTAATACTTTTGACCAACATATCATCCACGTATACCTCCATGTTCCGCCCTAGCTGCTCCTTGAACATTTTGTCCACCAACCTTTGATACGTGGCCCCTGCATTTTTGAGCCCGAATGCCATGACCACGTAACAGTAAGTTCCCTTCGGGGTGATGAAGCTGACTCGCTTCTAGTCCTCCTTCGCGAGCCTAATCTGATGATAACCTTGTGAGGCATCCATCATGCTCAGGAGTTTGCAACCAGAAGTAGATTCAACCAATTGGTCAATCCTTGGGAGCGGGTAGTGGTCTTTTAGCAGGCGCGGTTGAGGTCACGAAAATCAATGCACATTCGCCAGTCTTCTTGAGTTTTAGGGACCAGTATAGCGTTCGAGAGCCATTCAGGAAATTGTATCTCCTGAATATGCTTAGCTTTCAACAGCTTCTCCACCTCGGACTCAATGATGTCTTCCTTGTTAGGTCCAAAGTTACGTTTCTTCTGCTTCACCGGCTTTATGTCTGGGCTGATGTTTAGGCGATGCTCTCAATGATGTTTTCGCCTCACATTACAATTGGCAATGGTAGCCGTTATAACGAGGGCGTCCATGTGGGGGGCCAAAATGCCATCGCATCCTCTGACCCGAAACAAATATTGGGGGTATATGCCATTTGCCCAACTTCTCGCGATTTCCTCATAAGATCTTTCGCAGCTCGGACATAATTGTGTTGCGCCCGCTTAGAATGCTCTTCCAG
Source organism: Phtheirospermum japonicum (assembly GCA_014905375.1). NCBI lineage: Eukaryota > Viridiplantae > Streptophyta > Magnoliopsida > Lamiales > Orobanchaceae > Phtheirospermum > Phtheirospermum japonicum. The sequence continues at coordinate 112,722 of BMAC01000006.1, read as the reverse complement.
TTCTCCACAAGTAATCATTTTGATTTCTCCATGAATGACTTGGGCTTTATCAGCTCTTCTTCCTTCAGCACGCCCCCTATCGTGATCTCTTTTATTTTTTTTGTGCGCGATCATAGCCGCCACGACCAGATCTGGCTTCCTCTTTCCTCATGCGGATGTACTCGTTCAGGTACCCTGCCTGAACCATTCTCTCCAGCTCGTCTTTCAAATACGTACAGATTCGGTCCGATCTTTCCTTCCTGGGCTTCTGCGAGTACGTCTTGGGCCATTTCAGTTTGGGGTGCATCTCTATTGCTTGCAGAATTTTGCCCTGCGGCGTCGCTAAAGGGGTATATCTGTCAAAACAAGGTCTCCCTCCAAACAGATCTGGCCTGGGCTTCTTCACTGCCGCCCTTTCATCTCTACCGTACCTTTCCCACTTCTTCTCTCCTTCTTCCTTGATTTTCAAAGCTTCTTCCAAATGGATATACTTCTCCGCTCTCTCCAAGAGCTCTCCAAATTTCAGAGCTGGTTTCACCACCAGCGATTGGAAAAATTCACCTCGCCTCAGACCCTGTGCCAGAGCATTCACCAACAGCTCTTTTAACGCAGAGGGCACCTCTAACTTAGCCGTTGTAAACCTATTGATGTAGGCACGCAGGCTCTCGTTATCTTTCTGCTTCAGGCTAAAAAGTTCAAGTGGAATTTTCTTGTACTTCCTATAGCTCGTGAACTGGTGCAGTAAGGCCGAACTGAATTCGTCAAAGTTACTGATAGATCTCGGCGGCAGCTGGCTAAACCAGAGCTGGGCTGATTTACTGAAAGTCATCGGGAAGACCCGGCACATAACCGCATCAGAAAACTTGTGTACAGCTACCGCGATTTCAAATCTGCTCAAATGGTCCCATGGATCCGTGGTCCAATTATACTCAAGACCCAGAGATCGGTATGAGGCTGGCACATCATCGCGCATGACCTCCTCCATAAACGGAGTGCCTCGCCGCGCCGGCACCGTGCCTGTGCCAACCATTTTCTTCTTAAACTCCCTCACTTCTTTTTGCAAGATCTGCATCTGCTCAGCCAGATCTTGATTGGTCTGACTTGAGGTTTCACTATCGGAAGTAGAGAAATGCTCTTCTCTATCCTGAAGGGGAGTCCGATCAGTACGCTGGCCACGTAGCGGCTCCGTCTCCGCCACCGGAACAGTTCGCGCTGGCGGTGTATTGGATGGCAGTGGCGTCATTTCTGCAAACTTCTTTTCTACCGACGTCCCCACTGCTTTGCCAATGAGCTCCGAGAGCTGTATGAGAAAGGATTCATTGAATGAACCACCAGTAGCTGGCACAGATCTACCGAATGGGGGTGGTGTAGTGCCTGGCGCAGCCGTTGCCAACGGCACTGTCCCTTCTTGTCCCATCGTCGACATTTCCACCGAACTGGGCATACCCCACGGAGCAGCGGAGCTGGGGGTTCCACCGAGCTCTCCTACCAGATTTTGTCACAAACCATCTGAAGCCATAGAAAATCCTCACGCCTTAGCTTGATCGACTTCCCACAGACGGCGCCAATTGTTTCAACCCAAAATATGATCGACGTCAAGAACAACGCCTGGAACCCTGAGTACTTCTTGACCTGAGAAACACATTAAAAAGGACCACCGGGGGTTTTTCGGTGGAAACCTCTCCAATGCTTAAGTCAGTAAAGCGTATGAGGTTTCTTTTAGCAAGCAAAGAAGGAATACACAAAGAATGACATACCTCTATCAGCCTTGGGGCTGAGATATTTATATCTTTCCCTCTATTGGGGACCCCAGCTGGGATCTCAGGGGCACATGTCGTGAATCAGGGGTTGTTACGCAACCGATTCTGACAAGTGGTCCCACTTGTCTCCTTGGTAGAGATCAGAGGGTCAGGTCTGCCCTAATCCTATACTCTTTTTCTATCGACAGCTCTGGTGTCAATTCTACCTCAGCATTATCTCCAGAGGTCATCCTCCAGGTCATCCCTGTCAGACCAAGAAAGTTTCTCAAACCATGACTTCTTCTATCAGCTCGGCCTAAGAGAGTCTAATCGGCTCTTCTTTTGGGACCAGCTTGACCACGCCTCTTCTTGGCTTCTTTGGATCAGGCTTACAGTCCTGATTTACCTCGAGCCAATCTGCCGACGACTCTTGGGCACTTTTCGCGGGAGTCTATCCAACATAATCTTTTCTGAGGAGGAGATCAGGACTTGCCTTTGGAAGAAGACCTGTTCAAGATTACGGGTTACTCCTGGTCTAGCCCTGTTTACCCATCAATCCTGCCAAATCAGGTCTACCCGCACCAGGTCTTGTCATATTCTTGGCCCATCACGACCATAAGATTAGGGTTTTAGAAATTAGGATTTTGTGTGTTATTGATCACGTTTGATCGTGTGTTAGCCACTATATCTAAAAAAAATTACATCCCTTACCAAAGATCCAACATTACAACCCAAAATAAAGACCTCTTTCGATTCTTATTTGGTCATGTACTATGAGCAATTTTGAGCGTTCAATTTGTGAAATCTTGAAAAATTTCATTTGTTGACCGACGTGAGCGTAAACACGTCCTATATACTATACACTTGAGCGAATTGAGCGAACACCCTCAAAATTCCCTTGGAGAGGAAGTCATCGATTTGACTTGCATTTGAAAAAAGAGTAATACGAGCAATGCTTGACGATAGCGAGTTTATGTTGATAATTCCATCATATTAATAAGGATAAGCACAAGGATTTTTCTTCTTATATAATGATCATTGTTCTTTTCTTCATATTAATAAGGATACACACAAGGATAAGCACTCTTGATTCTTTTCGTTGTTCGAGGACGAACAAACCGATAAGTGTGGGGTAGTTGTTTTTCATGTAATCTTTGTGTTTTTCCTTTTTATTTAATTAGGATTTTATATTATTTTTAGTGGCTCTTCAGTGGTTTAGCTAAGTTTTCTAGGTTGTTTTTCTTTTTTTTAGGGTCTTTGTGTTCTTCTTTTGATTTTATGTTAAAATGGGGTTAAGTGGTTTTAATTGATTTAAAGTTGGTGAAATTCTTGGTTTTTTTATGTGCAAAGATTCCTGATTTATAGGTAAGGGCATTGAAGGTTAAAGTACTAGCCAAGGCAAGCCAAACTTGAAGCTCAAAAATGCCCAAACCTTCTGGAATACTTGCCAACCCGCGCCACAACTCGCCAAAGTAGCTGCTAGCATCCGGCGTTGGAAAAAATACTCTCCCGCAGTGCCGCAAAATGTCCAGCGCTCGCCAAGACTCCAACCAAGTTCTGTGCCAAGCACCCGCTGGCGCTTGCCAAACCACTGGCTAGCCTCCTCGCTCAAGCCGCGCCCGGCGTTGGCCAAAGATACTCGCTAAATCCTCTGCCATCAGCGCTCCGCGCTTGTCAAAAGACTCGCCAAGCAAATGCCAAGGGCTCCTATCTCAGCGCCGGCACTTGCCAAGATACTTGCCACGCTGCGCGCCAACATGCAAGAATACGGTCAAACCCTTGTCAACACGGGTCAAAATTATGTCAAACCCTGGATTTAAGGGGCTCTAAGGCCAAATTTGCCCATCTAAACCAAAATTACCTTAGTATAAATAACACATAACTCTCATTTTGATGATTATCACTCAAATTTCCAAAACTTGCATGGGTTTTTGAATATTTTTTAAACTTTGACGTCAATTTCCATTGCTCTTTACATCCATGCTTTAAATTTTTTATTATTTGCATTATTTGAGTTTTTATGCATAGTTGTACCTGTGCATGCATGCTTGTACTTGGTGAAACATTGCATTTTCTTGCTTGTTTTCATTAGTGCTTTGCTTTTTCTAGTTAAGGCATACGATGAGGCATCCGACCAACTTGATATTTCAATTCCTAGATTAGATTAGATAGGTTAGTTGCATTATATTCATTTTCCTTTTACTTTTCAAAGCTTGAAACACATTGATTCTCTCAATTGAATCGAAATCCGATAATACCGAGCCAATAGAACCTTTTATTTCTAAAACCACGAAAAACTACACTTCGAAATGGACACAATTCCATTTTCTAAAACCAAGTGACGGGAAGCCATGTCAAGGAAGAGACCCCAGTGTCATATCGATATCACCTATGACTTTGGTGGGGGAGAATGTCACGCCTGGGGCATGTTCTCTCGGCGCGATGACCCGATGCGCTGCCGACACACGACACCTAAGCCCGTGACTCGGCAGGAAGGCGCCGAGTGGAAGTGAGGTTCTCCGCCAAAAGATCCTCATCATCAACAGCCAGATGACCTCGATGGACGAGAGGTTGGACGAGATCAACCGGAAGCAGCAGAAGTTGTACGAGTGGGCTGACCGGGACGTCGCACGGGAACCTCTACGCGGGATATGGCACAAGTGGTATGATCGACGGACCAAGGCACTCGAGAGTCGGTTGTCGACGATTCAAGCACCTGGGTCATAGCATGGGCCGAGATGTGGGGCACGCCGAAGTTGTCGGACAGGCCGGCGAAGATGTCGGCCCTTAACCAAGCCAAGACCGGCGCTGTGGGCCGAGCTCATTGAGCGCCAAAAAATCTAGAAGCTGGGCTTATTTGGCCGATCTAGCGACCCACCGCCCAGAGGAAGCTTCCCTAGCTAAGGAGTTTCCTTGTATTGAGTTTCTGAGTTTTAGGTCGCTAGGTCACCGAAGAAGTCGGATTTCCCACGTGTGTTTGTGGGCCGATTCTCCTAGGGTTTTATGTATCATAGTTTGTTAAGGAAAGTAGTAAGACTGGAGAAGGGGAAAACCCTAACACTAGGCGTCTTAGTGTTAGTATAAATAGGCCCTCGTCCTATTGTAACTGTTATCAGCAAGTTCTCGGAGTCTAATACAAATATTATTCTCCAACTCTTGTTCATTTTTCGCATATTCTCCATTTCTTCCTTGAGTTTTTTTGCAGGTTCAAAGGCTGGCCGAGATGGTGCAACTCTCTATCAGTCGACCGAATCGTCCGTCATGGCGCCGCATGGGCATGTTCTGCTGCGTCGCCCCGACCAAGAGGGCAAGCCCATGACAATAAGCTCGCTAAATCCGGGTAGGTGCATGTGGGAAAAATACCCACAACCGAGGCTGTCGACATAACGAGAAAGGTCGGTGTGGTGCTCTGACCCATTCGAGGCCTCCTCCTCGATTTCGTCATTGTTCAAAGTCCGATGGGTCGCGAACTCCCATTGTCTAATATTCTTAAAAATGTCCCCTTTACTTTTTGTCGTAAATTGGGAACGACGCTCCGTATTTCCCCGAAGTATCCTTGCGTTTTCCCGCTCGAGACATTGTCAATTAATAAGAAGTGCGGCGGGAATGAAAAATCTTGAAAATAAAACCTTTTGGTTCTTTGCGAAATTTCGTCGAACACTTGGCGTGCGTGTTCAACCAACTAAGAACTTGAGTAACTTGAACCAAAACCTTCCTAAACATAACCAATCAACAATATATAAATCCCAAAAGAGTTTTAAGAGAAGTACCTCGACGATTGTAGCTCGAATTAGCTTGTTTCCGAAAATTGCCCCAAACCCTACGTAGCTCATTTTGGAGGTATTGCTTGAATGGAATTTTGGAGGTGGAATTTCTAGGAATTTTGACTAATGTGGTCTTGTATTTTCAAGGAAAGAACGGAAGAATGAAAGTATTTGAAATCAAGAAGGGAAAAATTTTGAAAAAGAAGAAGAATTTGTAAGTTGAAAAGTGAGAAGAGATGAAGGAGGGCGGATTTTATGTTGTTTGCAGGTCTGTTCCCGCGGGTCAAAATGGATATAGGTCGGGTTTACGGGTCAAATCTGAGTTTTAAACACGTTTTGGGCCGGGTACGGGTTCGCGTCGATGCTGCGTCGACCGACGTGAACCAGATCGACGCAACAAAGAGTAATTTCTCGGCAGATGTGTTGACGCTGCATCGACCGATGCGAGCAGTCTCGGCGTCGACGCGGGCGGAATTTCTGGGTCAATTTTTCTTCGCTTAATTTATCAGTTCCCCTCGTTCGAGTCCTTCCATCTGTTCTAAAAAGATAAAAACCAAAATAAATCATTTAATAAACTGAAATAAGGCTTTATGCTCGATCAATACCTTCCTCGTGGTGGGCCCACAAACTCTCTCCATCTATCATTTCGACTCTTCATACAGTTCTCGTAATAAGGCTTAATTCGATGCTTATGAACTTGCAAATGTGTCTTGTCATGCTCATTGTATAGAGTGGCTACTCCATATTCATCCAATTCTTTAACTAAAAACGGTCCACTCCATTGGATCAAATTTACAGTTATGATTATACAACACTAGTTGACCAACCTCATACTGCAAGTTTATAACTTCCTTAGTGCGAACCTCCTTCGATTTCTTACTATTTGGCATCCAAGTGTTGTCGTAAGCCTCGCCCTTGTTCCTTGCATAGTCAAAAATTTTGTTGGGGTCGAGGGATTCGTATATCGAATGATTTGTTGGTGGCTTCAACTCCACCTTTCCCTCGAATTTAGGTGCTTTGCTCTCCATATATAATTCATCTCTAAATTCTTCAATAATATCGTTTATGTCAATCCCCAATATCTCGATCAAATTTTCCCCACTCAAATGCTTCTCGTCGTCAAACTCATCAAACTCCTCGCTTAAATCAACTTCTAGCGTATTCCCCTCCGTCCTCGAAAATCCGGCGTCGTCCCCGTTGCCTAATTCATCCACAATCACGACTCCCTTTAGCTCGTGAATGCATGATGCAACGGGATCAACGAATGAACAATCATCTAGCATGGAAGGAGTAGGAGTGTTTTGATTATCTTTTAGAGAAAATGCCACTGATTTGCCCAAAACGGTCATCATCATTCTCCCTTTGTGAACATCAATCAGAGTGTGGGTGGTAGACATAAACAGGCACCCCAGTAATATGGTATGCTCCGTGCTCGCCACCGGCACTTCGCCAACATACATAACCACAAAATCAACCGGAATCACTAGCTCTCCAACTTGCACTAAAACATCCTCAACCATCCCCAAAGGTGCCTAATTAAGCGATCGGCCAACTGTAGTCGCATGGTCGTTGGCTTCAGTGGTCCAAGATCAAATTCTTGATAAAGTGAATAAGGCATTAGATTAACTCCTGATCCAAGATCCAATATTCCTATTGCTTTTTGTCCATTAGCCAATGAAATAGTAATGCAGAAACTTCTAGGATCGCGTTCCTTGGGTGGTAATGGATTTTTGAAAACCGCACTCACTTCCTTTGGCAGTGTTATAAATTGATTTGTTGCCAAGTGTCTCTTCCTTGAAGCAAGTTCTTTGAAAATTTTCACATAGACGGGCATTGTCTTGATTACCTCCAAAAGTGGCAAGTTGATATTGAAGTTCTTCAATAAGTTATGTAGTTCCATGAACCTTCTATTCTCTTTCGCTGGACGCAAACAGCTTGTAAAAGGAATAGCATCCTTGATTGGTGTCGTTAATTGCTTCGGCGGTGATGGTTTAGGAACATCATCTTTGCCAGGGGCGTTATTCGGAACTGTCCCTTGAATGGATATGGTAATGTATCGATTAGAGGATTTATGAAGCTGATCTACTGTTTTTGAATCATCTCCCTTGCTAGGAGTTGGTGTTTTATTCTCAACCTCAACCTCATTATCTCGGTCAACTACTCCGTTATCGATCTTCTTTCCCCTACGAAGGACATGAACCGCCGACGCCTGTTCTGCTTGACTTGGAAGTATTCCTTTCTCGTCTGAAAGCTTGGCTATTTGAGTCGATAATTGACCTATTGCTGTTTCTAGTTTTCTCTGCCCAGCTGTATTCTCAAGAATAGCCTTTTTCATGTCAGTGATTTCGTTTCGAATGTCCACTAGTCCATCTCGGTTTTTAATAGTTCCGGCCACTTGATTCTGCTGCCAAACCAAAAGTTGATCAGTCGATTGAACTGTTGTAAGCACCTGCCCTTACGTATGGAAATTATTTTGTGCTGGTGGCAATGGTTCTTGTGCCTGTAGTGGTGGGTATTGCGGATCAGGTGGCATATAATTCGGACTTCCTGGGCCCCACTTAAAAAGAGGATTATCACGTTGCGTGGTAAACTTCCTAGGCCCTTGATTTGGATAATTCTGGATTGCGTTAATGTCTTCATGCTGTTCAACATTATTTGGACACATGTCTGCTAAATGTTCGGGGGATCCACATTGGTGACACGTCGCAGCAACCTTCCTTGAAGAGGCCTTACTTGCCCGCTCGGCCTTCCAAGCTGCCAATTTCTCATCAAATATCTCCTCGCATTTTACCTTGACTAATTTGCCGTCATCTAAATCGGGATCAGGGATGGATATCTCATTAACTTTTAATTTACGAGGCCGATAGTTAGTTTGTCTGGATTTCTTGCTTTGCTTCTCAAACACTCGTCTTGCCTCGGGGGCCATCAAATCTCCAAAATCTCCTCCTGCCACTATCTCTACTTCTCTTTTCCCATGGTCCAACAATCCATCGAAGAAAAATTGGTTAGTCATCTCTGGAGAGTGATTGTGGTGGGGGCAAGCTTTCAAAAGCATCTTGTAACGCTCCCACGTTTCATGAAATAGCTCTCCATCCAACTGTTCAAAGGTAGAAATTTATCTCCGAAGATGACCTGTTGTTTGTGCTGAATAATATTCATTTAAGAACTTCTCACTTATCTTCTCCCAATCAGTCAACGAACCAGGCTCTAGGGATTGAATCCATGACTTCGGTTTTTCCTTCATGCTATACGGGAAGAAAATCATTCACAACTCCTCTTGGTTAAGGCAATGAACCGAAAATCAGCTAACTTCATCAACAAAATAGTTCAAAAATGCCAAAGGGTCTTCATGGGCTCCTCCGTGGAAAGTCGGGAGTAAATTAAGTTGATTTGGTTTAATCTCCACTTCCCTTGCGGTTGGTCCAAGAACAATAGCAGACCTGCAAGGTACAACCTTCGGACGTGCTAAATCACGCTGTCTAGGTGCACGATATCCCTTTGGTTATCTAACTTGGTACTGAGCTCTTTCGTAGTGGTTGTCATATGCGTTTCTTTCTTAATCATTGTCGCGCTCGTATCGCCCTTCAAAATGGCCTTGTTCGTAGCTATGGTTTTGATCGCCAACCAATCATCTACCCGTCTGTGATCGTTAGCATACTCGTTATGCTGATGGAAATCGTCATTCCTCAATGCCAAGTTCTCGATGTTTTGTTGACGATTAGCATTGTTGTTCCTTTCATCATGTTGTCTTATATTCGCCATGTTTGGTGGATGATTGGCTACGTTGTTAAGTTGGCAATTCAGTTCGTCGTTATGCTGTTGGTTAACTCCTCCGTTTCTCGCCTCGTCTTGTTTAATGTTCTCGACGTTTTGCTGATAATTATCCCAGTAGGCTCGAGGTTGTGGTTGTCCTTGTATAACGATGGGTTCAATACCATGCCTGTTTTGAATGGGACGTGGTGGTGATCTTGGTGGGAATCACCGTTTTGGATTGATTGTGCTCCTAACATTGCCTCAGGGATTTCGTCGCAAACAAAATTAGTAGTTGTAGATAAAATGCTCTCGGGAATGAAAAGGGGCCTTGGTCTTGGTGGATTTGAACGATGTATGTTGTCAATAAATGGTGCAAGATCGCGTTGAAGTGATCGTCTACCTTGCATAAACTCAACAACAAATCAACGTACCAAGCGGCAAAAATCCAAACCAAGTGTAATTATACAAATAACGACTAGATATAAAATAAAATGAAAAACATCCTTAATTCCTACTCGTTGTCCCCGGTAACGGCGCCAAACTCTTTATCCAAACTTTTGTGCACCCCTTTGAAGATATTTAAATTAAAAACACGCAATCTTGCTCGCAAGAGTACGAGGAACTTGTAGGGTGGTGAGTTTGACTCAAGTCGATTCTCTCGAGGAAAACTGTTCGGTCTTTTAGATGCTTTTCTCAATTCACAAATTATCATAAAATACATGTACATTGGGGACTTTTGAAGATTTTGATTCGATCATTATAAACTAAAATAATATTAAAATTAAAACTAAATAGACTAATTATCTTGAACTAGATTACCAACTAAGAACAATGATTAAACTTAAAACTTAAGAACTAAGAAATAAAAGCCACGAATCTAAGAGCATGAATATAAGAAACTATCATGAAGCAATTATATCATAAGAATCTAAAAATGGAGAATTAAGCATAAATCAAATCCCATAAATAAGCTAGATGAATCCAATACCCAAAATAAATCCAAGCATGAAATAAATTAAGAACTAATTATTTAATCTAGAATTAACTAAGAATTTAACTACGAAATTAACTAAGAGTTTAGGAAACTTATTGGAACTAGTAAAAGCGGTAAAAATCTCCAGCAAATCCGGAGTTGGGAATGAAATCTCGACTTAAAGTGATTCTTCAGCGTAAGGATCTTGAATTCTCAACCTTGATTTATGTCTACGTAATGGAGTGTGTAAATGCGTTGTTTCTGTGCTCTCTAACCCTAGGTAGTCATCTCTCTTCTTTAGGTATTCCTCCCCCCCTCTTTAAAATCCGAAATATGAAGGGTATTTATAGATATAGCATGTCTTGGCGCACAAGAAGTCCTAAAAATGCATTTCTGGGCAGCCACATTGACGACGCATCAACCGACGTGTGCTGGAGCTCGGCGTTGACGCTGCCTGTGCGCTCGCGTTGCCTTTATGGGGGCGTCGACTGACGCTGTCATGGATCGACACAACAGCAAGTTGCGTTGACTTGGCGTCGACAGACGCACTCTTGGATTGACGCTTCAGAGAGTTGCGGCGGCGTGGCGTCGACAGAGCATCAAACGCCATGGGTAGGATCCGCGTTGACATAGCATCGACGCTCGCGTCGACCGACACGACTGAGAGTACGTCTCATTTTCTTGATCTTTCTGCTACTCGTTCACCGAAAAGCTCGTTCTCCACTTTTGAACATCGAACTTCATCTATTTACGCGCTGAACTCTTCCATTTACTTAGTTGGAAGGTGAAAAACAACGAATAATCATCTATTCTCATCAATTATGATCAAAATACGATAAAATAAGCTGGAAATATAAAATTATGGAATTAGGCTTAAATCATCCAATTTATACCAAAAATAAATAGAAAAAAGAACTAAAATACTAATAAAAATAAGGACAAATCTACGCTAATCAATAATGATAATGACTTATTGGACGATGTGATGAAACATCAGTCAACACTTCATACAATGTTTTTGGGCTAGTTTGAGGCTAACAAGAAATATCCCAAAACTTAAAATTTGTTATATAGTGAGTTTACTCAACATTTTGTTTGGAACTCAAAAAAAAATGAGTGGACCTCTAGGAAACAAAGATTGAAAATTGCTCGATTATATTATGTTCCCCCAAGTTCCGGTGATAACTATTATGCTAGGTGCCTCCTCAATGTTGTTCAAAGAGCACAATATCATGATGAATTGAAAAAAGTGAACGAAAAGCAACACGATACATATTATGATCCGTGCTACTCAGTCTGTCTACTTGATGATGATAGAGAATATATCGATGGTATCGAAGAAGCAAGTCATTGGGGATCTGCACATTCTGTTAGGTTCTTATTCATGACATTGCTTGCGTCCAAATCCATAGCTCTACTGGAAAAAGTGTGGGAAAAATGTTGGAAATATTTATCAAATGACATTTTATACAAACAATAAAATTTGAGAAATAACAAAGGTATTAATTAATAAACTTCAATTATATCCATTGTTTTTTGATCGTGTTCTTTTAAGTATTTTCTCATATAAATTAGTGAAAGTACAATTATTCTTTTTTAAAAAAATTGTACAGATTTGCAAATGAGCGATGGTGAAATTCAAAACCTTGCTTTACTGGAAGTAGACAAGTTATTGTAGAGCATAGGGAAGAGATTAAAGAACTTTCTTCCAATGCCAATTCCAACTGAGGTCTACTCTAATATTTAATTTAATAGATTTATTGCTGAGGAGTTGGACTTTGACCATGATGCCCTCATCTAAGAACACACGAATTCATTTCAAATTATCAATAAAGATCAAAACCATGTGTATGACGAGGTCATGGAATTTGTTTCTTCAACAAAGGGGGGCTTATTCTTTGTTTATGGATATGGAGGAACTGGAAAAACTTTTTTTTTTTGGAGGACTCTTTCTGCAGCAGTAAGATCTAATGGTGGGATTTTATTAAATATAGCATCTAGCGGCACAACTTCTCTTCTTATTCTAAAGGGAAGAACCGGTCATTCTAGGTTTAAAGTTCCATTCAATCTCCATGAAGAATCATCGTGTGGGATTTTCCAGGGGACCCTCCTTGTGGAATTAATGGTGCATGCACAACTGATAATTTAGGATGAAGCCCTGATGATGCACAGACATTGTTTTGAAGCATTAGACAAAACATTGAAAGATATTATGGGATTCAAGAATCCAAATGCTAGAGATATTCCATTCGGAGGTAAAACGATTGTACTTTGTGGAGATTTTTGACTAATTCTTCTGGTGATTCCTAAAGCTACTAGGCCAGAAATAGTACATGCAACCATAAATTCTTCCCACTTGTGAAGACATTGTAAGGTTCTGAGATTGACATAGAATATGAGGTTTCAAAATCCCAACTGAGAACCCGATTCGATTGAATTAAAATAGTTTTCTCAATGGATAAATAGCATTGGAGATTGGACGGTTGGAGGATCAAATGATGGCATCGTTGAAATCGACATCCCAGAGGATATATTGTTGTTAGATGATGGTGACCCAGCCCTTATCCACAATTTGGAACGAATGCGGAATGTTCTGTTTATTTGGAGGGCCGAGCTATTCTTGCACCAACACTTGATGTATTCAATTTAATCAATGAGTATATGACTTCAATAAATGAAGGGGAATGTAAGGTATATTTGAGTTCAGATAGTGCGTGCAAATCTGATGTAAATGATGACATTTTGCAAGATGTCATTCCACAGAGTTTTCAAACATAATCAAGTGTTCTGGGTTGCCGAATCATGAGCTAAAATTGAGGTTTGGGGTACTCCAATCATGTTGTTGAGAAATATTAATCCTTCACTTTGTTTGTGCAATTGAACTAGATTGGTAGTTACGAAACTGGATGATCATGTTTTGGAGGCAACGATTCTCCAAGGAAGTAACGCGGGTGAATTAGTAGTCATCCAACGAATGACCGTAACACCATCGGATCCTACGTTTCTGTTTAAGTTTCAACTAAGGAAATTTTTGGTTATTCCATCGTATGCAATGACAATTAATAAAAGTCAAGGCCAATCCCTATCCCACGTTGTACTTTTCTTGAAAAAGTCTGTTTTTAGTCGTGGTCAACTCCATGTTGCGATATCAAGGGTGACCAACTGAAAAGGTTTAAAAATCTTGATTTGCGATGATGTAAAATGTAGAAAAAAAAACTACGAATGTTGTGTAAAAAGAAGTGTTTCATAATTTGTAAATTATAAGTTTCTGATTAATAATAAATTTGCTAAGCATGTTCTACATAATGTTTAATTTCTCAATTTTTTACATTTATTATTTTAATCTTTATATTATTCTACTTTTTTTGAAATTATTATAACCACTTATTTATTATATTATCAACATAAAAATAATATTAAATATTTTTAAAATTAAATCTTAAAATTATTCCCCCGTGCATCGCACGGGTGTAATACTAGTTTATCTAGTACAAGCCAGTTGTCTCACTCAATAATTATTCAGCACCACGTAAAATATAAAATATTTAATTCTATTTGAAGCAAAAATAATAACATTGATTAATTAGTTGTTTTGAGAATTCATTCTTGGCAATTATTCCTATGTTGTTTGTTTGCCTTTCTTGGGCACAAAATAAATGAGGACTTTAGATTTTGTTTCCTAGATTATGTCTAGGACTTTATTTAGTTTCCTATATTATGTTTAGGATTTGTTTTACTTGTTTACAAAGTTTAGAATTCTAGGATTGTCTATTTAAGACAAGGGAAGATGAAGACTTGGACACACTCGGGAATTACGAAGAAACAAGCGACACAAACAACAAGGGAGAACACAAGCAAGATAATTACTTGAAGCCATTATCTGAGATCAAGAAGATCTTCGAAGTTTCGTGACCAACGGAGAAGATCATCCTTCACGGCGACAAGTATTTTAGTATCACATGTTTGATATATAGTTTTAATATATTACTTCATATCTTTTTGTATTGATCTTGAACAAAGAATGTAATATAGTTTGCGTGTTTGTACACCCAAGATTACAAGTACTTTTACTTGTGAATTGAATTTAATTTGTTGTGTTATTTTTTATATTTCCGCTGCTTATTTTTAGTTAAACTCTGGTTGATGTTAGTTTAAGTGTTGGTTAACACTGAAAGCAACATCATCTACTGATACTTATTTTCAAACCATAGACTTATAAATTAACAAGTTGGTCAAAGTCAACTATGGAGTTTAAATAATTTGATTTCTCTGAAGGCGAATCAATTAAAATGATGCGTAAACGTTAAAAGTGTTGAATATGAGGTCGCAAGAGTGCAGAGCTTACTGGCGATCGCAAGAAAGCCGACCTCAAAAGAGTGCAGAGCTTACTAGCGACCTGATAACATGAGATTGCAAGAAAACCGACCTAATCAGCGACCTGATCATTTTGGGTCGCATGAGTGCCGACCTACCTAGTAGTTGTACGAGAGGTAGTCACTGCGATTACTTGGAGAGAGATCGTCATAAGAGCTCAGTACATTACTTGGAGCATATGCTAACGGCCCAATACTTTACTTACAACTTGGGTCAGCCCAATTAGAATGTAATATTGTAATAGAATATAAACAGGCTTCGTCTTTCATTCCTTGTAACAAGTAGATCATAAATACAAAATCAGTTTTCAGAAATGGTTATTCTCTCTTACTCTATGAAAGCTTAATCCAAGCTATAATGAGAATATTCAAAAATTCTACATAAAACCAAAACGGCTAACTCGATAAACATAGATATGGTGACGTCGAGCAATGATCAATGGAAAAAACTCTCACAAATAATTACAGCTTCAGCGGAGCACAAAATGCGATCTACGCAAATCAAGCTGCAACTTGAGAAGATGATCCTCTACAGTTGCACGGCGCAGATCATCTAGGAATTATTTTAGTTACCAATTCACTGAATGGCAACAATTATTTGCCATGGAGATGAGCTATTCAGCTGAATCTTCAGCAAACTATGAAGTCTGGCAGAAGATTGACTTTATGGTTACTAGTTGGATGTTGAATATCATATCTCGTGACATTGTTGATTCATTCATCTATGTGCAATCTGCTAGAGAGCTCTAGGATGAATTGGAGAAAAGATTTGGGTAATGCAATGGACCACAACTCTATCAGCTGCAAAGAGAAATTGCGAACGTAAATCAAGTTATGCTTCTGTTGTGACATATTTTACAAAACTGAAGAAACTCTGGGATGAATATTCAAATTTGGCTCCTGTACCGAGCTGTACCTGTGGAGCTCACAAAGTTTGGTTAGAAAATGATGCATACTCCAAGTTTATGAAGTTTCTAATGGGATTGAATGAAAGTTTTGAACATGTAAGAGGTTAGGTGCTTCCGATGGATCCTTTTCCATATATCAATAGAGCCTATTCTATTATTTTGAGAGTATAAAAATAGAAAAATGTAAATCAAACCTTTCATGAAGGTATTGATAATGCATTTATGATGGCTAATGTGAAAAAAGTCGAATATAACTATAATAAAGGAGGTCAGGGTTATGGACAGTGGAATATACAAGTAAATACTTCAAGACATACAGGAGCATTTGGACAAGGATCAGGAGGTTCATAATTAGCGCAAATTTGTCCTTATTTTTATTAGTATTTTAGTTATTTTTTCTATTTTTTTTTTGGTATAAGTTGGATGAATTAAGCCTAATTCCGTATTTTTATATTTCCAGTTTATTTTACCGTATTTTGATCATAATTGATGAGAATAGGTGATTATTCATTGTTTTTCACCTTACAGCTAAGTAACCGGAAGAGTTTAGCACGTAAATAGATGAAGTTCGATATTCAAGAGTGGAGAACGAGCTTTCCGATGAACGAGTAGCATAAAGATCAAGAAAATGAGATGTACTCTCAGTAGCGTCGGTCGATGCGAGCATCGATGCTACGTCGACGCGGATCCTGCCCACGATGGTCGACACTCAGTCGACGCTAAGACGACGTAAAGAGTGCGTCTGTCGACGCCAAGTCAACGCAACTTGCTGTTGTGTCGATCCATGACTGCGTCAATCGAAGCCCCCGCCCAATTGACGCGAGCGCACAAGCAGCATCGACGCAGAGCTCCAGCACGCGTCGGTCGACGCGAAGTCGACGTGGCTTCCCAGAAATGCATTTTTAGGTTTTCTTGTGCGCCAAGACATGCTATATCTATAAATACTCTTCATATTTTGGATTTTAAGGAGAGATACGACTACCTACGGTTAAAGAGCACAGAAATAATGCATTTACACACTCCATTACGAAGATAGAGATCGAGATTGAAGATTCAAGTCCCTTACGTTCAAGATTCACTTCAAATAAAGATCTTTGTTCCAACTCCGGATTCGCTGGAGATTTTTATTGCTTTTCTAGTTTCAACAAGTCTCCTAAACTCTTAATTGCTTTATTAGTTAATTTTTAGTTAAATCTAGAGTTAGATAATTAGTTTTTGACTTACTTTATGCTTAATACTTTGGATACTTTGGATTCATCAAGTTATTTATGCGAATTTATTTATGCAAACTAGTTTATGCTTAATTTTTTGTCTTAGATTCTTATGATTCAATTTCTTCATAATAGTTTCTTATACTCATGTTCTTAGATTCGTTACTAGAATCGTTCAAGTTTAAACCATCACGTTGTTTTATTGCTAGTTTAATCATTACTTTGTTCTTAGGTTTAAGTAGTTTAATTAATTTTCTTAGTTGGTAATCTAGTTTAAGATAATTAGTTTAATTAGTTTTAAATATTGCTTAGTTTTAAATGATCAAATCAAATCTTCCAAAAAACCCCAATTTGTATGTATTATTGGATCACTCGTGATTGATAAAAACATCTAAGAGACCGAACAGTTGTCCTCAAGAGAATCGACTTGAGTCAAACCCACCACTCTACAAGTTCCTCGTACTCTTGCGTGTTAAAAATCAAATATCTTAAAAAAGGGGTGCACAAAATTTTGGATCAGTTCACAAGTTTTTAAGGGAAGAAACAACATGAGGAGAACGAAAGAAGAAAAAGAAAAGTTGATTTTCAGCTATTGTCATTTCAATGGTCATGAAGTACATGAATGTTTCAAAATTCATGGCTGTCCAGACTGGTACAAAGGACCCAGAGATCAAAAAATCCCAATTCAATTCAAACATGGCTCACACTGATATAGGTAAGGACAATAAAGTGAAAGGGGCCTTAAAGACTGATTCAGTGCAACCAGATATTGCTGGGATCATACAGAACTTGCCAAATACATGGCTACTCTGGGAACATGTGGTATTGAGCCTAAGGGGTACTTTGCTCATTTTGCTGGTTATACCGGTAACCAAATACCACATTTTTCCCTTAGTACTTTTGAGCATATTAGTAGCAACTCTTGGATTTTAGATACAGGAGCTAGTAGGCATATGTGTGTCAAACCTCTACTTCTTAATCACATAAAGACAATAAACTCCAAAGTCACTGTTTATCTTCCACATGGTCCTCAAAAATAGTCACGCACTCTGGAGAAGTTCACATTACTAAAGATTCTGTACTTAATGATGTCCTGCTAGTCCCATCCTTAAAATACAACCTCCTATCCATCTCCCAACTGACTCAAACAGCAAACATCAAGTGTATATTTTATCCATCTCATTATGAGATGCAGGACCAAAAGACTGATCACATAATTGCTATAGGACAAGCTATTGGAAGACTTTATGTACTTCATACCTCAACTTTCAATCATAGATCTTCTTGTAATTCTGTGAAAAGCTCTTTCCATTGTAATAACGTGCTTGATAATTGGCACCAACTTTTAGGACATGCTTCTACCTCTACCTTACAACATTTACATTTTCTGAAATCCTTTTGTAATAAAAATTCTGCTGAGGTAATAAAGAATTCCTCAGTTTTTTATTTGTCTAAACGACATAGAAACCTTTTACTATTAGCACCTCACACACAAATGTTTGCTTTGATCTTATACACATTGATGTATGGGGACCTTTTCAATCTGGAAATATGTTTTCCAGTACTCCTTATTTTCTCACACTTGTAGATGATTACAGTCGTGCGACCTGGACCTACCTTATGACACACAAGAATCAAGTCACTCATTTTCTTGAAAATTTTATCATCATGATTAAAAATCAATTTGAAAATGGAATTAAGGTTTTCAGGTCGGATAATAAAGGGGAGTTTATAAATAAAAGTTGTGCTATTCTGTTTCACTCTCATGGAATCATACACCAAAAGAGTAGTGCCTATACTCCACAACTACATGGAGTTCTGGAGAGAAAGCACATGCATCTTCTTAAGGTCGCTAGGTCATTGTTGTTGTAATCCAAGCTGCCATTTGATTTTTGGCCTTTCTCTTTACTCATAGATACATACCTAATTAACAGACTTCCTATCTCTTCCCTCAAATGGAAAACTCCTTATGAAATGTTGTACAACAAATCCCTGAGTATGCACATCTCAACCTTTTTGCTGCATTACTTTGGCAACCAATTTAACTCCTCATAAAGCAAAATTTAACGCTAGAGCTATTAACTGCATTTTTATGGGATATGAGGGTTGCAAGAAAAGGTATATATTGTTTAATCTAGACTCCAAGAAAAATAATAATCACCAGGGAAGCTTATCTCATTGAAAATGAATTTCCTTCTGAGCGACCTCAATTTACAGATACCCCTTTACCTACATCTGACTGCTTTACACCATATTATTCAAAATCACTTGACAATCACATTGATGAAAATTCATCCCCTGTACATCCTATCTCTCAATCATCTCATATGCAAGCTATTACTCTCATAAAGCAAGCTAGGCATATAGTTCCTCCCATTAGATTTCATGACTATGTTACTTATAATGTTGTTGACCACATACCAGCGAGCTCAGCTACCTCCCAAACCTCTAACTATCCTCTAAACACTTTTTCTTACCCAGTCTCTCCTCATTTCTCTGACACATATATTGCCTTCTTAGAAAATGTATCTAACCTGCGGGAACCTACTAGTTATTCTCAAGAAATAGGGGTAGCCATTGGGTGGAGGCTATGAACAAAGAATTGGCTGCATTGGAATCGAATCACACTTGGGATTTGGTGAATTTTCCACATGGAAAGAAGGTAATAGGGTATAAATGGGTGTACATGATTAAGACGAGTCCAGATGGGTTAGTGGAGAGGTATAAAGAAAGGTTGGTAGCAAAAGGGTTCCATCAGAAATATGGAGTAGACTATATTTTCATGCACTTTGATTTGAGCTGTATTTCAACAAACCGCCTTCCTTGTAAGTAGAATTTTAGTAAGATTCAGTTTTCTTTGACTTCAGCTCGATCTGATATGGAAATTTTCATATTTTGGATCGGAATCTTCATGTAGGAATATTAAACTTTCCATATTCGAGTTTTTCTTTCATGGTTAAAAACTGGTCTTCCAAATTTGCTACAATCCTAATAAATAGGATTTTATTTTCTTCTTCCACTACAAAAAAATCCGCCAATTCTGGCGGATATGCTGACGGGCAAAAAGCCATCAGCAATGCTGACGGAAATACTGGCGAAAAAAAATGCTGGCGGATTTACTGACGGCCATGGCCGTCAGCATATATACCCGTCAGTATGCCCTCAGGGAAAGAGCGGGAAACTATCCCGCTTAATTATCCCGACGGCCTTGCCCGTCAGGATATAATTTTTAATTAAAAAAAATAAAAAAATATATGCTGACGGCCCTTGCCCGTCAGAATTATTATATAAAAATTAAAAAAAAAAAAGCTGACGGGCAAGCCGTCAACAATTTATTTAAAATATAATTTATAATATTATAATTATAATACATATAAAATAATATTATATATTTATAATTTAATTTATTATTTATAAAATAAAATATATAATTATATTAATTATTTATAAATATAATATAATATAATATAAATTATACATTTATAAATATAATATAATAATTATATATTTATAAATAATATTATATATTTATAAAAATAATATATTATTATTAATATACAATATATAATAAATATATATTCAAATAATATATATTTATAATTATTTATATATAAATATATATATATATATATATATATATATATATATATTTATTTATAAATATATTTATAATAATATTATGCATTTATATATTATTATTCA
>BMAC01000006.1:0-92295 GCA_014905375.1 Phtheirospermum japonicum | reverse complement strand
CTGACGGGTACGTTAAAGCCGTCAGGATACTGGAATCCTGACCACAAAAATGCTGACGGCCATTATCCGTCAGGAGGCCGTCAGTATTCCCTATCCTGACGGATTTGGCCGTCAGCATTGCCGGATTTTTTTGTAGTGTTCTCTTATTTTCTCGGGTAGAATTCAAATTTTTTGACTTCTTTGATTTTTGTACAGCAACATCGGCTTTCTATATTTGTAACTTTTCAAATTCATCTCAGATTTTGCAAATCTTCCAAAATCTACACGCTGAAATATTAACTTTCCATATATATTGATTTTCTCTCCTTCCTATGAGTGTAACTACAACTGCAAGTAAAAGAGATAAATCTATATGAAGATAGAATATTTACTCAAATACTTATTTACCCATAAGTAATTAAATTACTTAATTTTCATGAAACTACCAAGAAATAATTTAATTAAATAATTAAATATATTTGAATGATGCCAATTCTTTTAAAGCTTGGTTTTCATGACACTATTTTTCTAGTCCAAATTCTTTTATCTATCATGTTGCTCGAAAGATGTAGATTTTCTAAGAGGATTTCATGACATTATTATCTAGCCCAAATTCTCTTATCTAGCATGTTGCTCAAAAGATGTAAGATTTTGTAAGAGGGTTTGAAGCTATGATTTCAAATTACTATATAGTTCTGAAATTGATTTGAGAATTAAATATAATATTCAGCTCAATGGGTGTACATTATTTGAACGAAAAATGTTATATTAGATCATCATACGTTTTGAACAACAATGGATATTTTTATGGTGAAAAGTCATACTTAACATAAAATAATAATTTTCTATTTTTGAAAATTATAATTTTTCACAGTAAAAGTATGCATTAATATTTAAGAAGTACGACTAATAACGGAAACCTTCCCCTGCGCCTATATGTACAACAATTTTTGCGCAATCATTTCATTTTAATTTTGTTTAGTTATTTAATTGTACTAAATATTTAATTGTTGTGATTTCCTCTATACATTTTAAACCACAGGAAAAATTATTTACATAGAAATAAAAAATGTATATATATTAAGAAATTATAAAATTGTATGTGTAATTATTGTAGGTAACAATTTTTCAAATTGGTAAATACCTATATATAGTATATTCTACAGTAATGACAAAATGTCAATGGTTTTCAATAATTGTTTTATATAGTTTGGAGGAAGATTTTAACAGTAAAATAGAAGTTTTTCTGGGGTTTATTAAATAAATAATATTTTTTTATTCAAAATTAATAAAATAATACTAAAAAAAACATTGAAAAAGTAGGACGAGATGCCACTGGGAAAGGCGTCTCACTCACATTCTAGAAGGTAGGAATAAAAACCGTTCTACAATGTGAGCGGGACGCCTTTCCCAATGGCGTCCCGGCCCTAAAGTACATTCTAGAAGGTATAATTAAATAACCATTCTAAAATGTGAGGCTGAAATGAAAAAAAAATTAATTGACATTTTCACAAAATTAATAATTTACTCATTTACAAATAAAAATAAAATAAATTTTATTAAGTAATTAACAACTAAAAAAAACGAATAAATTCGAATTTTCACTTAATTAATGATTTCTCACAAAATAAATAAATTCAGACTTTTTTTACATAATTAATAATTTTATATAAACATTATTTTTCACATAATTAAGAGTTTTACACAAATTAAATCATTTGACATATTAAATTTTTTAATTTTTTACATAATTAATAATTTATATGTTTGTGATTTATTTTGTGTAAAAATCTTAAATATGTGAATAATAAAATTTATATAAAATTATTAATTATGTGAAAAAAATCTCAATTTATTTATTTTGTGAGAAATCATTAATTAATTAAAAATTCGAATTTATTCGTTTCTTTTTTAGTTGTTAATTACTTAATAAAATTGATTTTATTTTTATTTCTAAATGAGGAAATTATTTATTTTGTGAAAATGTCAATCAATTTTTTTTTTCATTTTAGACAAACATTCTAGAACGGTTATTTATTTATACCTTGTAGAATGTACTTTAGAGCCGGGACGCCACTGTGAAATGCGTCCCGCTCACATTCTAGAACGGATTTTATTCCTACCTTCTAGAATGTGAGCGGGACGCCTTTTCCAGTGGCGTCCCGCCCTCCTTTTTCAATGTTTTTTTTTAGTATTATTTTATCAATTTTGAATAAAAAAAATATTATTTATTTAATAAACCCGTTTTTCTGCAGCATCATGTTCATTTTTTTACTTTATTCCTTTTCAACCTACTAACCTAAGTAAAAATTAAATATACTTGGTTCAAGATTGAAGGAGCTCATAACTTATTCATTTATCCTCGATCAATTCATTCATACAATTTGGTGAAAATTTTGAATCAACTCATGATAGCTAATTCTGATAGCTTACAAGTCTCTGATTCAGAAAAAAAATTACAAATAGCGACTTTTTATCAGATTCTAGCTGATCGAAAAAAATGATTTTTTTTCTGTCCTTTTATTCATTAAGAAAATACTTTCTTTTATGAGCTCAAGTACTATAGTATTTTTCTTTATCATTTTTATATTTTCCTTAATTCTTGTGTTTATTATTTTAGGAAATTTTTATTTTTTTATTATATTTTTATTGATTCTTTTTTGTTTACACAAACACACATGCGCGCACATACATATATATATATATGTATGTCTGTGTATATATATATATATATATATATATATATAATCTCTACTCTCTTTCAATTTTCCCTATATTAGTAAATTAAAACTTTTGAATAATCAGATACCTACAACTATAAAAAAAGTTGCGAAATACCAACGGTATTCCGCGATGAGCAATATTCGTCGGATTACATCGACGGATTTTCAAGGTCTCTGATAGGTCACTGATGGTCACCGACCTTCGATGAAATACTCATCGGCATCCCGTAGGTGAAATGAACCTAATTGAAGGTCCCATAAATTAGCCACTAAATCCCGATGAGCCACCAACGACGAATGCCCATCTGCAAAAAAAGAAGAATTTAAATTAAATAGGCCAACGGACCACCAACGTTCTTTGACACTGACGGTGCATGCCCGTCGGTATAATTAAATAATAAAAAAACTAATTAAATACCAACGACAATTGAGACATCGATAAAAGTCCTAATTAAAAGAGTGGTCTGGCTGCACGACAACATAATAGGAGGAGGAGGAAGAAGAAGAAGAAGAAGAAGAAGAAGAAGAAGACCACCACTACCACTACTGCTCTGGTACGCGCCCACCACCACGGCGAAGAAGCACACCACTACCACTACTGCTCCGGTCCGCGCCCACCACCACGGCTTACATCTCACCATAGATCGCCGCCAGCTGCTCGTGAGTTATATGTTTTTAATAATCATTATTTATTTTTGTTTTATTTATTTATGAATATATTTATTTATCTTCATTGTTGAATTGCGTTTAGATTTAAGGTTAATTAAGCTTTATTTCAAATAGTATGTTTAATATTGTATATAAATAGTAATTATTTTAAAAAATAGGATTTAATTGTAATTAAATCGATGATTATGGTTATTCTTGAATTTTAGGTTTAATTGTTTCATGGTTAAAAAATTATGAATCTTTTTTGAATCATCATATATCAGGGCTCGTCGACGTAAGTTCCTTGGCTCGGACAAGACATTTAGTACATGTCGTTATTCCTTCATCCAGAGGGGAGTACGTTCAATGGAATCATTTTTTAGATGTATTACTGCATCCCCAAGGGTTAGGCCTACTTTTTACAAGTCAGTGGAATCTTTATGCTCAAAACTTTATTGTTAAATATCATTAAGAAATAGATACCCATGTTATCAAGGATTACCTACAATTTTTTCTAGTATGAAATGTGTCAATCATCCACTTTGGCATCTTATTGAATAAAAAGGGGCTTCCCACAGTGATTAAGAATCTCGATTTGTGGGAAGTATACTGACTAATAAGAAAGGTTTCTACTTTTTCAAATGAACTATTTGAAGGCCTACTGATTCTCGTGATTGAGTAAGCCTTTTCTCCTTCGAACATCTCCCTTATGACCCTTGATTATACTTATAAGGCTATGACATCCTAATGTGCTGCTAAATGGATGGATCTTATTAACGTCCATATGTTGGAAATAAGCGAACTCAAACCGTTGACATCTGTCACAGATTAAACAACCGCCTCTCATGCCTCCCAATTATTCTACCATAAAGGCAAGTGATAAATAATAACTCCCCCCCCCCCCCTCCACCCACCCACCCCGCATGCACGAACACAACTAACAAACTTTTGTTGAGAATCAAGGGTTTGATTTTAACACTACAAAAAGAACAAGGAAAACGCCCGACGGAATTTACTGACGGGAAGCCATCCGACGGTGAAAGTCCGGAATTATCGACGACTTTCCAGATTGGCCAAATTACCGACGGCGTGTCTATTGACGTAGTCCGTCGGTAGATTTCTCCGTCGATAATTTTTTATTTTTTATTTTTTTAATTTTTTATTTACCAATGGAAATGACTGTCGGTAAATTTATTTTTTTTAATATATTTTAATTTATTTACTTTTCACATTTTTTTTAATTTTATTTTATTACCGACGAACATTCCAGTAGGTAAACCCACTTTTTTAAAATAATCTTTTAATTACCAACAGAAATTACTCCGTCGGTAAATTAAATTTTTTAATTTGTCTTTATTTTATTTATTATTTACAACTTTTTTTATTAATATACATTATCATTTTTTTTATATTTCTGATTAATATATATATTATTATTTATTAATCTATATATTATTAAATATTAATTATTATCTAATATATATACACACATATATACATAAATATAATTGTAATATATATGTGTATATAATATATATATATATATATATATATATATATATATATATATATATATATATAGTATAATATTTATAATAATAATAAATAATATAAGGGTCGATTCCCATATACTCTATTATATAAACTTGTCATCCCAAAAACTCAAATGAAAACTTTATAGTCCCATTTAATTTATTTACCTCTCAATTAATTCAAACTAATATATAAGAATACTATTTGACCCTTACAAACCCATTTCATAAATTTTTTTCATTTAAATTTAATTTCTATTTCTTAAAAAATCAATTAAAACAAAATTCATTTAAATCCATCTAAAATTTCAGACTGTTCAAATTAATTTCATACTATTTATGTTAATTATGTATTGTTTGTTGAATCTCATGCTAATGGAATTCTTTTAATGAAAAAATCGTACTAATTTTTTTTATCTTATCTTTTCTTTAAATCAATTCCATATTATATATTACGAGAATTACGAAATTTCATACCACACCTAATAAGTTACATACAATTCTTATTAAGTTTGTATTAAATTTCAAATTACACTCCAAATTTCACACAACCACTTTTATCGGCCAATATGCATAATTACTATGCCTAATAAATTTCATACAAACTAAGTTAAAATTCATACTACTCTATTTATTTCATACAACTCGTAATAAAAATTCATACTATTTAAATTAATTTTATACTACTCTATTTATTTCATACCACTCGTAATAAAATTTCATACTACCTTATTAATTTTATACTACTCATAATAAGTTCCATACTGTTATGAAGTCCGTATTCGTCACCGATCAAAAAGTACATAACTTAAGTCCAATCAAACCACGGATCCAAATGATCTTGTATCGCACTAGTGCAACAGAGACATTCTACAAAGGATAAAAAAGACATTCTAAAACGGATTCAGTTGTGTTCTAGATATAGCCGTTCTAGAAAGTCTGACTTTCTACAACGGTTGATTTTTATCCGTTCCAAAAAGTGAGACCTTCTAGAATGGTTATTAACCCGTTCTAAGTTTTATAACCATTCTAAAAAGTCGTCTTTCCGGTCCTTTATTCATCAAACCCGTTTTAAAAAATCTATTTTTTAGAACAGATATTTACAAATCCATTCTAAAAAGTCTATTTAAGAACGGATTTCAAAATATACGTTCGAAAATGTTTGTTTTCCATAACGGATTTCAAAACTTACATTCTAGAAAGTAAATTTTCTAGAACTAGTTTTAAAAATCCATTCTAAAAAGTCTATTTTCTAGAACGTATTTCAAAACATACGTTCTAAAATGTTTATTATCCAGAACAAATATCAAACTTACCTTCTAGAAAGTCTATTTTCTAGAATGGATTTTAAAAATCCATTCTAGAAAGTCTATTTTCTATAATTGATTTCAAAACATACGTTCTAAAAAGTCTATTTTAAGAACGAATACTAAAAAATACCTTCTAGAAGTATAGTTCCAGAACGGTTGTACAAAAGTTACCTTCTATAAAGTTCTAAGAAAAATAAAAAATAATAATCAAATGAAAGCAGGAATACACCAAAACCACTAATAATAAATGTTCTGAATATATTAATTATATCACCGAAGAATACACCAAAATTTAATATTAAATACTGATTATTCTAATTTTTTAGTTATCAAAAATCATTGTCAACTATCAACATTACATTAAGTGTCCGATAAAAGGCCAATTGATCGTGGAGACAATTTTAAAGACCTAGACCCCCGTTTTATTAATCTTTTAAAAGTTTTCAATTTCATTGCTCATTCTTTAAATCGTCATCTTTGATAATACAACTTTCCAAACTGAAATTTGACCGAGTGTTTAGATTAGCGCTTTTTCTTTATTTTCTCGTTCGTGAAATCAAACGCGAGAACCACTTCCGATTAGTCTTCCTTGAGAGATTCGACTCGAGTCAACTTGCCACTTACAACCACTTTGTTCTCTTGCAGACAAGCTTTTTATTTTAAATAAAAGAAAGTGTTTTTTCGACTTAAAGACACGTGCATGAGACCTTCATTTGCTCAAAGAATCATCACAGCTCCTAAGTTCTCATTCTTGATACACGCAATAATTAGAGTATTGTAGCTGAGCCTATCAGGGTTCAGCCCGTGTCTCAATATTTCATCGTGTATTTTAATGCAACTTGAAAACAACCGGAAGTTATATAACCCTGAAAAACGACATTGAAACTATAAGATGGGAAAATGCGATAAGTATATTGATCGCCTTATCTGAACATTAGATTCCGAAAAATCACCTTCATCAATAAGTTAAAAGTCAAAATCGATGACTGTCCACCTTCTTGAAGAGCATAACCGTATCTTGCAAGAAGCCCATTTATTTATATTTAGTGTTTTAGGACTCACAACTCCTAAGTTCTCATTCTTGATACACGCAATAATTAGAGTATTGTAGATGAGCCTATGAGGGTTCAGCCCGTGTCTCAATATTTCATCGTGTATTTTAATGCGACTTGAAAACAACCGGAAGTTATATAACCCTGAAAGACGACATTGAAACTATAAGGTGGGAAAATGCGATAAGTATATTGATCGCCTTATCTGAACATTAGATTCCGAAAAATCACCTTCATCAATAAGTTAAAAGTCAAAATCGATGACTGTCCACCTTCTTGAAGAGCATAACCGTATCTTGCAAGAAGGCCCATTAGCACATCTAAGGTCCCCTGCACTAAATCATCGTGTTTAAAGAAGCAATTTTAGCAAGTTGAGGGTCACTCCATCCAGGTTGCCTAGGTCCTCTAAAGTTAAATTTTAAAAAGAAATTAAAAAGGAACCCTAAAAAATGAAGGGGGGGGGGGGGGGGAGTCCTAAAACACTAAATATAAATAAATGGGGAAAACCCAAGAAAAAATAAAAAAAATTAAATCATTTTGATTGGAAAATCTAACCTAATTCAATTAAAGAATTCAAAAAAGACCACAAATCAGTGATGCGGATAACTGTGGACTACCTATTGTACCTTTTTCCACAGACTCGAGCACTTGAAATGCTTTGTCAATTCTCCGAGCATCACCCAAACCCTTCATGAAAAAAGAATAGTTGTTATTAATTGACTACTATTATATATTCATGGAGCAAGACATGCTCATTCCACAACATAACACAGAATAAATGCATTTTCAACTAGAAAGTGTAGAATATAGTTCATTTACTAGCTGGGAATGATAGTAAGGTACAAATTGAAGCCAATTATGTTATTGATTAGAGACTATTCTTCCAAAGATACATTTTAGAATTAGAGTACCTTCAAAAGCATACCATAGGTAACTTCATCAACCCAGATCCGTCTGGCTTTGACATTTCATCGAATACTTTAAGAGCATAATCGATGTCGTGGTAATGGACACAAGCTTGCAGCACAGCGTTCATGATGATTGTGTTCAGCTTCCCATGTTGCTCCTGCGCAATCTATATTTCCTCAAATATCTATTAATAAAAGATGTTATTCTACTAGATGTACATGTTAATGTACACAACAATGCTAAAATGAAAAATGAACAGAGCAAGGACCTGAGCAAGTTGTCAGCGGCGTGTGAGCTAAACGACATGGGAAGTGAGAGGCTTCAGATTGAGTGGGTCGGGGGAGGAGGAGGGGCGCCGCAAGTGCGGCGGACATTTGCGTGGTTTGCCTGGGAAGTGTTTGCATAAATGTCCAGGAGAAGCCGTGGTGCTGCAAAGGAGTGCCAGCGTTAGCGACGATGACGGGGAAGAATGAATAACATATACGATTCCATGAATCGGCAGGTTTTGCAGCACCATCTGCATATCTACGGTCGATCACGATAATACCTGGTTGGTGTGGAGAGAGAAAGAACTGAGTATTAGATCTGTGGGTTTGAGGTGATTAGGAAGTGGTGACGGGAGATAGGGATAAACCTAATTCTTAATTTTCTAAACTTATTCAAAATTTAATAATTAAACTAAATTTATAAGAAGGTATATAAATTAATACATTCTGGAAAGTTTATTTTACCAGAAGGAATTTTACAATACACCTTCTAAATAATTGAATATATCAGAAGGTATTTAAAATATACGTTTTATAAGTAATTATTCTAAAACGGGTGTAAAATATACCTTCTAGAAACATAACATACTAGAATGGGTATAAAATATACCTCTAAATGTGGTCGGTCTCCAATTTTCAGAACTTACATTTGTTAATCCGTTCTAGGATTACGACTTTAATTACGAAGATGCCATCGGATAGACATTCTAGAAGGTAGCTGAAATAACCATTCTAGAATGTCTGTTCTAGAAAGCTATTTTTGTACTAGTGTCGAACCCCATGCCCTATCCATGGGTTGGCCCGAGTCAACTTAGTAGCCCTATCTCGTTGGCAACAACAAGTCCCTATTATTACCGCCTTCGACCATCTTACCCATCACCATCTCGATCTTCCAACACACGTAACCAAAAATAAAACAAATGAGACCATGTGAACCTCAAATTCTAAAATAAATTAGATCCCGTAACATTAACGCTAGGATATAAGTCGTCGTGGTTGATTCGTACGTATTTGTCACGAATCTTTGTATATTTTGAGTCATGTTTGAGTCTTTTTTACGTCTTATTAGGTTAAGAATAAGCTATTTTCCATGATTTTACATTCTTTGGCCTTCTGCTTAACTCTTTGACATTTCATCTAATAACTGGTCATTTTGGACCATTTTTCTTGCTTTTCACTTACAGCTAAGTCATTTGACAAAACCGGGGGATGAAGACAAATGATTCAGCGCTCAAAATAGCCAAAAGAATACTGGTCCGATCGGATGTCTTGAATCTCCGATCGGACTAACTGACGAAGCGCACACCGGCCGGACTAACTGGTGCACCGATCGAAGCCGCAGGCAGACACTTCCGTCCAATCGGACAACACCTACACCCGATTGGACAAGTACGTTACGCATGCAGATTTTCGGGATTCGGCTGTTATGAAATGGTTTTTGAAGCCTTTTAAACTCAGAATTTCGCAGAGAAGAAGAGACTTTTTGGACGGGACAGCTTTTGGATCCCCTTGTATCCTTAGACTGGATCATTGTAAGAGAGAATTGACAACTCTCTCGACCTTTAACATAACCCTTATGGAAAATTCGTTAGAAAGTTTGATTGGTTCGTGACAACCGCTGTAGAAGGAGGTTCGTGACAAGCCTTCAGGATTCAGCGAGGTTCATTTCATTCCGAAAGATCTGGAGTTAGCAAGGATTCCCCGTAGTTATCGTGGATAGTATTTTCTCGGAATTTAGTAAACTCTAAACCCTGTTCTTGTTAATTAGTTTGGATTTCATGTTGGTAATTATTTTTTAGTTTATGATCTTGTGATATTATGTTTGGATTATTGTTCTTGGTTTCTTATGATTGGTTTCGTGAGGATTCGTTTAGCATTAACTAGTTAATTTGCATTATCGTGATTTGGTTATTGTGTTTAAGATATTGAATTTGTCAATGATTTCTAATTAGAATTTATGGGTCTAGTGCCTGGAATCGTTTAGAACTATCTCTTGGGATCGTCGAGCATTTGGTCTACGAGTTGGGATCTAAAACCCTAACTCGTATACTAACTGTTTGACGAAATGCCAATTGATCGTGGAGACGATTCTAAGGCCTAGACCCCGTTTTATTAATCTTTTAAAAGTTGAATTAAATTATTAAAGCTTTCATTAACTTTATTTAAGTTCTTGCAAAGAGATTGACACTCTCTTTGCAAGATTGGTTTTCAATCGTTCGTAGAATTAATCTTCTTTTAGATATTGAAATTCTCAAAACAAAAACCCCCTTGTTTGTGTGTTTAGTGTAGCATTTGTTTATTTTCTTGTTCGTATAAACAAACATGAAAACTAAATCCGATTAGTTTTCCTCGAGAGATCGACTCGAGTTAACTTTGCCAGTCTACAAGTGACCCCGTTCTCTTGCAGGCGAACTAAAACCCTTTCAAAGGTAGACGCGTATTAGTTAACCAGAATTTAATTTTGAAAGGAACACAAAAGTTCGTCTCAAAATTTGGCGCCGTTGTCGGGGAAGGCTATAGGTTGTCATTTTTGTGTTTGCTCTTTGTAACTCTCGTTTGTGTTGTGAATTGTTTCGTTTGTGTTTGTTGGTGATTTTCCATTTTTGTTCGTTTTTATTATTATCCATCGGTGCGTTTAATCTTGTGCGTTGAGTTTTGTGATTGCAAGGTACCTTGACGACCAAGATTCAACAAGCCATTTCAAAAAAAAAAAGAATGTCTAACCCGTACGCTTGTTTTGATCTTCGACCGACCACTCGATGGAGTCAAGCGATGCGAGACTATGATACGTATGAGTTCTACTATGAGCAACTCCCAGTATTTTATGGGCTCCCGAGTGAGGATCCGTTCGACTTCATCCAAGAGTCCGACGCCATAACAAGAACCTTCCCCTTTAGGCCTTACGAGGGATAAAGTGAAAGTTCGACTCTTCCTCTACACGTTGAAGAATCGGGCAAGAGAATTATTTCAACATTCAGAGCCCGATTCCTCGGGAATGTGGGATGATTTACACGATTGGTTTATGGAGATATTCTATTCGCCTGAGTGGGACACATCTTCAAATTCATACACTTCGAGACACAAAAGGATCGATGAATTGACCAGAGAGATAGCATCCCTGAAAGCTAAGCTAGCAAGTTGAGCCTTATCAAAGAAGAATATTGAAGAATGTGATCGCTGCGGATCACGATGGCATTTGAAAAATGCATGTCGAGTGATATTAGATGAAGAGCCACAGGAGGAAGCTTCAGTCATTCAGAACTACTCGAGCTACGACTCTTGTGCACTTTTCGGCTCAAATCCCTACTACACAAGATATGAAGACTATACTCTACCTTCTCCTCCCAACCACTACCAACAAATCCACTATCATCCCGATGCCCCACTCGATAATGATTCATACTCAGTCACTCGTGATGAAGTGGAGCAGCTTATGTCTTACGAACTGCAAAGTTTTGATGTAGTGGAGCCCACCTTGGAGTTTGGGGATTCAATCTTGGATGCTTGTTTGGGAGAGTTGTGTGAGGAGATGGAGACCGAGGATTTGGTTGAAATCGCCTCTTTTGCGAGTGATTATGAAATTTTGGGTGATAGTGTAGGGGTGTTACCAATTGAGGTTCCGAGTGAGGAAGTTGGAAACTCAGACTTACTTGCTCTTTGTGGAGAGGATGGAGTTGTGCTACAGGATTTGGAGGAGGTTGTTGAGCCACATTGGGTTCTGCCGGATGTTTTGATCAATCTTAACGTTGAGGTGGTAGAAGAGGCAATCGAGAAGGAGTTTGGGATGCTCAATGATCATTCCTTCTGTTCGACCGATTCCCTAGTCATTCCGGTGACCGAGCATGTTTCCACACTCCGACTAACTTTTGAAATTTTTGTAGTAATCGATTACTCACGTTTTAAACCTCCAAAGCCAGTTGGAGATTTTATTTCTCTCATCACGAAGCTTGCTCATCATGCCTACCTTGGTGGTTGTCATCGCCCGCTTTTTCTCTTGGAGAACACTAAGGCGTGGCAGGCTCGTCATTTATTTCTGGATCCCGGATAACATCACTTTTGTAAGTCATCGAGCAAAAGACGTTAAAAATTGCACTTCTTGGGAGGTAACCCAAGGTATCATTTTTCTAGCTTAGTTCAAAAAAAAATCATTTTTGTACATATTTTTGTTCTTGATTAACTTGAGTTGGATACGTGTGGTAATGGTTTGTTAAGTTGTGCAGGAAAAGTGTGAAAAATGATGCTTTTCCAGGACATCCGATCGGATGAGAGGAATTGACACACTGGAATGCTGACCGACCGGATGAGAGAAGATGACCGATCGGACGAAACACACTGGACTGTTGTCTGACCGGAGTGGTGCAGTGACCGGTCAGATGAAGGCAGCAGACTTACTTGAAACCATCGCTCCATTTGTAGTGTTCCATCTTTCCCTCTGGACGGCATGGGCATTTAGGCCGGCCCGAGCCCCAGTATTGTATCACTTTCTATCCCAACTCTCATTTTTCATTTTTAGTGATTTTTTTATTTTTCTTTTATGTGCTTTGGGCCTGAGTGTTTGTATAACCATTCGACCAATTATTCGCATGATAATTTATTCGACATTTTCCTTTTTCCTTGGGTTAATTTGTATAATAGCAATGCGGACATTGCTTACTTTTGTTTGTAGTGGAGGGGGGAGTCGCATTATGCATGCGTAGTCATTTAGGTCTAATGGTTCTTTGTGAGTCTTTCTTTGTGACGACATGCGTATCAACCAACTGTTTTTGTCAACGCTTGTTGAAATCATTCCCATGCTTATTTGTGTTTGTATTGCTTGCCTGTCGAAATCATGTAATGTGTGATTTATCGTTGGAGTCTTTTGAGCTTGTTTAGTGCAAATTTTTTCAAAACCTACTTATATATATACATTTAAAATAACACTTAGTCATTAGCAATTTTGCGAAGCTTTTTAAAACTCTATCACCTTGTTTTCAAAGTTTGAATAAAACCCTAGTAAGAAGCCTTTTGTGTTTATCATCATTTCATGTTGTGATTCGATAAGTGTCTTGAAGGTCTCTTAATCGCATGTGTACATTGGATTTTGAAAATGACGATAGGCACATATAAAACCCATTTCCAGCCTTACTCATAAATAAAAACCACTAAAAATTCCCAATGAGCCCCCTCGAGCCTTTATTCCATTTCTTTGTTAGCCACGAGCAGTATTGCAGCTCTTATTTCATTTAAATTCATGGAATGAGAGCCTTATTTATGGATAAGAGACATGTTAATTACAATGGGGGGAATTAGTGGAATATATATATATATATATATATATATATATATATAATAATAAGGGGTGCTTAAGTTCATAAGAGCATCTACTTGTTAAAATTCAAGCCTATTTATAAAGGCAAAATATTCGGGTTTTGGGTGAAAAGAGCCTTAGCTATAAAAGGCTGAAAAATAATGGTACATGGTTGTTTGGGAGGAATAAGGAGCAAGAATTACGCTCTACGCTAAAAGGGTAGGATTGAGTAAGTTATTGATTGCGTTTGTTCGCAAGTTAGCCACACATCTTTACATATGACATACCTTACCAAAGAGCCGACACTACAAACCTTAAAAGTCCTAATCCGATTCTTGATTGAATGTGCACACTTATGCGATGTATGTGTCTTTTATTTTCATGAGTCGTTGAATGCATGATTATGATGATCCGAGCGTATACACTTACCTGTTGAAAACACGAGCGAATGAGCGCACCATTATATACTTCCCCTTTTTATGAGGATGCATTCTCTAATTTCAAGTTGAAAAGGTAATACGAGCTTAGCCTTAAAGTTTTCGACAAAAGTGTTTATATTTGCAAAACTGAAATATATGCACAACATGACTCTTGCTTTAACTTATTTTCACCTTTCTTGATTTTGATTATTTCGTTTGTTCGAGGACGAACAAACCAATTAAGCATGGGGTGGTTGATTTGTACGTATTTGTCATGAATCTTTATATATTTTTAGTCATGTTTGAGTCTTTTTAACGTCTTTTTAGGATAAGAATAAGCTATTTTCCATGATTTTACATTCTTTGGACTTCTGCTTAACTTTTTGACGTTTCATCTAATAACTGGTCATTTTGGACCATTTTTCTTGCTTTTCACTTACAGCTGAGTCATTTGATAAAACCGGGGGATGAAGACAAATGATTCAGCGCTCAAAACAGCCAAAAGAACACTGGTCCGATCGGATGTCTTGAATCTCCGATCGGACTGACTGATGAAGCGCACACCGGCTGGACTAACTGGTGCACCGATCGAAGCCGCGGGTGGACACTTCCGTCCGATCGGACAAGACCTACGTCCGATCAGAAAAGTACGTTACGCATGCAGATTTTAAGGATTCAGCTATTACGAAATGGTTTTTGAAGCCTTTTAATCTCAGAATTTCGCAAAGAAGAAGAGACTTTTTGGACGGGACAGCTTTCGGATCCCCTTGGATCCTTAGACTGGATCATTGGAAGACAGAATTGACAACTCTCTCGACCTTTGACATATAGCCCTTATGGAAAATTCGTTAGGAAGTTCGATTGGTTCGTGACAATCGCTGTAGACGGAGGTTCGTGATAAGCCTCCAGGATTCAACGAGGTTCATTTCATTCCCGGAAGAGCTGGAGTTAGCAAGGATTCCTCGTAGTTATCGTGGATAGTATTTTCTCGGAATGTAGTAAACTCTAAACCCTGCTCTTGTTAATTAGTTTGGATTTCATGTTAGTAATTCTGGTTTAGATTATGATCTTGTGATATTATGTTTGGATTATTGTTCTTGGTTTCTTATAAACGGTTTCGTGAGGATTCGTTTAGCATTAACTAGTTAATTTGCATTATCAGGATTTGGATATTATGTTTGGATATTGTGTTTATGATATTGAATTTGTCAATGATTTCTAATTAGAATTTATGGGTCTAGTGCCCGGAATCGTTTAGAACCATCGATTGGGATCGTCGAGCGTTTAATCTACGAGTTGGGATTGACAACCCTAACTCGTATACTAAGTGTTCGACGAAATGCCAATCGATCGTGGAGACGATTCTAAGGCCCTAGACCCCATTTTAATAATCTTTTAAAAGTTGAATTACATTATTAAAGCTTTTATTAACTTTAGTTAAGTTCTTGCAAAGAGATTGACGCTCTCTTTTCAAGATTTATTTTCAATCGTTCGTAAAATTAATCATCTTTTAGATATTGAAATTCTCAAAACAAAAACCCCCTTGTCCACGTGTTTAGTGTAGCATTTTTTTATTTTCTCGTGCGTATAAATAAACACGAAAACTACATCCGATTAGTCTTCCTCGAGAGATCGACTCGAGTTAACTTGCAAGTCTACAAGTGACCCCTTTCTCTTGCGGGCGAACTAAAACACTTTCAAAGGTAGACGCGTATTAGTTAAATGAAATTTAATTTTGAAAGGAATACAAAAGTTCGGGTCAGTGGTCATTTTTCTGACCGCCAATGACCGTCAACGAAGGTGGCGACAAATCAGGTCCACGCTCGAGTTTAGTGTAAGATGTCGTCGGAGTGGCCAGAGGCGAGGAGATGTCTTCTGGTTTAAAGTGGCATCGATGAGAATTCTCAACTGTATTCGGCCGGCTATTTGTTTGTGGACTATATTTTTGGGGAAGAGAAGATGGGGACGGAGACGGCCATAATATTTTGGGCTCTATTGATTCGGCTCCGATTCAAATTTTGAGTTTCTGTCATAGAACTAGAAAAGAAGGTTTATATCAACGTAATGTGGGTGGAGGCTCTGAGAATGGAGTTAGAATTTCATAGGATTAGGACTTTGTAAGGGAGTTATATGATATTTTATTATATTAGAGTTTTTAAGGTTGGGGTAG
Source organism: Phtheirospermum japonicum (assembly GCA_014905375.1). Classification (NCBI taxonomy): domain Eukaryota; kingdom Viridiplantae; phylum Streptophyta; class Magnoliopsida; order Lamiales; family Orobanchaceae; genus Phtheirospermum; species Phtheirospermum japonicum. The sequence goes on along the minus strand of BMAC01000006.1, from coordinate 76,000 downwards.
TTTTGATAATTTAAGGGTGAATTTTAATTTAATGGGACGAGTTTTACTAAATGGGAGTTAAAAAAGGTTAAATGATTATTTGGTAACTAATAATAATCTAATTGTACTATATGGTAATTATCCCAATATATAATACATTTAACACACACACACACACACACACACATATATATATATATATAATACATATATTATAATATATATTATATTATAGTTAGAAATATATATATATAATATATATAACATTTATTATTTTATATATATAAATAATATATAATGAATAATATAATATATTTAACTAACACACACACACACACACACACACACACACACACACACACATATATATATATATATAATTTTAATAAAACATAATATAAAATATTTATTTATATATAATTCTAATATAATATATATGTATAATATAATTATTATATATAAATATATTATATATGTATACATATTATAACTATATTTTATTATATATATAACATAAGTATGTATATATATTATAATGTCAAATACTTACAAGAAATCGAGTTTGCCTAACTGGTCATGGGTAGGCTTGGAGTGCGAGAGGTCGCGTGTACATATCCCCCCAACGACATATGGGAGGATTTATTTGTGAATAATGGGTGTTGGGCTTGGGTGCGGGCTTAGGGATGGGCTGGCACACCCCATATAGATTTTTTTTAATTTAATTTACCAACGACCTACAATCCGTCGAAAAATTTTATTTTTCATTTTTTTAATAAAACTAATTACCGACGAAAAAATATCTTTTTTCTAAGTTTATTAAGATCTGTCGGTAAATGTCAATGAAACTGGTGTCCGTCGGTAGTCTCTTGGTATTTTACCGACTAGAGAAAAACATCCGTTGGTAATTTTTTTTATAGACGAGGTAAATCCGTTGGTAACGCGGTTACTGATGGCTTACCGATGGAAATGGTCCGTCAGTATCCATGAGTTTTTTGTAGTGCAATTAATTAGATACTTGGGATTTCTTACAAAAGATATGTTTAGTTTTGGAATTAATTATCATTTATTTTTTAAATTAAGGTTTTTAGATAATTGAGATTTACTTCAAATTAATTAAGATCCGTCGGTAAATGTCAATGAAACTGGTGTCCGTCGGTAGTCTCTTGGTATTTTACCGACGCAAGAAAAACATCCGTTGGTGATTTTTTTTACCGACGAGGTAAATCCATCGGTAACGCCGTTACCGACGACTTACCGATGGAATGGTCCGTCAGTATCTATGAGTTTTTTGTAGTGTAATTAATTAGATACTTGGGATTTTTTACAAAAGATATGTTTAGTTTTGGAATTAATTATCATTTTTTTAAATTAAGGTTTGATTATTATTAATTAGATAATTGAGATTTATTTCAAAAGGTAGGGTTAGTTTCGGGTATAATTAGCAATTATTTCATTAATTATGGTTGAAAAGTAGTATATTAGACAATTACGGTTGATTTCAAAAATCAAGGTTAATTTAGTGCAATTGTAATTATTTAGTTAATTAGGGTTGTTTTTGAAAAGTAGGATTAATTTAAAGGTTGATTTGAAAATATTTCTAATTATATTAGAGCTTATAAATATTTGTATGAATACTTGAGGGTTGATTTATTTTTCGATTGGATGTTGGTTTTATGATCAGTTGATGTTGTGGTGACATCAGTGATCACGTGGTGTACAACATAAGTCGGGAGGTTTTGTCCTTCCAAAAATAGATTTTAAATAATTTCAAAATGTGGTATTGACTTCAAGAAAGTTTAAAATGTGGTGGTTTGGAAATACGTGGGGATCGGTGAATGTTGTGTTCAATATCTATATTTGAATTGTGAGAAATATATACATGTTGTGATTGGTTGGTGTTGTGGTGACATTGATACTGTCGTGGTGTATGGCGCCGGCCGGGAGGTTTTGTCCTTTTCAATAGAGGATTTTTTATTTTTTTCTAAATATTGTGGTGGTTGTAAAAAGTTTTAAAATGTGCGTGGTAGTGGTTTTAAAAATTTTTAAAACATGTATGGTGGTGGTTTTGAAATAACACGGTGTTTGGTGAATGTTGTGTTGAATATAAATATATATATATATATATATATATATATATATATATATATATATATATAAATTTAAAACATGTATGGTGGTGGTTTTGAAATAACACGGTGTTTGGTGAATGTTGTGTTGAATATATATATATATATATATATATATATATATATATGTGTGTGTGTGTGTGTGTGTGTGTGTGTGTGTGTGTTAAATTATGAGTTTGAATGCTATGTAACATGTTAAATGACAAAATGTTGTAGTTCATAAACAAACAAATTGTGTTGGTAATCCATTGATTACCAACATATCGATTATGTTCTTTTTTTACACTCAAACACCTTCCCTTTTCGGCTTCTATCTCTACTTTGCAATACAATATATGTGTACTTAGAAAGCTCAGGGGAGGTGCTGCCGAAATCTCCATGTCCTTAAAATATATACTAAGATAATTTTTTTTACTGAAGATCAAAACTTGAATGGGATAGGGACCTTACCAAAAACTCAATCATTATATATAATCAACCTCATACTGCTCACTTGTCTAATCCTAATTAGAAGTCATAGGATGAGTTCTAATCATGGTTGGATGTAAAAATGGAGGGTAGACAATTATATATTCAAAGCGTTCATGGAAGGAGTCGAGAGTTTCATTCAATTTACACTCACCCATCCTAAATTGAAGGACAGAAAAAAACTGAAGTGTCCTTGTAGTCATACCAAATGTAGGAATCGTAGTTATCACGATGTTAGTGAGATCAAGTATCACCCAGTTAAACATGGATTTTCAAAATATTACTATATATGGACTTTTCATGGGGAAACTAATCCTGGCTACATGTATCGTGTCAACCTCGACGTTCATGTTGGAGGACTGGTTTGTACTTTTTTGTACGCTTTTTTGTTAGCTTTTTGTGTCGCGTTTGAATGTGTTTTGCTTGAAATTATGGGTATTAGGAGTCGTTTTGGCCTATTTTGTTAGTTTTAGGTCTTTGTAGCTTTTGTGCATTTTTTATTAGTTTTTTGTATATTTTTACTCGTTTGTATTTATGGCCGTAGGATGACCAAAGCGGTCTTGCGCAAGCTCAGGGCATCCCACTCGACTCGGATTGGAACGGACAAGCAAGGGAACAAAACGCGAATGAAGAGCGACAGCCAACGGACGTTTAGAACGGGAACGAGAAAACCGAACCGGGAGCAGCCATTCCAGTCGATCGATTAGCATGCAGTCAATCGACTGATAGTCCAGTTGATCGAAAAACACAACCAAGATCGACTGCTCGGCAGTAGGTTGGCCAATTTTGAGGAAGCATTCGATCGAATGGAACTCAGTCGATCGACTGGCAGTCGATAGACTGGTTCTTAGTCGATCGACTGAGACGCAGGATTTGTGTTTTTTTATCCGTTTTGACAATTTTGCCCCTGCGTTTTTGTGTATATAGACCCAGCTGCTCAACCTTATCCAAACAACTCTCCTTGGTGGAATTTGGACTTGTTCCATTTCCTCCAAACCTTTACTCTTGCAATAATAAACCCTAGTTGATAATCATTAGTTTAGTGTACTTTAGCTAGCTTAGTAGTCAGTTTAGCTAAGTTTAGTAGTTTTTATCAAGTGTTGTAGAGGGTGACAACTCCTTCATTTGTGTTCTTTGTTGTTTTGAAGATTTGGATTTGCTTTGAAGGTTGTAATCTAGATTTGAAGCTTTTGAGTTGAATGCAATTTGGTAGTGTTCTTTCCCTTTACTATTATATTTTGTTGTTGATTGATTGTTCTTGTTGTTATGTTGGTTATTAGGCTTTGGTTTGTGTTGTTTTCTTTTCATTGTTCTTCAATTTCTCAGTTTTAACTTTTACTTTGTTCTTATTCTTGCAAAACTCCATGGATGCTTTCATTTTCAAGCTTCTTACCTCTTTTAGTTAAACAAACACTTTGTTGTCAAAAGCCAAATGGGACTTTCCTCTTTGGTAATTTGTCTTGTTCTATTTAAAAGCCTTTGGCTTTTCTCAATTTCAAATGCTTTTATTTTCCCCCCATGACTTCTCTTTTAATTGCAAGCTTTTATTGATCAACTAGTTTTAATTTATTTAAGGCTTTTAATTAGGGTTAAACTAATGTCTTTAATTAATTACTTTCAAGCAAGCTTTTTTTTTTACATTTGATGCATTTAGTTTAGAAATTATGGGTTTAGGGTCTAAGTTAATTTAGAGCCATTAGTCGGAGCTTGTTGAGAATTGGGATTGACGACCCCAATACTTGATCGACATTTGGGATTTACAACCCCGAATCGTGGTTTAAGTGCTCGGCAAAAACTGATTGATCGTGGAGACGAACCGAACACCCTAAACCCTCATTTTCATTATTTTCATTTAAAGTCTCTTTTAATTTTTGTCTTAGTTGATTAACTTTCAAAAACTCAAACCAAACCAATGACTTAATGCTTTCTTAGTTTAGATTAGTGTAATTTCGATTAACAAGAGATTGAGTAAAAACACCGACCGCCAATAATATCTATCCTCGAGAGACACGACTCGGGAAAACTTACCGTTATACAATCGACTCCGCGCTATTGCGGAGAAGATTTCTTAGAGTGCTAATAAATCCTCGATCAAGTTTTGGCGCCGTTGTCGGGGATAGATTAAGGCTAATGGTGTTTTTAATTATTTCTCTTGTTATCTTAGTTGGTAGTTAATTTAGATTTTTGTTTTACCTTTGATGCTCGTAATCCTTTATTGAGTGTTATGTTTGCAAGGTACTCATTCGAAAAGCCCGATGCCGCTCACCCACACTTACGACGATCAAAGGATTCCTCCGCCGCTTGATTGATCCGGCCGAGGATGGCAAACTACCGAGCTAGTTTGCTATACGACGACCCTTATATCCAAACTCTCAACTATCCAAAACCTTACATCCAAACTCCCGAGTATCCAAATCCGCACACCACTCCTCCAAGATATCGGGTCCCGTCGAGTTATGATGACCCGTATGCTTCGATCGGTCGAGAATGGTCCCAAACTTACGATCATCCCGGCCCAAGCCCTTCTTATTCTCCACCGACTTCATATCCCCATAACCCAAGCTTGGATCCTTATTCACCACCTCATGATTCTTATGATCCCGGTTTTGGCGATTATTATGCTCCACTCGCCCCACCTTCTTCCTACCCAAACTTTAACTCGTACGCTCCATCAATCTATGATTCCTATTCTTCGAGCTACGATCTTTACAATCTACCCACCTCGAGCTCGTATACTTCGAGCGATGATCCTTACACCACTTTCTCTCAAGATTCGTCTATGTCCCAACTCCCGGGCTTTGAGCCTCTCTCATCCGAGCTCGTGGAGGCAATTCGACAAATGGATGAATGCCTTGCTCGCATAGGGACTCAAATAGAGCAAATTTCTAATGATGTGGATGAGCTAAAACAACCTTGTTTTGACGAGATGCCCACCTTTGATGTGGAGGATTCCACCTTTGTTGATGGCAATTCGAGTTTTGATGGTCTTTTGAAAGAGGTTTTCAAGGAGGTGGAGTTAGTGGGTGAGGAGAAGGGGTTGGAAGTCGGCGTTACCCCTCTCGAGTTTTGTGAAGGTGTTTTAGAGGAATGTGAGGGGGAGTCGCCTTTGGGGATTCCAACGGCACTTGGAATGTTGAATTCACTTGCTCTTGGTGAGAATGATGAAGTTGTGCTATTTTTGGAGGATGTGGAGTTAATCGAGCCTTTCTTTCCACCACCCGAGGATTTATTGCTATTTGACCAAGTGGAGGTGGAAGAGGTAGTGGGGGATGTGTTGGATCCTACTCTCTCGTGCCCGACTACGACTACTTCTAAAGTTGAGAGAGAGGAGATGATGGTCGGGGAGATGAAGAAGTACGTCGACCCGTTTTGGGACGATCACGTTTGGGTAGTCTACTACTCACTTTTCCGACCACCGAAGAAAGCCCGTTCTTTTGTTGTATTGACCTTTCGGCTTGCCCGATGTGCCCGCCTTGGTGATTTTTGTCACCCGGTGTGTCTTCTAGAGAACACCAAGGCGTGGCACGATTGCCACCTCTTCTTGGATCCCGGATAGAGGCAATTGTATAAACCGTCGAGCTATAGACGTTAAAGTAGCGCTATTTGGGAGGCAACCCAATTTGTAAAAAAAAAAGGAAAAAAGAGATAAATCAAAAAATAAAATAAAAGAGAGAAAAATCAATCTAAAAAAGGGGGGAAAGAAAAAGAAAAAAAATTCACGTTGTGTAAATATCTTATTTTTGCAACCCCCGTTTGTTCATTTCTTGTAGATCGCTCGCCTTGACTCCCGGAGAGGACTTATGCACAACGCGTCAACACAAGCTCGGAAATAGGGTCGTTCTCTTTTCCTTACACTTTTTACCGCTTTACTTAGCTTAATATGCAATGAGGACATTGCTAGGTTTTAAGTGTGGGGTGTTTAGGATTCGTCTTAGGATTTTAAGTTGTTCCATGCCTGCTTGTGTTAATTTGAGTAGCGTGCGTGTTATTTTTGCTTGGAACCTTGGCGAAGTGATGCGGTTTTGATTATTTGGTTAGTGAGTTTAGATTATCGATCGGATGTAGTGGATTTAGGTGGCTTAACTCGTTGGGAACTTTGTTCGGCTTTAGCTTCGTGCTATCCTTGAGATCAATTAGAACTAGTGCCTCAACTAGCTTCATCATCGAACACTCTCTATAGGGATTTTTTTTTTGTATTTTGGAGTCGTCAATTTCTCCACGTGCTCGATCGAAAACATTGTTAGTTGCTAGTAGCAATGAGTGATCGGAGCCGTTGAGTTCTCTTTGTAGATATCTTGTAACTTAAGTACCTTATCTCCTTGGGTACCAAAAAAAAGATGACGAATAAACAAGGATACGTTGTAAATCCTTGAAGTTATTAGGTAATAAATGTGCAACTCGTGAACATTCCTTATTTTCCCTTCTTTTTAGTTTTTGATTATTAAAGAGAGATGTAGATGATTGGTGCTAGTAGGGAGCCGATTAACGATTCGACCATGGATAGACCTTAGCCGGGGCATGGACGGGCGGACCGACTTGGAGGGTTACCAAGTACTTTTAGGTTTCGGGATTCGATCTAAACTTTCTTTATCAACGCATCATTGTCATCCCTTTGTCCAAGCCAACGAGCATTGTAGCATACGACATCTAGAATTAGGTTTAGTGCATTAGTTTAAGATTGTCCGAGAGTAGTTTTGTAATTCCAGATTAGTTTTGCTTGAGGGCAAGCAATCATTCTAAGTGTGGGGTGGTTGATTTGTACTTTTTTGTACGCTTTTTTGTTACCTTTTTGTGTCGCGTTTGCATGTGTTTTGCTTGAAATTATGGGTATTAGGAGTCATTTTGGCCTATTTTGTTAGTTTTAGGTCTTTGTAGTGCGATTTTTATTTGTTTTTTGTATATTTTTACTTGTTTTTGTATTTATGGCCGTAGGATGACCAAAGCGATCTCGCACAAGCTCAGGGCATCCCACTCGATTCGGATTGGAATGGACAAGCAAGGGAACACAGCGTGAATGAAGAGCGACAGCCAGCGGTCGTTTAGAGAGGAAATGAGAAAACTGAGCCAGGAGTAGCCGTTCCAGTCGATCGACTAGCATGCAGTCGATCGACTGACATAACCAAGATCGACTGCTCGGCAATAGGTTGGCCAATTTTGAGGAAGCAGTCGATCGACTGGAAGTCGATAGACTGGTTCTTAGTCGATCGACTGAGACGCAAGATTTTTGTTGTTTTTTGCCCCTGCATTTTTGTGTATATAGAGCCAGATGCTCAACCTTATCCAAACAACTCTCCTTGGTGGAATTTGGACTTGTTCCATTTCCTCCAAGTCTTTACTCTTACAATAATAAACTCTAGTTGATAATCCTTAGTTTAGTGTAGTTTAGCTAGCTTAGTAGTCAGTTTAGTTAGGTTTAGTAGTTTTTATCAAGTGTTGGAGAGGGTGATAACTCCTTCATTTGTGTTCTTTGTTGTGTTGAAGATTTGGATTTGCTTTGAAGGTTGTAATCTAGATTTGAAGATTTTGAGTTGAATGCATTTTGGTAGTGTTCTTTCCCTTTACTATTATATTTTGTTATTGATTGATTGTTCTTGTTGTTATGTTGGTTATTAGGCTTTGGTTTGTGTTGTTTTCTTTTCATTGTTCTTCAATTTCTCAGTTTTAGCTTTTAGTTTGTTCTTATTCTTGCAAAACTCCATGGATGCTTTCATTTTCAAGCTTCTTACCTCTTTTAGTTAAACAAACACTTTGTTGTCAAAAGCCAAATGGGACTTTCCTCTTTGATAATTTGTCTTGTTCTATTTAAAAGCCTTTGAATTTTCTCAATTTCAAATGCTTTTATTTTCCCTCCATGACTTCTCTTTTAATTGCAAGCTTTTCTTGATCAACTAGTTTTAATTTATTTAAGGCCTTTAATTAGGGTTAAACTAATGTCATTAATTAATTACTTTCAGTCAAGCTTTAATTTACATTTGATGCATTTCGTTTAGAAATTATGGGTTTAGGGTCTAAGTTCGTTTAGAGCCATTAGTCGTAGCTTGTTGAGAATTGGGATTGACGACCCCAATACTTGATCGACATTTAAGATTGACAACCCCGAATCGTGGATTAAGTTCTTTGTAAAAAATGATTGATCGTGGAGACGAACCGAACACCCTAAACCCTCATTTCTATTATTTTCATTTAAAATCTCTTTTAATTTTTGTCTTATTTGATTAACTTTCAAAAACTCAAACCAAACCAATGACTTAATGCTTTCTTAGTTTAGATTAGTGTGGTTTCGATTAACAAGAGATTGAGTAAAAACACCGACCGCCGATAATATCTATCCTCGAGAGACACGACTCGGGAAAACTTACCGCTCTACAATCGACTCCGTGCTATTGCGGAGAAGATTTCTTAGAGTGCTAAGAAATCCTCGATCAAGGATCATCTTACGTTACTCCTAAAGAATCACCGAATATATACAACAATATGGTTCAGGATGCATCTGGTCCCGACTTCGATGTGGTTACTGATACAAGAACCATCAAATCCAAAGACTAAGTCAGAGAATCCCATGTCTTAGAAGTATTATATCGAAGTACTTGATTTGCTCAAAGAGGTCGTGCCATAAGGCAATCATGTCTTAAATAACTTCTACAACAACAAGAAGTTGTGGTCTGGTCTTACCGGTCAAGAAGATGGATTGTTACTTGAACAATTGTGTGATTTAATAGAAGACTAATTCTGAGTTAACTAGTTACAAGTTTTATAACCAACATTAGTTCAAACTTGTTAAGCATGGGAAAGCAAAATGATGTAAGTCCAGCTTTGCGTACAAGAAGATATATTATTTTTCATTAACTTCTTGTTTGAGTTGTATGCATCTAAGACAACTACAAAGGACATGATGTGGCATGCAATACAAGTTGTTGATGATGGTGTCATGCATCACCCATCAGATTTAAAGACTTGGAAACTTATCATTCAAACTCATCCAAAGTTCCCTTCCAACTCGAAATGTAAGATTGGGCCTCTGTACAAATGGTTTTCAACATTTTAGAAGCTTCGAGGCTTAATACTCCTCGTGGTCGGTGATAGTCACACCATACAATTTGCTTCCCCAAATGTGTATGAAAGAATAATACATGACTCTAAGTGTTCTTATCCAGATCCCATAAATTCCAATGATAAGTTGAGTGTTTTTCTACAGCCTCTAATCTCTAAGACGAATCGATTGTGGATGGATGGTCACCCTTGTACAATATCTCTAACAGAACTTTCAGCTGTAGGTAAAACTTATGTGGACAATTAGCAATTTTTCTTCCTACTCCATGTTGGAGCATGGGTGGGAAAATGGCTTGTTCATATTGAATGGAACGCTCATATGGTTTACTCTCAAGTGGAATGAGAAACAACCTTGGTTTGATAATCACCGAGGTTTCTTAATTGTGGTCACCATTTTCAAAAGGGTGGAAGAAATTTTGAAAAAATAGAAAGGTTGTCACTCACCCCACTGAGTGTCTAGTTAGGAAAGGAATTTTTGGTAGAGATTGAAAGAATGGAGCTGCTGAAAGTCACTGATACAAATGCAGCACACATGAATTGCCATATAGTCAAGACAAGTGATTGGAGAAAAAGAAGTATATTTTGAGATTTTTCTTACTGGAGCACATTTTTGATTCGGCATAATCTGGAAGTTATGCACATTGAAAAAAAATGTGTTTTATATTGTATCGAACATGGTGATAAATATCAAAGGGAAAGACGACACTCCAAAGTCAAGGTATGAGTTGAGTGAATAATGTTTCCATCCATCACTTTAGCCGACGCCTCAAGAAAATAAACTAAAACCTTACATACTAGATAAGGTGTAAAAAGTTTACTTACGTGAATGTGTAAAAGCTCTTCAATTTTCAGATGCATACACATCAAATCTAGGGATTGCATATTATAAAGGAATTGAGATTGTATGGGATGAAGAGCCACGACTGCCATGTGTTCATGTAAAGGTCGATACCAATTGCCTTTCGGGAACTGCTTCCCCATCCAGTGTGGAAGTCCCTGACAAAGTTGAGTTTTTTTGTTTAAAGAATTCAGTTCAAGAGTTATTAAGACAGATGATATGAGTCGTTTGGGGCATGATATTTCTCTTGTTTTTGTTAATTTGAAAAGATCTTTATGCCGAGTTTTTTCGAATCCAAGGAGCATTTTCCAGTTCACTTACCATATGAGGTAAGAATTTTTGGTCCCTTTCAATATATGGGGATATATCTATTCGAGAGGTATCTTCGTAAACTAAAGGACTTTGTGAGGAAAAAGGCAAGCATCAAGTGCTCCATAGAAAACACATATCTTATTGAAGAGTGTCATCAGATAATAGTACGTCAACATTGGCCTATGACAAAGCTCGTTGGTAATCACCAATAACTTGAAACTCGTCGGCAACATGACAACAGTGTGTGCCCATCGATATATGCCAGCAGATAATGAATGGGCTGCCGTGTGGTGTCTCGATAGGCGTGCTCAATTGTATCCCATTGGTAACAGTGTTGATGACAAGTGAACCCATCGACTTTATTTACCAACTGGGAAAATGCCGATGTGTGAAAACCATCGGCATGCAGTTCGTATGATTGATGCCGATGGAATTGACTATCGGTATTGCCCTATTTTTTCGGAGTGTGCCACCAATTGACATCTCCTCAAAGTAGTCTGACAAATAGACCTTATATTAAAAATTAAAAAATTCACTTAAACCCCTAGACTATTCGCCTTTTCCCACTTTACCATACAAAGTATTTTTTTTTTTTTGTTACAGTTTACCGTATAAACAATGAGAATTTTGAACTTTACCTATATGAGCAATTCTACCGCTAAGAATTCTGGTGAAAAATATAGAAAACCCCCATACTATGTGTTTTTATTGCACTTTATTATATAACATAATAATTTTTACAACTTATCATAATATTTTTCTTATTTATTACTACATTGTTTGTATTCATTACCTACTAAAATTGAATGAGTATTATAATTAGGCATATATTATATATTTTCTGTCCTTACTATATTTAAGAAAAATAATTTAAACTTTATATATACTAGTGTCTCGAACGCGTATCGAATATCATATCAAAATAATAAGTTTGTTCAATCTTTTCTAATATGTATTCAATATTTCACTTTTAAAATAAAAATTGAACTAAAGTGACTATTTTAGTAGTATTTTGTAATTATACTAAAGTGATAAGTTTGGTTTGGATGTTCCCATTTTAGTAAAATTATTTTGGCAAATATAAAATAAATTAATAGAAAAAAAACTAAATAGGAAAGTCCAAACTGAACTTATAATTTTGGTATGCGTCCAAAACAATACTAAAATATTTAGTTCAATTAAATTTTTGTTTCGAAAATTTTATTTTATTAAAATATTGAAGATAAATTGGAAGAATTGAACTAAACTTATTATTTTGATATAATATTCGATACGCGCCCGTGACACTACCAAAACAATAAGTTTAGCTTGATTCTTTGAATTATAATATTAACAAAAAAGTAAATATTATAATCATAAAATGAATACAGAATATAAATAATTTAATAATTATAAAATAAATACTATCATACTTGGTTAGTAACTATTTAATTTTAGTAGGTAATGGATATATAAAATATTGTAATACATAAATAAAAAAGAAGGATTTTGGTGAAGTAATATTAGTTTATATGGTAAAGTGTAAAAACACATAGCCTAGGAGTTTAGTGTAATTTTCACTCAAACTTCGAGTGTAAAGTTATCCATATAAGGTAATGTAAAAATCACATAGTTTATATGGTAAAGTGTAACAAAAGTACTATGTATGGTAAAGTGTAAAAAAAAAAAAAGTTAAAGAGGGTTTAGTTTGTTTTTCACAATTAAAGATGATGTGTATAAACTTGGGTAACTAAATAATATAAAAAATAATTCATATACAAATATTAATTTATTTTTCCCGATATGGTATGATGTTGGTTAGTTGGAACGGTCTTGTCGAGTAGTTGTGCTTTTCTAACTATAGGTACCCGTAGTACTTGTTCATCGATAGGTATTTCAAATCTTACCATTAGATTGTGTCATAATCCAATCACATCTATCCATTTGAGTACAACTAAAAAATCTAGTTGAATTTAATCACACACTCTTTGACTTTTTATTTAGGAATAATATATATCAACATAATCATACAAAAAACTTTAGTAAAATAAAACATAATACTTTTAATATAAACTGAGAAATTATAAATTAATTAAAGTGAATCCCAACATATTTTAACACCGGCTTAAATACCATGATTCTAATTAAATCAAATAATTATTTAATAATAAATAAACTTAGAAATGTTATAAAATAATAAAACAAATCGTAAAAAATATGAAGTACCCTAAATGAATATAATAAATATATTTTATTTACAAATATTTATTAATAATTTAAAAATAAAAATAATGAAGATAATAATAGTGTAAATAATATATAATAAATCTCTTTTTTTTGTTTTAAAAAGTTGGATAAAATATAAGAAAATTAATTAAATCCTAAGGAATTATTTACTAAATCCAAAAAATAAATAACACTTATTGTGAAGCCCGGCTATTTTCACACTATCATTATATTTTGTTTCATTTCAATAGTAAATATTTTATTATAATAAATTTCTATTGAAATATATTTTAGATGTTATGAGACTTTATTTCTATTTATTTTATTTCGTAGTAGGAGAAAATACACATAATATATTTTTATTTTAATTCATCGTATTAAATCAGGCCCAAAATTTTTCAAACCAGTTTCAATTAGATAGACCCAAAACATTGAGCTCAGCCCAAAGTTTTGGGCCCAAATATTGAGCCCACAAACTAAGCCCAATTCCAAACCGCCTCTGCCTTGTACATAATCCCAGATATCAATCAGATGAGCTTGGACAGATCATTTTTTCTTCTTCTTTCATTTTGGTCTCACGCCTCTTCACCGTTTTAAGACCATTAAATTCATCGGACTCGTGACAAAAATCCAACCATCAGATCATTACAAAATTTACACCATAGATAGTTATTTTTATAAGGTTTCCAACGCCACCTCTGGAGTGACGATCGGAGCTCTGGCTCATCGACAAAATATCGAAGAATTTCCTGTGCGATGCCATGATTCGGGTCGACGCCGTTGAACTTCGACAACCATTTTCCGATGAATCGAAGGTCCAAAATTGTAGTTTTATATATTGAATTATTCATATTGACAATTAGTATTTAGTTATACAGTTAATTTTACAAACCGATTCCTAAGAAGTCATGACGGGGCCACGAACGCTTCTCACCGACGATCTCCCGTTCTGATCTTTTGGATTGTCAGAATTTAATGAACTTTATATTAAATGAAAGCCCTCTTCACAAGAAACATGATTCTGAACTCGGTTTGTGATTCCGGTGAGATTTGGGATTGTGTATGTGTCTTGGTCCTTGTGTGAGTATGTCGTGATGTGTTTGTGTGTGTGGTCGCGTGTTTTGTGTGTGTTTGGGATGGTGGCTGGTGTCAGGTGGTCGTCGGAGAGGGGATGGGCCGATGAAGGGAAGAAACGGGCATGGTAGGAGGTTTTAAAAAAGTAATGGGCTGAATTGAAATGGGTCAAAAGTTGAGAGTTATGCTTTTGAGAATTAGATATAGTTTTGGACCCAATTGAAAATTTTAAAACCTTCAGTTTGACCCCTCAAAGTTTTAATTTAGTCCTCCTAAATTCAGTTTTGGTTTATTTTGAATTGACCCCAATCAGATTCTTCAACCCACAATACTTTTCAAAGTTCCAAAAATCTCATTTTGACCCCCAATTACTTTATTATTTTTTAAAACCGTATAAATTTCTTATTTTTGAGCCGAGATGGGTCAAACGACTCCCAAATGATTTCGAACTTGAACCATAGGTTTTTTTATAACATCCTCATACGTAAGATGTATCTAAAATTATAAATTTACTATTTGAACTCCAGATTTAAGAATTTGAGGCCCGAACGTTCTTATTATCATATTTTGCGTTCTAGATTATTAGTTTTACTTCCAATTGTCTTTGGATCTTAAATATTATTGTATTATACATTATATTTATATTTTATAATTATATTACATTTTAGGAGACAACATGGGGTTTTATCTGGAGGTGATGAGGCATTTTATGTACTAGATCGGGAACCTCGTAAAGTCGACGTAGCAATATACTTGATTTTCGAAAGAACCTCAATGAAGGTGAGTAAAATTTTCTTAACTGGGGAGTTTGAATATTTTTAAATCATAATGCGTTGTTTATGATTATCTATGAGTAAAATATTTCTTAGTTGGAAAGTTTGAGATTTTTCAAATCATGAAGCACTTGTTGCTTGAACATAATTTCTTGCTTGTATAAGCCTTTTGAAAAATAGTATTTTGATGGAAAATATGCAAGTGTGCATTGACCTTGTGTTTGTGCTTAATCTTAAATCCAATTATATGATTTTATATCAAAGGTTATTGATAACATTTGAACTCGATTGTTGTTATCGACTGTCTGTTATCGATTGTTATTGTCAACTGTTAATGTCTGTCACTGTCACTGTTTGTCAGGCACGAGTAGTTTCGGCAATCAATTGAGCAGGTTGCATATGGTTCTTTCTTGACTACTCGTGGTACCTATTCCCATTGTTCCTGGTCGGGGCGGAGACGACGACAGGATTTGGATCGTAGATTGAGTATATTCTGGAATATGACGTACCCTTGGTCTGAATCCCATAGCTAAAGGGTCGTCTTACCTACTGGGAGGGATAAGGTGACTGAGGCTTCGGCCTATTGGAGTGTCATCTTTCATGGTGTGGGTCGATGTTTGATCGACATCGATTCTACATTTATGTGAGTTAATCTGGCTTGGAAGCTAAGTGATATGCGTGGGAGCAACCTCTAGAGTCCTTCGGGAGCTAGTGTTACGCGTGGGAGCTACCTCTAGAGTTCCGTACCCGAACACTCACTAATCGGACTGACAGTTTTAGAACGAGATAGATTTTTCTGTCCATTCAACTGTTAACTATTTCAATAGATTTTTCAAAAATAAATTAGTATTTCTTGTGTATTTTAAATACCATAATTGGTTAAATTTTGGGAAAATCTATTGTTTAATCTTTCTAAAATATTTAAATTTTGATTAAAATACTAAAGCCATAATTTGATAGAATTATGTGTTTGTTGCTGACTAAAGTTATGTTACACGCATGAAAATAGTTTTGCACACCAACTGCTTTGATTAATTAATAAAACATTATTCTTAACTCTTGTCAATTTTATATTTTAAAATAAAATCTTCATTTTCATTTGTCCCTCACTGAGCTCTTTTAGCTCACGCTCTCTTTTGTTTTAAAACCAAACTCTCCACATATCGACATTATGAGAGTGCCCCTCATCTTGATCCTTCCGGTGAAGAGTGGCTCGTTGGCTAGGGTCACCTCTTATCAGTTTAGTTTTTGTTTATGTAAAGTTTAGTTGTATTGAGTCTACCAATACAACAAGTTTTAACGAGCAGAAGGTGAGAGTTTATTTATTTATTTATATTATTACAGAAGGTGAGAGTTTATTTATTTATATTATTATTAATTTAGTATTTTATTTGGGGCGTTACACTTATTTTTTATAAATATTAAAACAAATGAGAAATAATTATGAATTCAATTAAATAAATAAAAATATATGTTTTAATTATAAATAATATTTAAAATGAAAGAAAATAAGGACAAAAATAGAAGTTTTATATTATATATCTAAAAATATTTTTGAATAAGATAAAAAAATAATAAAATTATAATTAACTTCTAAATACTTATTTAAAAAAACTTAAATACAAGTAAAAATCAGGAATTTTATAAAATAATATTTTATCGTCAGTAATTATAAAGTAAATTAAAAAAACGTATAAAAGTTAATTCTAAATAATTGTTTATATATTGAAATTTGAAAATAAATCAATAAAAATGATCAAAAAGGTTATTAACTATAGCTAAAGAAATCGTCGAATATTTCTGAATCAGATAATAATATTTTTAATTATAATTAAATTCTAAATAATTATCTCCTAAATCTAAAAAATAGAATATATATATGAATATTGTAAATTTATATAAAATACTACAAAATGAATAAGTAAAAATAGCAAAAAATGAGGTGCCTTACCACAAAACTAATAAGGGCTTTTGTAGTCTATTTCATTAAGGATAATAATTTTGGAATCAGCTCGATAACTGACTCGGGATAGCCATTAAATAATCAAATTAACCACAAAGTCATCGAGTTAGTTGAATAACCAGATAAATAAATTGATTAAAACTAAGAGCACTAAATCATTTATGCGTGAATTTCTCACGTTAAATACTGAAAGTTGTAGTAATTAGTAATAATTATTAACATGTTCATAAATAAATATTTAGTTATAAAATTAGAAATAAATCATTAAACTTATATTATGCATGTGTGTGTTATGCCCACATATAGTTTTGATTTCAAAATTTTATTAAGTAATTGTATAAAGGTATTTACCTTAAATTTTCATTAAGTGGTCATGGTCAAGTTTGTGATCCATTCTGGGTTAAAGTTCAGGTCATCAGAGTCTTAACCGAATCATGTATAAATTAATCGAAAGATATGACTATGTTGAGTTCGTCCTCGATTCGTTGGGTTTGGTCCAAAAAATAAGAGTATAGAAAAAAAGACAAATTCTTATTAACGATTTCTTTTTTTTTTTGGTCTTTGTTGCCTCATTTTTTGGATTTTACTTATATTATCTTAGTTTCTTTCATACAATAAACTTATAAAATAATTATTTAGAATCTTATTCTATATTATATTTTGTTATTTATTTATTGTTTTTCAATTTTATTTTATATTTCTCTCACTTTTTTTTAATTTTTAGATTTACTTATTAATTCTTTAAATTTAATAGTAAATTCTTAATGCTGTGAATTTAGTTTTACAATAATAACGATATTTTTAGTTTGTATTTTATTTTTCATATTTATTACATAAATATTTGTAATTTAATTATAAGTATCTATGCGCGCCAATACCATACCATCATATTCATACCCACTTCAGTTCTTCCATCGATTTCAATAATTATTTACATTTGACCTAATATTATTGTGGGCCGGTACAAAACAAATTATGTTTTCATCTACTTCCCATTTGTCACAAAGTGTCAAACAACTCAACAAGGATACTTCAAATTTAATCACATGAATATCTTTTAAGAGATTTTTTCTTTTCTCCTTCTTCGCCTTATATTTTTATCATTTTCCCATCACGTTTACTTTGGATAAACGCTATCTTCGACAAAACATCCTAAAGTTGTTTTTTAGTATTAAATTTTACATTATCTTATTTCCAACTTTTTTTTTATTTTAAAAATTATAGGTGTAACTGAATCAAGCAAAACCTAAGTATATAGTACAATTCTAAATTTATTTAAATTTGGTGTTTTCATTTTTTGCAATTTTTACTATACGTATTTCGACCCTAACCTCTAATATTATTTTTTAAATTGCTGGTTGTAGCTTGTACTATATAAGATTTGTTAAATGCAATCCTCAATTTATTTATCGTCCAAAAAGTCATCAGACTTACGTGCGTGTAATACTCATTTTTGTGGCTTTTTGACAGAATATCAACGCATGTTGTAAATAAAGATTCATGTATAGTAGGATTGTTATTTTCAAGTAAAAATACTTCAAATTGTAAAGTGTAAAAACTATATGGTTAAAGTTGCGAAAAAACATTTTCCCAAATTAAGAGAATAAATTTATGGTACCCTGTTTTATTATTTTTAAATAATTTTTAGAGTTTGTGATTGCCTATTTATTATTTGATAATAATATATTATGTTATTCATATTTTAAAAATACTACATCAATATTTTTAATAAAAAATAAAACATATAAATATTTTTGTAAAGTTTCTACATTAGAATAAATAAATAAAAAATTATAGTAGAGTTTAATTAATCATTTAAAATCTTTAATATATAAACATAAGAATAATAAATAAATATTTGAATATAATATTGGAAATATATAAAATCAGATAAATAAATAATAATAATTAATAAATTATTAATAATTAGTTAATAAATTTAGAAATTAAAAATCATAAAAATATATAAAGTAAATATGAGAATTATGTAATCAGGAACTATGAAAAATATTCTAATAATTATTTATAACAAGAAAAAAAATAAAAACACAAAAATAAATATAATTATTATAAAATGATTAAAAAAAAGTAATGCTTAAAAGATGAAAAACACATGAATAAAATACAAGAACTTACAAGTTTATAAATACTTATTTAAAAATAAAATTATTTAATCATACAAAGTAATAGTAAAATATAATATAAGAAACCTGTAAAATAACTATTCGCAATTTGTATTATACGAGTTTTACACTTTACGATCTAATATATTTTTGTTGCAAATAACAACCTATAAATGATTTGTTATTCGTAACTCCCGTCTAATATTCTTTCAAAGCCACCAAAATGACGCGTGTGTTACTCGTGTGAGCCGGGTGACATTTTGAAAGAAAATAAGACATATGTTGTATTTAACAATTCTCATGCAGCAAGAGTTGCAGTCGGTAATAAAATAAAAATATTACGTTGAAATTTTCCCTTTAAATTCTTAAACTTCAGAAATTGTATTTGGGTTGGATTTGGTTATTAATTGAAAGCGAGTCAAAATAATTTTCTTATTGAGCCTAACACATATTTCGTTCGAGTAGCTTGATTTTAATACATATTTCATTTTCTTTTACAAATAAAGTGAAGTTCAACCTGAAATTGGCATCTTATTACATAGAAAACCGTGTTCAAGCGTGGTTCATTTACATTCATTAACAAAGTTCAAGCAAACTATTAACAATCATTCTGTAACTTAGAGTAGTTTATTTCGTTTACTGCACTGATTACAATTGACAAAATTAGTCTTATTGTTCACTTGTCATGCATCTTCTCGAATGTAAGCCCAAAATAGTTATTCTAGCATCAAACTTTGACTTCGAGATTCTTTGATACAAGAATTAGAAAGAAAAAAAAGATAAGAAAATTGGCTTTTAGACTCTTCTTAAAGACAACAGCCATGTCCCATAGTTGTGTGAAGTTAGTCTTTTATTAATCGTGCTCGTGCGTGCCCACAAGTACCTACATTTTGCGGAGTTTGAGTCATTCAAGCAGTAACTCCCGCATTCTCCGATTCTCTTTTCTGCCACATTCTTTTTTTTCCACACTTCTTTAATCATTATTCAATACTACAAATTTTGTAATTATTTTACAGACCCATTCACGTAAAAGGGCAAACATTCCACGCCCTATTAAGATATTTTATTAATTATTTAGTTTTCTCATTTGTTGTACACCACACGCTATAATACAACCTGTGCCTGGGTGCTTTGAATTTTCCTCCTTTTTATTTTCACGCTCTCTTTTCTAGAGAGAGAGAGATGATATTCATGATACATGGAAGGTTGAAGCAGTAAAAAAGGTCCCTTTTTTTTTTCTTTTTTTCTTTTTTTGCCTCCTTGTTTTGACTTTTAGATTTTTTCCTCCTCCGATTTCTATGATCCCAAATTTCAAATACAGGGATTTCAATTAATTGTCACCGATTTGTCGTTTATTTTTTGATATCTCTTGTCGCCTCGTCAGTCTTTTCCCGAAACCGTTCCATTTTTTTGGTGTTTGTTTCCATTTGTTCTTTTGTCAGAATGATTTTTTAAAAAGAGCGTTTTTCATTTCCCATCAGTTTATTCCGATTGTTTATCTTTCTTAATCTCGGAATTCGCAGGCTCAAAATCCCAGTTCCTTCACTTGTCCCAATTTTATTTAAGAATTCCCGGATTCCAAAATCTCGGAAATTGCCAAACAAATCCATTACATACACATCCAGCTCATTCGTGTAAGAATGTTTCTTCTCAAAATCCTAGCTCATTCATTTTTCCAATTTAGTTAAGATTTTTCTACCTTGCTTTCATTTTTTTTTATTTTTTTTTTGGGGGGAGATTTTTTGTTTGGATTTCTCCGATAATGGGTTGTGCGACGTCGAAGCAAAAAGTCTGCCGGAATTGCCAGGCCCCATATTCTCCGGTACGGCGGAGCTACTCGGTGCACGCGCATAAACCAGGGAATCACAATCACGTGGTGGCCCTCACGTCATCCACATTGGGCTCCTTAAATCTGGATCCGTTGGATAAGAATCGTGTGGTGGGAAACAAACACAAGAATGAGGTCCCGATGAATCAAAAACAGAATCCGATTATTCCAGAGGATAATAATACTAATAATAAGTTCTCGACTGGCAATGAGGAAATCGATGATGATGATGATGATGATAAGAAAATATCAGCTAAAGAGGAATTCGCAATGGGGATGATTGAGGCGAAGACATGGTCTAATATGATCAATGACAAAATCCCCAAAATCACCCCTAAAACTCCGATCCAAACGCCCCCTGGCGAGCCCGAGACGATCAATGCTTGGGAAATGATGGAGGGCCTCGAGGATATAAGCCCTCTTCGGCCCGGTCGCCATTATCGTAGCTTTTCATTTCACGTGCCTTCCAACGCGAGCCTCTCGTCCCTGGACGACCAACCGACCCCCCGAGTTAAAGAAAAAGACGGCGACTCGTCCCCCAAGCCAACGACGTGGCTAGATTTGGTCGATAGCGACACAAATTCGAATTCCAACGACACTTCGATAGCTGCCGAATTCGACCCCGACGTGATCGCCACGTTTAGGAAAGCCCTCGAGGAGCTCCCCCCGGCCAACCCGTTCCACCTCAAGCCGACGAGTGTCGAAAAACCCACAAAGGAATATGTGCCAGCAAATAAGGTCGCGCCACGTGGCGCGGGCAAGCTGATCGTGTATTTCACTAGTCTGAGAGGGGTGAGGAAGACTTACGAGGATTGTTGTCATGTTCGGGTGATTCTGAAAGGGGTCGGGGTTAAGGTTGATGAGAGGGACGTGTCGATGCATTCGGGGTTTAAGGAGGAATTAAAGGAGCTATTGGGAGACGGGTTCGTCGGGATTGGATTGCCGAGGGTTTTTATTGGTAAGGAATATATCGGTGGGGCTGATGAGATTCGGAGGTTGAACGAAGATGGGAAGCTCGAGAAGTTAGTCGAGGGTTGTGAGTTATTGGATGATATTGGTGGAGACGGAGGTCAAAATGGTAGCGTTTGTGAGGCTTGTGGGGATATTAGATTTGTTCCTTGCGAGACGTGTTCGGGGAGTTGTAAAATATATTACGAGGGAGATTATGATGAGGAGGAAGGCGAAGAAGAAGTTGATGAAAGTGAGCGTGAATATGGTTTTCATCGGTGTCCCGATTGCAACGAAAATGGACTTATTCGTTGCCCGATTTGTTGTGATTAATGATGTTTTGGTTAAGCGAGGTAGATTTTATTTTATTATATTACCCTTTTTGGATTGTGAGTTGTTTGTTGTACAGTTTGAGCAGTTTTGATAGTGTGTTTTTTTAACAAGATTTTCAGAAGGGAGTGATGAAAAAATCAGTGGTGAGATTTTGTGCTGTTGATAGGTTCTTCACTTTGTTGTCTGTTGTTGAAGCTTATACATGTAATACTTTCTTGATACCATGCTTTCTTGGTACATGAGGATCATTTTATATTTTGTTTACTTGAAGGAAAAAACTTTCTTTTTGCTACTGAGATATTTGATGTTTTGTTTATTGTTTTTTCTGTTCTGTATTGCCATTTGCATGACATATCAGACCACATAAGTATGTATAGTTTTTTTCATCTTCAATATGTTTATAGAATAAATGAATTAAAAAAGAAAACCCTTAGAAAGGGTCTGACCAGCATGCCAAAGTGGAAGAAAGACTAGGTTGGAAAGCATGAAAACCTGGGTGTTTGAAAAGAAGAATCTGTAAAAGGACGTGTGTAGGTGTCTATTTTTTTATACACCATGACCAATTATAGGTTGGCTAATTCATTCTTGTGATAGTGTCTTTTTTTTTTTGGCCGACTTCTTTTTCTATTTTTCCTCCAAGATTTATTATAAATTTATAACCTTAACTACTTCTCTTTTAATAATATCTGCAACTGATGTTCAAGATATTACAAGGGTCATTTGGATTAGGTGAGATTCTTGGTCAGCGCAATACGTGCGATTTATCTGGAAATGCAGGTGTGATTGCCCTTAATTTATTAATTAATTTATAATTTTATCGTATATCTAAGCAAAAATAGTGAGCTTTTAATCATGTGGAGTTTTCACAAGGTGTGATATAGGATTCTAATGAACTCATCACTCACGTTACTATGTGTTTTCGCATTAAATTAAAAAGTAATGCATTAAAAACCTCAGGACTAAGCGTGTTATGGACCTTATGGTTTGGGGTAAAGGTGCATTGAAGCTGAATGTTACAGCAAACTAGGCTTATAAATATTTTCCATTCAAGGTACAACCATAAATAAATATAACTACTTTCAGCTGAGATAATTGTTGTTATTTGAGTTTAATGATACAACCACTATTGTGTTAGTTCAACTAGTCTCCCCATTGGATATATTAAGTGCAATATGTACTTAATACTATTTGCCTATTAAGTATTTTCATTTCACTTGACAATCATCCGTGTACTCAGTGCACCTTGCATTAGGTGCATTAGGTGTTTGTGCCCTGGAATTAACAAAACGTCTAGCCACTAAAAACAAATTAGAATATTACTAGAGATTTGTTTTTTCCTTGGAGCCAAATTCTATATGTTTCTTTCATCCTCTGTTTTCTTGAAAAGAAATCTGTTATGGTTTATTTATAAATCATAACAGTTGTGGGTTCTTTAATTTGAGAAAAGGTCTAGAGGATATTTTCATGGGGAGTTATTACATTGATTAATTTTTAATTTAATGTTCATTTATTTATTTATTATATAATATTTTTTATTTTTAACATCATATTTGTTATTTTTTTACTTTAGATTCATTACTTTTTATAAGAGAAACAATATTTTTAGATAAGCATTCATTTGTTTTTTACTAAATATTTGTTACATTTTAATGATATTCATTAGTTTATTTAATAGATTAGTACACCAGGGTGTACCAAATAACTAGTATTGTAACTGTGAGTTGCACAATAATTTTTTATTTTATTCTTATTTGAAATAAAAATCGTTGGGTTTGAATCAATTAAAATATTTAATTAAGTTACTGCATTTATATATATATATATATATATCATGTAATTATTATTTATTGATTGAATAGTATTGAAAATTGTATAACCTGCTATTTTTATCAGGCGCAATATATATTACAAATCATAAAAAACTTTCTTATACACAATATTTATTTATTTTGTTATCATCGACGATCAATATTTTTAAACCCCTACGATTGGTGACTCTTAATATAGAAACGTACAATTAGCCATAACTAAAAATCGACATCTTCAGAAAAATTGGAACTTGAGAGAGCGATTGTCCTTGACTTCTGTTAATCGTCATGGCGTATGACACGATCACGTGAAATTTTTGTCGTTGGAACTTGAGAGAGAGACTGTCCTTGACTTTTGTTAATCGTCATGGCGTATGACACGATCACGGAAAAATTTTTTAGTTGGAACTTGAAAGGAAACCTCGAATCAGATGGCATGACAGTTATTCTAGTTATCAACACCAACTTAACTGCATTGCTTCCTTGAAAAGTCGTAACCTGTACAACATGATCGACAAGTTTTGTAACAACAAGCCTTGTTCCATTAAACAACCCAAGGGAATGATCGATATCTCTCAACAACATGATTGAAGTTTCAATTTTAAGTTTGAGCTCATGGTTCTCCAATCCAAAACATTTGATGGTGTTTAAATATTCCAGTGAGTGAAAGTTCTTCAATATGTCAATGTTTGAATTGGATTTGCACGCACTATCAGAGCTCGGATATACTTTACATTCTCCATCATTCAATGATGTCATATATTCATTTACCAAACGACATCAAGTGTTAGAGTAAGAATAGCACATCCCTCCAAATAAGTAGAGTATTCAATTGTTTTTCCAAAGTGTGGATATGTGTTGCCACAATTGAAGCAACATGCTCACCAACATCTTTTAATAATAAATCATATGAGATTTCAATTTGAACTACACCATCGTTTGGTCATCTCACAGTTTCATCTCCTATACTATTTATCCGGTCGGCGAAGTTTTTTAGTTCGACATAATTGGATATAAACTAAGATTTTGCAGCCCTCAAAACTGTGCAATAATTCCACAAATATGTAGAATTGATAGTCGTGTGAACTATGTCTAGTCTGGTGCCTTTTGGAATAACCAACAAAATTTGACAAAAATCTCCACCAAGAACTAATGTTTTGCCTCTAAATAAAAGCTGTATGTTAGAGTTATTTTGCAATCTCATCACGTCTTTCAGTGTTTTGTCAAGAGTAAAATGTTTATGCATCATCGGAGCTTCATCCCAAATAATGAGATGCTCACACTCCGTTAATTCTGTAAGTGGAGTTCCAGTAAAGATCAAAGATGATGAATCTTTATGGAGATTAAAAGGAAGCTATGTCGCTAGATGTTACCTTCAAAATAATTCAACTATTAGATCTAACGGCCTCAAAAAGCATCCTCCAAATAAATATTTTACAGATCACTTGATTAGTATGCGTTTGTCTTGATTTTTATATAATTGTAGTTAGTATTTTAATTAGATTTGTTATTAGTTTCGGTATAGGTTTGATAGATTGATCATATATTCATATATATGTATCTCCGATTTATCTTATCGTGTTTTGATCGTAATTGTTGTAATTGGGTGATAATTCTTTTTTCCCATCCAGCTAAGTAGCCGAGGAAGCTTAATACTGAAAAGATGAAGCTTGCAAACCGTTGCGAGAACCGAGAGATGAGAACGAGCAAATCGTCAAAGAATTATCATATTTACCTACTTAGCGGGATTTTGAAGTGTTTTGGTCTTGAGACGGATGATTGTGGGCCTGCGGGTGGATGTTTAACGGAATTAGGCCCTGATTTGATGTGTTACCACTGACACTGGGTATATTGTCCACACTAGGTTACCCAGTGCCAGTGCAGATTCGGGAATTTAGAGCCTAGGCCCAGAAAATGAATAGGCCCGGCCTTTTCTTTAAAAAGACAGCTGCTACAATAGCCGGGGGGGGATGCACAGGAGAGAGACGGAAAAGGGGGAGAGACGCGACCGATTGGGACGAAAATTACCTCTTAAGCCTCTTGGGGTTGACAATCCAAGAGTGTTTTTTTGTTTCTTTCAATTTATTTTCCTTTTCCCGATTCAAACTCTAATTTTCTGAATTTTAGTAGATTTTTAGTAGATTTTAGATCGTTAATTACTTCTCGGTTTTTGGACGTTAATTTTATTCCATTATTTTCATCTTTCGTTTGAACGTTGTTATTCTTCTCCTTTAATTAGTAAGCTTTCATTTCATCACTTTTATTATTTGAATTTCTTGTTTGCTTAGATTATGAATTCTCTTGTTGAATTTGCTATGTTCTTGAATTTGCGTTGTTGTGCTTGCGTTGAATTTGTATCATTGATTGCTTGATGTTTGTTGGTTAAGATTCAAGGGTCTAGTGCCGAGAATCGTTTAGTACCATCAATTGGAATTATTGGGTATTTAAATTACAAGTTGGGATTGACAACCCCAACTCGTAGACTAAGTGTTCGATAAAATACCAATTGATTGTGGAGACGATTCTACAGCTCTAGACCCCTGTTTTATCAATCTTTTAAAAGTTTTTGATTTCTTTGCTTGTTTAAATCATCGTCTTAGTTATTACAACTCTCAACCGATAATTCAACCTCGAGTTTATATTAGCTTTTCGTTATTTTCTCATTCGTGAAATCAAACACAGAAATTACCTTCGATTAGCCTTCCTCGCGAGATTCGACTCGAGTCAACTTATCACTTACAACCGCTCCGTTCTCTTGCGGGTTTGGCGCCATTGCTGAGGAAGGATAAAGTTTGTGATTTTTGTGTTTGCTCTTCGTGACCTTTATTTGTTTTTTTTTTTTTATTTATATTGTTTGTTTGTGATTTTTCTTTTTGCTTGTTTTTGCTGTTTTTCGTCGGTACGTTTAATCTTGTGTGTTGAGTGTTGTGAATGCAAGGTACATCCCTTGAGGCCTGAGAATCAATGAGCCATATATATATATAAGAGAATGTCTAATCCGTACGGTAACTCGTACGCTTGTCTTGATCTTTGACCAGCCATTCGATTGAGTCCAGCGATGCGAGAGTACGGTCCTGATGAATACTTCGAGCAACTCCTGATATTTCATGGACTTTCGAGCGAGGATTCACTGAAGTTCATTCGAGAGTACGAGGCCATCACCCGGACGTTCCCTCTCTTAGGCTTTACGAGGGATGAAGTGAAGGTGCGACTCTTTCTCTAAATGTTAAAGGATCAGGCAAGAAAATGGTTGATACATTTAGATCCCGATTCCTTGAAGACGTGGGAGGAAGTGTAAGATCGGTTCATGGAGATGTTCTACTCACCTGCATGGGCCCCACCTTCAAATTTATACAATTTGAGCCTGAATGATCATTATGCTTCACCCGACCACTTCAACCTTAGCTTTAACCCCTCATACACCCCACTTGCCTCCGATCATTTTAGCGAGAGCCATAACTCATATGCTCCACTCGATTCCTTTCCTTCGAGCTACGACCCGTTTTCTCTTCCTACATTAAATTCTTATGATCCGAGTTTCGAGCCTTATTTCCCCCCAACCACATTTCACGATTCAAGATATAATGATCCATATGCTCCTCACGAACCATATTCTTATAATCCGAGCTATGATTATCATCCATTGTCTCCTCAGTTTAACAATCAAGTTATAACCATCACACCATACTCACATCACACATAAATTTTCATGAAGCTTTGGATGAGGTAAACCGACCTCGTTTTGACGAGGTGCCGATATTTAATGTGGTGGAGCCCACCTTGGAACTTGGTGATTCAAGCTTGAGCGCTTGTTTAGGAGGGGTGTGTAAAGAGGAGGTTATTGAGGTTGAGATCGCCCCTCTTGTGCTTTCTGATAAATTTTTTAGATAATTGTGTAGAGGTGTTGCCGTTGGAGTTTCCGGTGGGTGTTGAAGATTCGAGTTTACTTGCTTTTTGTGAGGATGGTGAATTTGTGGTGCCGGTTTTGTAGGATGGTGAGATTATTGAGCCACATTTCGTACCGCCCGATGCAGCGTTAGAACTTAACTTCGAGGTGGTGGAAGAGATAGTTGATAAGGAGCCTAATCGCCCTCTCTTAAGCCCGTTTATGGAATTTCGTGTTTTTGAAAGCATTGAGGTGGTGATCGAAGAAACAAAGGAGCTTAGATTGGTTGAGGTTTGTTCAGTTTGTTTGACAGATTTTCTAGTTCTTCCAGTGACCGAGCATCGCTCCATGCTTAGAATGACTTTTGATATCTTCATGGTGATCAATTACTCTCGGTTTCGCCCACCCAAGTAAGTTAGAACATTCATTTCCCTCCTCCTTGTACTCAATTCCTTTGCCCGCCTTCGTAGTCTACTCATTCTTTTGGAAAATACAAAGTCGTGACACGACCATCACCTATTCCTGGATCCCGAATAGCATCGGCCATATGAGTCAGCAAGCTTTCAACATTAAACAAGCGCTTTTTGGGAGGCAACCCAAGTTTTTCGTATCCTTTTGCAATTTCTGTATTTCCTCCTCTCTATCATTTTGTTGTTTTGTGTTTTGTTATGTTTTAATTTGTTTTTAGAAAAGTTGGAGGAGTTCTCGCTGAAGAACGTTGATCATTTGAGAAAAAACGAGTCATGAGGAGGAAGCCGTTGATCAACGGCCAGCGTCGATGCGTCGTCGATGCCACTACGCTATCGGCGTCGATCGACCAGATCATCGACGACCATTCGAGGAAGCTCTCTATCTCCATCGACACGATTCCCGTCGATCGACACCAATGGTCGACATAGCACTCTATCCTCTCGATCTACCCCTCGTCGATCGACGGCCATCGATGTCAACCCAGATTCGGCCCGTTTGATGACTTTAATTCAAGGGCCGCGGATTTTGAGAGTTGATATTGGATAAGAATTTTTGGACACCCATCTTGATAAGTTTGTTAATCAGGACAATCTAAATCACGTGATTCGAGACAATGGGATGATTGCACAGTTCTATTTAGAGCAGCTCGACTATTTAGTCTTCAGGGACATTTTTCTTACTCATTTCCTCTTTTAATTTGATTTTAATATGTATTTTTGACAATTCGGAGATTGCTGGATTTATATGGAGGGGGAGGGTAGTTAAGTAGTGATTTGTATTTTATAATGGCGCACTTTGAATTCGTGGTTTTGTAATAGCTAGTATTTGAACGTGATTGATTGCTATTCTTGCGCTTATTTGTGTTTGTCTAGTTTATCCTGTCAAAGTTGACTATGCGTGATTTGGGGTTCTTGTCTTTGAGCATGTATAAGTGCATAAATTTTGTTCAAAATTATTATTTATATATATTTTAAAATTGTACTTGGGCTCAAATGATTTCACAAAACCTTAAAAGTAGCACCAATTCAAATTCTCTTCATGCAAAAGCGTGTGAGTAGCCTAAGTGTTTATCATCTTTGAACGTACTTGAGTAGATTCTGTTTTGAGATCTCTTTGAAATTGCAGTGTAGTTAGCTTTGAATATGACAATTTGGCACATAAATTACCCTTTATTCCGGCCATATCCAGATATATCAGCCACTATAAATTCCGAATGAGCCCTTCATAGCCAAATATCAATTTCCTATATCCATGAGTGTTTATGAGTTAACTCCTACGTCTTTAATAGCGTGGGGTAAGAGTTAGTTGTTTTTGTTGGTTATTTGTGTTTTGGAATTATGATCAGGGATTTATGAAAGGATTATAATAAGTGTTAAGGATCATCATACTTTGAGAAACAATATATATATATATATATATATATATATGTGTGTGTGTGTGTGTGTGTGTGTGTGTGTGTATGTATGAATATATAATGAATAAAGAGGATTGTGAATCTTGTTGAGTTGTTGCCTATGCTTATAATGGCTTGTGTTTAGTATTGTTGAATTTCTTATGACGCCTAAAGTTTTAGAGGCAAGAGTTGAGTTTGAAAGAAGAAGCGTATCATAAGCTTCTAAATTGTTTAAGTAGTTTGTTCAGAAGTTGGTTTTGGGTTTCGAGTTGAGAAATAGCCTAAGTATAAAGGCTACTTTATGAGAGTTAAGTGAGGTTTCGTTTGAATGAGGTGAAGCCCATTGCCTTGTGATTATAATAGTTTGGTGAGTTACTAATCACGTTAGATCGTGAGTTAGCCACACGACTTATATATTCCATACCCGTCCAAAGAGCCTTCATTACAACCCGTTAAGGACCTTTTTCGATTCTTTGTTAGTTACAAACTTATTATGCGATGGACAAGTTTTTGATTTTCAGTGCTTGTTTATTGTGCATGTAATTTGATGATTTGAGCGTATACACGTCCCCACTAAAAAAAAAAAGAATACTTGAGTGTTTTTGAGCGTACACATATATATTACCCTTTGTGAGGATGCATGATTTTAATTTTGGAGCGACAATGTAATAAGGGTCTAGCGTTTGAGTTTGCATTGCAATTATCTATATTATCAAAAATTATCTATGTAGCACGACATGACTCTTTTCTTGAGCTTATTTTTATACTTGTTATTCCATGGAGTTATCATTTGTTCAAGAATGAACAAACCAATAAAGCGTGGGGTAGTTGATTAGTATGCGTTTGTCTTGATTTGTATATATATTTAGGTAGTCTTTTAGTTAGATTGGTTATTAATTTCGGTATAGGTTGGATAGATTGAGCATATTTTCGTATTTATGTATCTCTGGCTTATTTTAACGTGTTTTTATCAGAATTATTACAATTGGGTGATTATTCTTTTTCCCCATACAGCTAAGTAGTCGAGGAAGCTCAGTACTGAAAAGATGAAGCTTGCAAACCTTTGCGAGAACCGAGAAACGAGAACGAGCAAATCGTCAAAAAAGTAGCATATTTACCTACTTAGCGGGATTTTGAAGTGTTTTGGTCTTGAGACGGACGAGTGTGGGCCTGCGGGTGGATGTTTAATGGAATTGGGCCCCAGTTTGATGTGTTACCACTGACACTGGGTATATTGTCCACACTGGGTTACCCAGTGCCAGTGCAGATTCGGTAATTTAGAGCCCTAGGCCCAGAAAACGAATAGGCCCGACCTTTTCTTTAAAAAGATAGCTGCTACAACATCCACGAGGGTGGGGGGGGGGGGGGGGGTGTGGATGCACAGGAGAGAGGCGGAAAAGGGGGAGAGATGCGACCGGCTGGGACGAGAATCACCTCTCGAGCCTCTTGGGGTTGACAATCCAAGAGTGTTTTTTATTTCTTTCAATTTATTTTCCCTTTCCCGATTTAAACTCTAGTTTTCCGGATTTTAGTAGATTTTATATCGTTATTCAATGCTCGATTTCTGGACATTAGTTTCATTCCATTAGTTTCATATTTTGTTTGAACGCTGTTATTCTTCTTCGTTAATTAGTAAGCTTTAATTTCATCGCGTTTATTATTCGAATTTATTATTTGCTTAGATTATGAACTCTCTTGTTGGATTTGCTATATTCTTGAATTTGCTTTGTTGTGCTTGCGTTGAATTTGTATCATTGGATTGCTTGATGTTTGTTGGTTAAGATTCATTCTAGTGCCGAGAATCGCTTAGAACCATCAATTGAGATTGTTGGGTGTTTAAATTACAAGTTGGGATTAACAACCCCAACTCGTAGACTAAGTGTTCGATAAAATGCCAATTTATCGTGGAGACGATTCTAGATCCCTAGACCCCCGTTTTATTAATCTTTTAAAAGTTTTTGATTTCTTTGCTTTTTTAAATCATTGTCTTAGTTATTACAACTCTCAAACCACAATTCAACCCCGTGTTTAGATTAGTTTCTCGTTATTCTCTCGTTCATGAAATCAAACGCAGAATTTACCTCCGATTAGTCTTCCTCACGAGATTCGACTCGAGTCAACTTATCACTTACAACCGCTCCATTCTCTTGCGACGAGCTTTTTATCTAAATAAAAGTAAGTGTAAAAAGTTTGATTCATCTCTCTGTATTCATAGATGAAAAATAAACCATCCTTGTTCAAATGTACTGTATCCATGAATTTATCATAAATGTGACGTTGATCAACGTTCAAATTATCAACCTATTAAACATGCTCTTCGATGAGTGTCTCACGATTGTACTCCAATTCTTCAGTAATAAATCTATTTTGATACATACTGGAATCGGCGACCTTTGGAATCAGCATGGGAGGAGAATCTTTTAACTCTTTCCCATACTCTGCAATAAATTATCAACTTCGAGCGAAGAAAGGTTACGAATTTAAGCATCACTCATTTGTAAATCTATAAAAAGAAAAATTGCATTAAAAATGCGAGTAAAAATATTGGCAATAAAAATAAAAAATAATTTATATGGAATAAAATCAAATGTAAATAATTGCTACCTTTGGATTTTCTCAACTTTCGTTGATTTTATAGAATCTCATCTGAAAAATCTTCCTAACTTTTCTCCAGATTTTTTTGGAATGTTCAAAGAATTTTTATGCAAGCAAGGTTGCGAATAAAGACCTGATGAAATGTGTAGATCCCAATTACTTGCTTCTGATATACTATCAATACATTCTCTATAATCTAATAAAAAACCCAGAGAATATCATGCATTGAGATATGTATCGTATTGTGTGCCATCACTTTTTCTTTATATTATCGTGACATTGGGACTCTCTGAGTTACATTGAGTATGAACCAAGCATAATATTTATCACCAGATACTGGTGGGACATAGTATATTCGTGCTAATGAGAATAAATCTTGTTGTCTAGGTGTCCATTTTTTTGTTGTTGAGTTCTAAATAAAATCTTGAGGGAACTCAACATAAGTAAAACTTCGTGCTTCCGGATATTTTTTATGCTCCTCAAACCAGCCTAAAAACATGCTATGATGTACTGATTTGCGTTTCATTACCTCTTCAAGCTGATCAATATCATTATATAATACGTTATACACTCCTAGAAGATGAAAACTCAATCTCATGACAGGTAGACTTTTATACATAATTTAATAACCTAATATTCTCTATACCACATGGAGAAATGTAACGACAATCGTAATACATGTTGATCTCATCAATCTTTTTTTTCTTTGAATCCCCTTCCTTGTTCTGATAGAACATTGCAATGACCCTATCATTACCTTTGGTGACATATTTGGACAAATAATTGATAGATCTAGATTGGTTAAACCATTCAATATTCAAAGGAGCTCCATACTTTAGCAATAGATAATGATTGTTTGGAATGACCCACCGATTACCTAACTGAACACAATTCTTTGTAATGGTTCTTCCAGTATTTCTACATCTATATATTGGGTAACCATCATTATCGACAGTAGTGGTATCAATAAACCTATTTGAAAAATATTTTGTAAAATACTCATCAACTATGCAAGGAGAGGTTTTCTGTAAATGGCCACATGATCTATGAATCATCAACTCCCATACTGCAGAATAATATCTTGATCTACATTTTTATTAGAAATCTCAACTGAAATGATTTCACCAATAATACCAACATTTGGGCATTTGTTTTACTTTGATAGAAAAAAGAAGTATGTACGTATGGGGAATACCTCTCTTTTGGAACTACATGGTGTAAATAACTAAAAAACTATAAAATACAAACAAATGTTAATATTATTACTTTTAGATTAAATAATATGAAAATATAAAATTTCCTTATACTCACCTGAAATAATTTTTGCGAAAATTTCATTATCACATAAATCTCTTATCAAATCCTCGAACATGGTTTTGAAAATCTTAGAAATTATATAAGGCCTATGTTTTGATTTTAGGTTCTTTTTATCAACAAAGTGAACAATCTCCGACCATTTAGGATTGCACGTGAATGTAATAAATAAATCAGGATAATTTTCCCATCGACAAATTAGCATAACATCTTGGTAATTCTAAATCATAAATCAAGCACCAAAAGTAAATGTTGCAGGCAAGACAATGCAATTACCAACATTTCTGCTATTTATTTCTCCTTGTAACACTGCATCAGCAATCCCACTATACATCTCGCTTCGTAATTCTTTTTGATGGGTTATGACGTACCACAATTTTAAGGATTCAGTGATTGTATACCCATCAACTATGAATTGTTGTATGAGTCATTGGAAATTTTGAATAGCCTTGACCTCTGTTTCTTCAAACACAGTTGTGCACACGCTCACTACATGTCCTTGCAATCCACATCGTGCACATGACTCAACAGTCTTCTTCGATAAGTTCATGATTGCCATCTTTGATTTTAGGGCAGCCAACTCCTTGGCCATCTCTTCGAACTCTATGTCTCTCTCGTTTGGCATCTCGGAGACTTCTTTTTCCATAATCGTTCGTGGTCGAGAATTAGTTTGTCTTGATTTCTCGCTCAACTTCTCGAACAGTTGCTTGGCCTCTATTGCTGTCAAGTATCCAAAATCTCCCCCAGCAGCTACTTCTACGTTATTTTTGTAGGAGTCCAAAAGCCCTTCGTAGAAAAGTTGATTTACCATTCCTGGAGAGTTGTGATGATGTGAGCAAGCTTGCAGTAGTGATTTGAAACGTTCCCACGCTTCGTGAAGAAACTCCCCGTCTTGCTGGACAAATTTGGCTATTTGTCTCCTGATGTGGCCCGTCGTCTGAGCTGAGTAATACTGATTTATGAATTTTTCGCTAACCATAGGCCAGTCAATCAGAGATCTTGGTTCTAGTGAAAGTAGCCAAGATTTGTCTTTATCCTTCATGCAGCTTGGAA
Source organism: Phtheirospermum japonicum (assembly GCA_014905375.1). NCBI lineage: Eukaryota > Viridiplantae > Streptophyta > Magnoliopsida > Lamiales > Orobanchaceae > Phtheirospermum > Phtheirospermum japonicum. The sequence goes on along the minus strand of BMAC01000006.1, from coordinate 41,460 downwards.
AGCACACCATTTGAAGATCTTCGTGATGAAGTCCCGAAGATGGGATCCTACTAACTTCACCATAAAATTCCTTGAGAAAAGTCAGTGGGTCTTCATTGGCGAGACCATGAAATGTCAGGAGGTTGTTGATTATATGAGGTTTCAGCTCGAAGTCTCTTGCAGTTCTACCCAACACAATGGCAGAACTATAGGGACCAACTTGAGGAGTCGTGAACTCTCTTTATCTTGGCTCACGCGCCTCCCGTTGGTATCTCTCTTGGTTATTGGGCCTCGTGTAGTTTCTATCGTACTCGTTCCTCTCATCGTAGTTGTCGTTTGCGAGCCAGTCGTTAATCCGCTCGTTGCTATGGTAAGATCTCTCAAAATAGTCATCCGGAACGTGGTGGTGGCGATTTCTATTTCCTCTTCCTCGCTCTTCATTTTGATCCATCATGTTCCGCTGAATATTTTTCCAATACTCTCGAGGTTGTACCAGTCCGTTGGGGTAAATCGGTTCACTTCCGTACTCGTTTCCTTGTCGTATAAGTGGGTTCCTCGGTGGTCGATCGTCCTCGTTGTTGTGGGCAGGGTTACCCATCCGCAACATCGTTTCCGGAACCGAATCACAAATGAAATTAGTCGTGGCTGAAAATTCACTTTCTGATATGTGCGGTGGTCTTGCTTGATTGGAACGATGAATATTGTTGATGAATGGTTCAAGTTCAAGTCTAAGTGGTCTACGACCTTGCATACACTTAACAGCAAATTAAACGCATCGAATAGAGAAAATAATTATACAAATAGACGGCTAAAGAGAGAATAAAAATGAACAAACATATTTTTGAAACCTTTGCTATGTTCTCCGGCAACGGCGCCAAAATTTTGATTCAAGCTTTTTGTGCCTACTTATAAAAATGTGTCAAAAGTTCAATAGCTTTCCCGCAAGAGAATGGGGTCGCGCGTAGGTTGGCAAATTGACTCGAGTCGTCTCTCGAAGAACATACAATCGGAATCTTGAATAGTTTGTTCAATAACAAGTAACGTATACAAATAGGGGGGTTTGTTTGAATCTTTCATTAACAACTACTAGATTAAAAAGCAAGACTTTAAAATTAAATTCTAAATTAACTATTTTAAATTACCAACTAAATTAACTAAATTATTTAAACTAATTAACTAACTGGAAATTAAACTAATGATTAATTAGATTAAATTCTAAACTAAATTAACTAAACTAGATTAATTAACTAAATGATTAACTAATAAATAATTTAAACTAAATAATTCGAAAACTAATTTAAAACTAAGAAAACAATTCAGATTCAGCAAACTGAAACTAACAAATTAACTAACTAGTTTAATTACTAACGGTTATAATTTGTAACAGTTAACTGTTACTGCTGACTGTTTGACTAACGGCTAACTATAACGGTTAAGTAACGACTAACTGTGAAAACTAAGCAAATTCAACGCATGAAAATTCTTCAACCAAACAGAACATCAAACATCCAAAAAATAGCATAAAAACCGAATATAAACTACGATTAATTAACTAAAAAGATTCAGCGAATTCAGAAACGTAAACGAAAAGTACGAACATAAACTAATTATTATTCGAAAACTAAAACTAATGATTAAAACTAATAAAACTAAGTAAAAGGTTCAGAATACTTGCTATAGCTACTGGAAACTGAATGTTCTTTGGCTGTTCCGAAGAGTAAACGCAGCGGAACGAACTTCTACGGTTGATCGACGTCGAAGGGCTCGAAACCTTCTTCATTGTCGATCCTTGGTCGCACTTCGATCCTCACATTTTTGTTGTTGTTTCTTGTCTCCGAACCCTAGGATTATGTTTATGGTAAGTTTTTAGGGTTGAAAGTACGTCTGGAATTCGGATTCGGATTATGTTTATGGTCGCACTTGGGCCGCAAGCTTATTTCTGCAGAATCTGGGCCCTGTTAACGGTTACAGCTAACTGTTATAGTAACCGTTAGCAGTAATCGTTAACTGCTATTATTATTTTGTATTTCGGGATGACGACAACGATTATAAGGCAACCGTTATAGGAAGTTACCGTTAGCTCTTGAATTCAGCACTCTGACCGTTTACATCGATTGTCAGTAAACGTTAAGGGTTAGCGATAACAGTTCACGGTTGGAGTGACCGCTAAGTGTAACCGTTAGCTTCAACAACAACGGTTCCAGTAGCATAACCCTTCTAGAAAGTGTGGCAGCTTCAATTTCTTGCTACTTCTTTACCGGAAAGCTCGATCTTTGCCTCTCGATCATCATAATTCATCTTTTACGCGCTGAACTCTTCCGGTTACTTAGCTATAAAGTGAAAAACCACAAATAATCACTTATTTGCATCAATCTAGATCAAAACACGGTAAAATAAGCTGGAAGTCCAAATATACGAAATTAAGCTTAAATGGTCTAATTTATACCAAAAACACTATTGAAAAGAAACTAAAATACTACTAAAAATAACCACAAATACATGTTAATCACGGAACTATAATATTTTCGACTTGTACTGTGAATAAATTTATAATTATCAATTTATTCGAAATCTAAAGTACAGTTGTTCACTCATGTATTAAAAATATTAACAATAACTAAGATTTGTAAAAATTCAACTATTTATAATTTCAAAAACCAATATGATATATAATTTAAATAAATTTTGGTTTAGTTTAAAATAAAAATTAATTATGACATGAATGTAGGGATGGCAATCACGCCCCGACCTGACCCGTGTTTTTTGGGCACCCCGCCCCGTGACCAGGGCAGGGCGGGTCCGGGTACCATCTCCAACCCGCGGGTACTCGCCTTGCCGTATATTTTTTATTTTTAAATATATATTATATATGTTTTAAATATTTATTTTATATGAATTATTAAGTTTTTTTACATTTAGTATTGTTTTTAATTAATTTTCATCTTATATTTAATTTTTATAACAATATATGTGTTATTATATATTAAGTTAATTTTAAATTTAATAAAAATAATAAAAAGTAAATATAACGGGCTGACCCGATCCGACCCACGGGGTGGACGGGGCGGGTCCGAGTCCTCCAGTACCCGGTCTGACCCGACCCATTGTCATCCCTACATGGATCCTTTCAAAATTACCGTGTTTAACAATATTTGATTTCAGAGATGACCTTCCACTTCTTAGTTTTGGAATTGGTAGGGTTTTTTCCAAATCTATTATAGTTGATGCCACAATGTTCATTACACTTGATCCTGGGTTTGTGGTTTTTGAGATAGTAACAAAATACATTATTTATGAGATTAATTCAAATAAAATATGTTGATTGTAATAATATTTGATAAATAACATATTTATAGTCAATAAAATAAATATTAAGTTATATTGTATTGCAGATTTCTTATACCTTAATTAAAAAAAATGGTTAATTTTTTTTTGATTCATAAACATGTTGATAGTCAATAAAATAATTATTTTCTGCATTCATATTCATTTGAACTGTGCTATAGTATGAACATAAGTTAAAATATAATTAAAATTAAAATTTCGATTTCATATAAATAGAAATTTAATAAAGTATTAATGCTATAATGATTACTGTGATTAGCAAGATTTATTCTTAGAGGTGGCCTTCCTACTTTTCTTTTGGGAATGATTTGATTTTTTTACCAAATCTGATGTGATAATGTTAATTCCACTCAACGCAGAAGGCGCACAAACATATTCTTCAACCGTATTAAATAGAGCCACCATAGTCTTCTTTAGTATGGTATCTCACATTGTTAAAAATTGTTAATTTAAATTTTCAAAGGAACAATATAAAAAAGATTATTATTATTATTTAAAAAACATATATATACATGTTCAAATTATTATTATTATTATTATTATTATTATATTATTATTATTAATATTATTTAGTATTTTTCTCTCTCCATACTCAACATAACTCTCTAATTAATATATATATATATATATATATATATATATATATAGTATTAATTCTTCTTATATCTAATATTAATTAGGGTATATATTAAGAGTGTTGCCCTTCTAAATATGTTAAGAAAATTTCTACATAATTAAAAAAACAAACTAGTCCTAGGTGGCTTTTAATTAAAGAAGATACTAAAATCATCATTAATAATAATTAGGGTGTCTATCTTAATTGTGTTAAAAAAAATTACACATAATTAAAAAAAGAAACTAATCATGAAATTTTTCTCTCTCTCACACTCATCATTTTTTCTCTCTCCTACTCATCTTTTTTTTTTATCTCTCCAGACCTCTCTCTCCATCTCTCTCTCTCTATATATATATACTACATAAAATTTTAGGTTCAATGACGATACATTTCGTCATTTAAAGTCTATTTTTTCGTCACTAAAAATAATCGATGACGAGATTTGAGCGTCACAGAGGTCGTCATGATATGACTGTCATATTAGGTGAAAGGGACAATTTCTTCAAGCGCGTCACTAAATCTTCAGTTTTGATGACGCTGATGTAAATTGTCATCACAGGTAATATTATTTGGTGACGCTGAATTCATCACATAAGTGATTGAAAAGTTGTCATCAAAAGACCTGTATTGTCACCGTATGTTACCATTTTCAATGACGAACACTTAATTTGTCATCAAAAGATTTGACTTTCCATGACAAACATAACTACAGTGACAATATTTATTGAGTTATAATGACGCTCATATTTTCGTAATATGTATTAAACATTCGTCAAATATAATGTAATTCGTCACGATAGATTTGTTTAATAGTGACACAATATTGACTGTCACTGAACATCTATATTTACAATGACAAACCAATGTGTCACCATTTACTATGAAACGTGATGAAATGTTCTGTCATGAAAAAATTAGCAATATATGACGAATATTATAATCATCACAAAAGATATATGTTCGATAATGATCTAAGGGGTACATATGGTGATAAAATCTATTGTCATTAGATGAGTTTATATGGTGTTGAGCCAATCATCACAAATGATTTAGCAATTATGACAAGTTCAAAGTATTATGTGATGGAAAGTTGTCATGATTTATTAAAGTTACAAGTTTTGAATACTCATGTGACGCTTAAAGTTGTAATAATTGAATGAACACGATTTGATTGTTTACTTTCATGACTACATAAATTGTCCAAAATATGTGCATTAATTTGCCATTATTCTTGTAAGGCAGAATATCATAAAGATGAAAATGAAAGAAAAGAAGTATTATCATTACAATAGAAATGATAAGAATATTCCAAGATATTTTTTAGACCATTCCGAACATATAACAAATCACTGACAACTAGCCAAAATATTATTTTGAAATATCCAGAACACATACCAAATTAGTTCTTCAAACAGACAAATATAATTAATCTACTTGGAACATTCAAAACAAGGATGTGGAAGCTTAAACTAAACCAAAAGAGTTAAACCAAAAAACCTAAGACTTGTGTAACTTGAGCCTGACTTGTTCCATATGTCAACATTGGAAAATAAAAGTGGGATCTGATAGAATACCTGCAGATTTAAATTAGTTTAGAATCACATCATCAAAGAAATACTATACAAAATTCACAATATTAAAATTGGAAATTCCAACTTACATTGAATATATTGGATCAGACATTATTCCCACCCGAATCAGACTCATTTGCTCTCATGAAGGCCATAAGCTTGTTGATGCACTCGCGTTGCTGACTCAGTTGATTTTCAAATCATTGACTTCATTCTTAAGCTCAATTACTTGGCCTTTTGAATCCTGTAGCTTTTCTTGAGTTTCTGCCATTTCCTGTTGCAGGTGTTGGGTATTTGAACAGGCAACGTGCTGCATTTACCTGGAGGTTTCGGTCCATAACCAACGCCTTTGATATAACTAGATGCATGGCTGAGAACTTCAGTTACTATTTCTTGTTCAGTCTTCTCAATCCCTTCTTCAGCATATTTTGCTTTCCTTGCTATCATCTCATCCTAAAAATACATGGATGTAAGTAGATTAATAATAACATGATCATTAATGAAGTTGAATTATAAAAAGCATGTGTTAGTTAGTTACCCAGTTTTCTCCTGCATCATCACTTGACCAACCACCTTTCATAGTATAATGCGTGCGCTTGTAAAGTTCAATCATATCACATTCATCGTCGTCCTTTTCAGACTAATCGGCATGAAAAAAAGAAAAAGGGAAAACAAAATCAGAATACAAATATAAACATTGCACCAAAAAGGAATAAACTTAACACTAAAATCTTCATTTCGTTACACCTAAATGGATTTAATTTATATATCCACTGTCAAAGAATTTCCCTTTATATTGAAATATATTTCACAACATTTTGATTTTACTAAACTACCGCTGACATAACTGAAAAGTTTTTTGCCTACTTAGTAAGACTTACAAATTCATTTTGAAGAACAGTGAAAGGAGTTCGGCCTACTTAGTATTGTGTGGGACTGGAATCCTTCTTGAAGGCTTTTGAGTTCTGAGATAAGAGTCAATGGGATGGATATTTTCCTATGCAAATAATTCATTTCTATATAAATGTATCTAAAAAAAAGTAAAAAGAAAAGTGATATATATTATTAAAAAAACTGATTTAAAACAAATAGTTCATTTCTATAGGAACATCTAATTTAAAACTTACATAAAAAGCCAAAAAGGAAAAAAAGAAAAGGGATTATTTTACTAAACCACATACTCAGCTTTTCACATGTCACTAAAAATTCAAATAATTCATTGCTATATAAATGTAATCGGAAAAAAACCCGAGAATGGTTGGCTTTTGTCTCAATCCCATGAATTAGTCATTTATCCTTCATATAACTAAACCTGCAATATACTAGTTCCAATTCGAAGCAGACAAAAAAATATAAAGCCAAAATTCATTCACAAATCTCATGATAATTACTCTTATAAAACCATACCTTTTTCCTCATTCTCAATCCAAAATAATAAGATAAAAGGGCAAATAATAAAAATATTATCAAAAAAGTAATTTTACCTAGTTTTAGTTTCATTTTGGGATGCACTTTCACTAGATTCAGCATCATCAAATAGTGTCACTATTTCAGTAATACATTAAGTTTTAAAACTTTTGAAGATAAATGAGTCTCACAAGTACAAAAATTTGCAATAATGGTGCCAAACACTCCCAAGCTTATTTCCAAATTAATTGGAACAACATACCGAAAAACTAAAAAGGAAAGACAAAATATACATTAAATTCATTTACTTTTTGGGCTAAAAATCGTTGTTAAACAATTAAATTCCTTTAGTCTTGACCCATCAAGCAAGTTGGGCTTTTTGCACATCACAAAGTAGCAAATGAGTCCTTGTTATTCAATTGTCTACCTTCATTATACATATAACAATCAAAATAACATTACTTTACATAAACATTTTCCTTTAATTTAATAAGGTAGCCAAGCATTCTCATCACATTTAATTTACACGTTAACACGCACTTATCCTCAAATATCTCCTTCGATCTCAGCTCTAATTAAGATTACGTAATTAACTCAAATCAAATTTTCCAAGTTTTACTCTAACTACGTTGGTATGCTCTGCTTTTGAAGAACTCAGACCATATTAAGCTATTAAAGCCAACCAAAGAACAATCTATCTCTATCCAACATAAAACCTATTTTTTTTCTTCTACAAAATCCCCAAATACTTTGCAATCAATGCCAATAAAGAAAATCAATTACATAATCTATTATGCACTCGCCTTTAACCAGTTACTCAAACTCTAGCAAACATACATTAAAGTCAATCATCCACCCGAATAAATCCAATCACGAACCACCACATTCAGAAATCATAATTAGAAATGGATCCAAGGAGAGGTCACGAGTCACTTACCCAAGTTAACAAAATCACCAAACTGCTCGAGTCGATTCCAGTCCAGGCCTTTCACGTCGGACCCATAATTACCCAGACCCGGTTATTCCACGAAGGACAAAAATGTTAGTTTCCAGAAATCTTACAACATATTGGATGGAAAAATAAAATCATGGTATTTATTTCTTATAAGCGATTCAAGTTCAAATGTCGTGCAAAAAATAATTAATAATAACCTGCGGATTGGAGATTAATAATCCCAAAATATAAGTCAAGTCTAGAACGGACTGAGTTGAGTATTGAACACCAATAACAACACAGCGATCAGACTCGGCAACATGATCCTATATATATTCAAGTAAATCACAAAGAAAATCATTTATTATTTATTTAATAATAATAACTCATTGTTGATTATTATAATTTCCCCATGCGTGCATTTGCTGAATGATGGATAAATTGGACACCCACAACCCTAGGCGCGATAATGCCACTCCACCCATTAGCAAATATGCCGATAAGAGTTTCCCATTCACAAATACTGAAGCGACACATAACAAAAGACACGTCCACTGCATATGTACATATTTACGTACCCAAGCAAAACCATATAATAATTATAACGCTTAGTAAAATATTCTTGCTAATAATAAAATACGACGTACTTGAGACTAAATCGACCAGAGACCCGTTCAGAGCGTTGAAATACGAGATTGTAAAATGGGATACAAAAACGTCGCATCTATCCCAACCGTTCCACTAAACCCACGCCGGAAACTATAAACGAGACCCAACCCAGTTCTTATTAAGGAATGATTCAGAATGATTTTATTATCCCATGTAATTTGTGAAAGATATTTTTCATTCCTTGATTGTAGGCTCTATTGTAGGAATTAGTTACGGGGTTCTTAATTGTGTATATTCCCCATCACCGTATTATAGATTGTGGATGTATCAGTGAATATTATTCAATCAAAATAAATATAATTCTATTAATTCTATATGGTATCAGTTTGAAGCCTCTCTCTCACGAGTCTTCTTGATCCTCCCTACCAAGACAACGACAGAAACCACCATGGCCGACAACCCCTCGACCATTATTCCTATTTCAGCCCACCACCCAATCGAATTTTCCTTCATGGCGCACTCATCTCTGTGCCTTATTGAACGGTTTCTCTTTAATCGGTCACATCGATGGATCATCACCATCACCGAATGTTGCCTCTAATCCGGAGGCTTATCTCTGGTAATTACTTCTTGCAGCCATCCTCGGCTCCATTTCATCGGATATCTTGCCGATAACTTCCACCTCATCCACTGCTGCCGACGCATTCTCGACCCTCTCTGGTGCTTTTTCCAGTAAATCCAGAGCGCACGTCATGTTCCTGAAAACATCACTCACAAATGCATCTCTTGATGGTAAATCAGTTACAGAATATGTGAATCGTATTAAATCGTTGGCAGATGAACTTGGTCTCATTTATGGGCCAGTGAAGGCTGACGATCTCACTCTATATATTGTCAATGGTCTCACTCCCGAATATAGGGAAATAGCTAGTGCGGTTCGCACCAGCGACACGCCCTTTCGTTTTTAAGAGTTACGTGATCGACTAATCGAACATGAACTATACATCAAGCAGATTGAGGCAAAGTCTGTTTCCCTGGTTTCTACGACTAATATGGCTCACTCGAGCTCCTTTTCATCGAACAGGTTTGGTTCGAAATCTTCTGGCGGTGGTCGAGGAAGACCTGGATCGCATAGGGGTAGTTACAACGGTGGCCGTGGCGGTGGACCCCCTCAAGGTCGTGGCCGCTCCCAGCAATCCCATCGAAGTGGTGGCCGTGATTACACTGTAGAGTGTCAGATTTGTGGTTTCAAGGGCCACACTGCCCCATTTTGTAAATGGCTTCAGTAGGCCTCGGCACACTTCGCTCAATCCCCGACTCAAGGGTCCCAAGCACCTTGGCTAATGGATTCCGGTGCTCCACAAAATCTCACGAGTGACCTTGACAACCTTTCAATTCACTCGGAATATGACGGCACAGATGAAATTCAAATGATGGCACATGTTTACCTTTCTCTCATACTGGCTCCACTTACATTCGTACACCGTCGCATAATTTTCTATTATCTGGTGTATTATGTGTGCCTGGCGTGTCGAAAAATCTTATTTCGGTGCATCAATTTACTAAGGCAAATCACGTGTCATTGGTATTCTTTCCTGATTTTTTTCTTGATTAAGGATCCCACCACGGGGGCGCCACTAGCACAAGGACCATGCAGTAGTGGTGTCTATCAGTTTCAACCCACAACTACTGGTTCGGTTGATAAAGTTGCTGCTCTTGGTGTGCGTACTACTGCCGGTCAATGGCATTCTCGTTTTGGTCACCCATCTGGCCGAACGAGTTCATTTTTATTATCTGCTAGTAATTTGCCTGTTTTGCAAACTTCGGCGCCTGTGCCTGATACTTGTTTTTCGTGTAATGTGAGGAAGTCTCAAAAACTAATATGTGAGGCCCGAACACTAACGCCAGATTCCAGTCCGCTACTTGTTGGATTTGGCACGCGCTCCCACACCGTGGTGCTATCACCGGCTGGTATTAATTGGAGAAAGGGATAGACGAAGTGATGGAGCGAAGGTCTTGGGTCTAATTTGATCTGATAACCGGTTTGAAAGTCTTTGAGTTGGGATCTGAGAGAAACCAAATTAGGGATTTAGGGATAAATTGAGGATTTGGCTTTAAAGATTTGAGATGGGGGAGATGAATTATGAGTGCCTGTCGTGCGCGTATTTTTAGATCTTAAAGTTGTGAGCGTGGGTTATAAATGTGTGAGTGGAATGAGAGGAAATCTAGGTTTTGATTTTTTTTGGGATCTGTTAACCAATTATTTATATTTATTATAGACTTTATATTTTTTAGATATATATTTAAATTTTTTATATTTATTTAATATTTTTATTATTTTTTAGATTTACTTTATATATTTTTATATTTTCAGATTTTTTTAATATATTTTTCGCAATTGATTTAATTGTTTTCCTTTGATTTTATATTTCTTTCTATTTTTATTTTCATATTTATTGAATTATTTTATAGAATTAAATTATATATTATTATATTTATTTTAAATTATTTTATGAATTTTCTCTTTAATTTCATACTATTATTAATTTTCTTGGATTGTTTTTCATTTTTCATATATATTAAAATAATATTTACAATTTAAGCATAAGTTCTTACATTTTATCTATTTGATTTTACATCATTTGAAAAATAACTATGAGAAAAATATGAAGTCACCTAATAAATAAATAAAATAATTTTTTATTCCAAAATATTTATTCAATAAATTAAAAATCAAAAGATTAAAAACTATTCAAAAAAATCTAAAATAATTATTTTTTGTGGTGATTTTGTTTTAAAAAAACCGCCTCATAGTTATTTTTTAATTATAACTTGTCATATTCATATTTGATTAAATATGTTATGAATTTCTTTTGTTGGGTAATTTTACCTTCATGTGGTTAGGTATTCCCTCAAGAAAAATTGCATCGTATATTTTGTCATTCCATTATAATTTTAATTGCATAATTTTTACTTAAAAACATCATATTAACATTTTCAATAACAAAAGAAAGTCATTTTTTCCCTAGAAAACATACAGTTATTTTTGACAAATCCCATCTATATATTAATGCGAAATTCTACTATCTTATGTGTTTGCTTCTCACGCTTTGTTAGTTTCGAAAAAACTTCTTGTGCTTTGTGTCATTCGAACCTAATATCTACTTAATTTACTATTATCCTTTTATTATATTTTACTTAATTTAATATTTTATTATTATTATATTTTGCTAATTCAATATTCTTCTTTTATTATATGTTACCTAATTCAATATTTTCTTTATCATATTCTGCATAATTTAATATCTTACTTTTATTCTCCTAATATAAAACTATAAATAATTCATATTTAATTAGAAAATAAGTTGAACTAATTTTTATTTATAATAAAAGTTGAAATAATTTTATTTTTAGAATTTCAAATATTCTATTTTTTTAATATACGAGTTATGTAAAAATATAGCAAAAGGGAAATAAATATAACAAATATAAACTTAATATTTATTATCTAATTCTAATATAACTCATTGAGAATATCATTAAAATCTATATGAATAACAATTATTACGCCAAAAAAAGAAAAAAAAAACCAAAGGAACAAAAAAAAAATAAAAATTATTACAACTGAGGAAAACAAATATTAAATATACTCTAAATCTCCTTATCTAAAACCAATATAATGCATTGATACACATATTATATATTCACATAAATAAATTAGTGTCTTAAGCAGATATTACATACACTACAAGTTAGATAAACGATATTTTTAATAGAATTATCAGTGTCTTATAGATTTTAATATTTTATATCACATATTCACATGTGACACGCGGGTGTTGTAAGTTTTACGTTTTTATAAATTCAATTTTCTACGGGTTTCTCCATCAAGTTTATGATACTTTGTTATACCTTGCAACTAATTTCGTGACTCTCAGGTAAAAATTAAAATTCTTTATTGTGAATACCAGTCTTACTGTAATTAGAAAAAATAATGTTTCAAATTGTGTGTACCATTTTCAATATTATTCTTCTAGTATTTTTAATAAATGTTACTTTTTTTTCTCAAATTTCGCATGATATGCGAGTAGTATGCTAGTATAAATCTTATTTATAAACTCTAAATAAGAATTAATAAAACTAAGAAATGAAAAAGGAAACATAAATATTATAAAATGAAACTAAAGAAATTATAAAATCATATGAATAAAATTAATCTTATATAAATTTGAGAAACCAAATATAATAAAATAAAATAAAAACTCTTAATGTAATTTAAATAAAATTTAAAACTTATAATTCAATTACAAATAATTATTAAATAAATCTAAAATAGAAATAATATAAGTTTAAAACTACAAATAATCAACCCCATCATACTAATTATATTGAGCCCCGACCTATTTGTCGGGTTGCCATAACTTCTATTGACACATCGAAATCTTCTCGATCTCCTCCATTCGCTTCTAGCGTGTTGGCTTCTGGTTTGTCGGGTAGCCATAACTTCTATTGACACGTGTCGAAATCTCCTCGATCTCCTCGAATCGCATCTAGCGTGTTGGCTTTTGGTGCATCCGAATGTAGAAGATTTTTTGGTTCAGACAACTTGGATCTGTATAAGAATTATGTATTGCCGGAATTAAACAAAGTACACATTCTACTATAATGGTTATAAAATCTTCCACTAACCTTTAAGTATGGTGTTCAGATCCCTTTGTATAATCTTTTTTTTCTTTTGTTTCAAATATCTTATTTTCACTCTATTACCAAGAAAAAAAACTCTAAATATTTTCTATTGTGTTTTCATTATTATATATCATAAGTAATTACTCATAATAAAAAATTTATTTTATATTCAGTTAAACTACTTTATTTTTTTACGACTTATATTATTGTTATATAATGAATTTAATTTTACTGTTTTTCATATTTATTAAATAAATATATAAATACAATATTTTATAAATAATTTGCTTTATTTCAAGTTTTGATATTAAATTAGTATTATATTATAATATTTTATATTTGTTAAAATAATCATCTGTTTATTTTATAATTAAAATTCTTTTCATATTTTTCATTTTTTCTCACCGTTTCGAGATTTATTATATTTTGATTTTTCTTTCATTATCAAACTTGTATAATTATTAACAGTTTCATTGTGATTTAATAATTATTTTATATGATTTAATTATATTTAGTTACATAATTAAATTATTGAAAATAACTCGTAATTTACGTATATTTTATATTTGATATTCTAAGAATAATATTATTTTAACTTTCCTTATAAATACAACTTATATTATTTTCATAATTAAATTATTTTGTAAATAATATTATCTTATAAGTAATTTATCTTTTTATTAAGATGCCTAATTTTGATTTATTTTATAATTATATATGATTTTTATATTTTGACATTACAAGAATAAAAGAAAATACTAAATTAGATAAAATATGATAAAAGAGAAATATGAAGTCAATCAATATATAATAAAAGGAAAAGATTAGTTTAGGTAAAATATAATAAAAGAAATATATTAAATAGGTAAATATTACACTTCCTATATTTTTTAAGTAAGTTCATAAACCTTTAAAATTTGTCAATTAAACTTAAGAACCACTAGAAAATTAATTATCAACCCGAAACTTCTTCGATACACATTTAGGATATGAATCTTCTTATTTAGTATATTGGTGGGATATATATCCCCTGTCTCTTATACACATCTAGATGTGTATAAGAGACAGCACACACACACACACACACACACACACACACCAGTTTTTGACCTGCCAGTTACGAGGGTTTTGATAAGTGAATTACCAACCTGATAAATATTTATTTATTGATAAAAACGATATCGTTCTCGTCGCGCAAAATAATTTTCAACAATTCCCGACTCTTTAAATCTCGATTTAAAATATAAAACAAAAAATCACATAATTAGTTATAAAATTCATACTTAAAATATAAAAACATATATTTTTATCTAATTTAAAAGTACTTTGAGATATATTTTATATTACAGGATGTTCATTTATAAATATAATAATTAATTATGCATGATTAAATGTTTATTTTTATATATTTATTTAAATTACTTTATAATATTTTAATGACTTATATTGTTATTATATAATATTTCTAAGATTTGTTTTTTCAAATGTACTAAATAATTATATTTACTTAGTATTATATTATAATATCTTATGTTTTATTTACAAAAGTACGAAATTAGTTTTGTATCCCAACAACTGATTTTTTTGGAATAACTCTTCATGATTTTTCTTTTCCAAATTTATGAAATAATTATTTAGAAGTTAATTACAATTTATTATATTTTTGTCATTTTGTTCATTTGTATTTTTTTATTTAAATTTTACGATTTAAAATCTTTATTATATAATAATATAAGTTTTTTACTTTCTTATTTTTTGGATTTATAAACTAATTATTTATATTTTATTTATAATTGCTTATATTCATTTAAACTTTATTATTCTTAATATTTTTTTAGTTTTTTTAAGTATTTTATATTTAAAAATAATCACGTGGCATTTTTAGTTTGAATTAACAGTGAGTCAAAGATATCTACAATGATTTATTGGGTAAAGATAATTCGGTAAATATAGAATTATAATAATAATATTTAATTTAAAGATTAGAGGTACCAATTAATACAAACCAAAGTACACATTGTTTTAATAATTTTTTACTTGTAATCAAGATGTAAGGGTGAAATGTGACTAAAAGTGATAGTAAAAAAATATGGATATGGGTATGGGTATCATTCGACACCGTCAGTTAAAAATGTATAATTAGAAAAATCAAATAAGTGAAGAAATAAATACAAAAAAAAAAAAAGAATCTGTTAAATCAATTTTGTTAATTTAATTACTAATTTTTATTAGATAGTTATTTAAGATTTAAATATAATTTAATTTCAAATGTTTGAGATATGTTTTACATTATTTTAATAAATTCTTTGATTTTCTTGAATCTTGTTTCAAAATTTATTGAATAAATATTTTTAATTAAATATGATTTTTATGTGACCATAACTTTTTGTAATTATATTATAATACCATATATTTTAATTCTATTATATTATTTTTAATTACCCTAATTTTGAATTACATATATTGATGAGGTCTCCTACATAAGATATTTATTATATGATTTTTCTGATTTTATGTTTTGATATCTATTTTAGTATTATATTCTATCATTTAATGTTTTTTCTACAAAAGTCCTCCATTAGTTTCGTGGCCTAACAACTCTTATATATATATATATATATATATATATATATATATATTATTAGGTAGTTTTTTAATTGTAAGTTATTTTATGATAATTTTTTTTTCTTTCATGGAATATTTATTTAGAAGTTAGTCACACATTATTTTATTTTTATATAATAATAATATTATTTAATGTTTATTTATTATTTCTCCATATTTATTTAACTTATTTCATAAATTAAGGACTTTAATTATTATTCTATAATATTTTTAAGTTTATTCTATTTTTAAAATTGATTAAATAATTTTATTATTTCAACAATAGTTTTTTATAAAAATTTTATGATTTTAGTTTTTGATATTTATCTAACATTATATTGTAGCATCTTATAAACAAAACAAAACATAGTATTATAAATTAAATAGAAAATTCATAGAAGAAGGTAAATTAGCAAATAAGTCTTAAAATTGAATTATAGGAAATTATTAAATAAATCTAAGAAAAAATATATATCATAAAGTATTTTAAAACCACTTAAAGCTATATCTAGATTAGGTTATATAAGTCACTCAACTAAGGATCAAATTTTGTTTTTAAATATTTTATATATTCAACCATTTTTCATATTTAGGAAACAATTAATTCAAATTTAATTAATTATATATAATCTTATTACTTTCAATTTTTTTGATTGCTTATTCTTTCATTTTAAGTTTATAGAATTAATTCTTATATATTTAAATAATTTAATTATACTGATTAGCGATAATAATTTTTAATATTTTTTTAAAATAAGTATTTATAATTTATCTATAATTAAATTATATTTTTATTTAATTTTATGAAATTTTCAAATACTACTGAAAATGTATAAATTCAGAAATTAAATATATAAATTTAGAATATTTAGTTTATAAATTTGAATATTAAATAAGTATTTTTAATTCATGAAAATAACAAAACAATAAATTTTTTGAATATTATATTAAATTATGGAAAATATTAAATTCTTTTAAAGAATAGTTTAATAATAATAATAATAATAATAATAATAATAATAATAATAATAATAATAATAATAATAATAATAATAAGTTTAATTGAAAAAAATAGGATGGCCAGCACGAATCGCTAGCCAAACCAACCATGGCCGCGCTGCCCAACATACTCCAGGACTAGAGGCGAATTTACATGGGTAGCACTGCCCCCAAACTTTTTCATTTTGTATGTTATATATCACCCTTATATATTAATACAAAATTCTCATAACCTATGTGTCTGCTTCGTATACTTCGTTTAACAAATAAAACATTCTGGTGCTTCGTTTGCTTATGTGTCATCCAAGCCTAATATTTACGTTTTATTGTATCTTACCTAATTTAATTCATTTATTATGTTTTTACTTATTCAATACTCTCTATTGATTATCCTAATATAAAAATAGAAATAAGGCATATATAATTAGTAGATAATATATAAATTAGTTATTTTAATTGAAAGAAAAATTATACATGAACTAATATTACTTAAAAAAAATTATTATGAAAATAATTAAATAAGTTTTATTGATAATATAATTTAAAATAATTTTATTTTTAGAGTTTCAAATATTCGATATAGGTAAAATATGAGTTATTTACAATAATCTAAGTATGTAGCTAAATATTAGTAATGTATTCAATCTAAACATAAAAATATTAAATATACTAATAATTTATAAATACAAAATTATTTAATAATAAAATTAATAAATAGATTAGACATGTACAAGGCACTAGTTGAGAATTCATTATTTTAGTTTTTTGCTTTACATTTAAAATTCAGTAATTATCACAAATATTTTTTATATTTATATTTTGATAAGTCCCGTGTAATACACGGGTGTTAAACAAGTATATATTAATGCAAAATCCTTCTAATCTATGTGTATGCTTCGTACTCTTCGCTTGGATAATAAAAAATTTTGGTGTTTCGGTTGTTTTTGTGTCATCCGAGTCTAATATATACCTAATTTAATATTTTCCTTTTATTTTTTCTTGCTTAATTTAATTTTTTATTTTTATTATATTTAGCCAAATTTAATAGCTTTCTTTAATTATATTTTATCTAATTCAATAAATTTCTTTTATACTCCTAATATAAAAATATAAATAAGTCATATATAATTAGTAGGAAAAAAATCTAAATTAATTATTTTAATTAAAATACAAATTACATATGAAATAAAATTAATTACAAAAAAAAATGATATATGAAATTAATTAAATAAATTGTATTTATAATGATAGTTGAAATAATTTAATTTTAAGATTTTAAATATTCTGTATAGGTAAATAATGATATATTTGCAATAATTGGAGCATGCAACTAAATATTAGTAATGAACTCAATCAAAATATAAATAAATAATATTATATAATAATAATTAATTAATATTTATTAGACATTGGGAGAGTATGACACATTTTGAGTTTTTCAAAGTATGTAACTATAATTACTAATAAAATTAATCTAAACATAAAAATATAAAATGAGTTATTAATAATTAATTAATATAGGTTAGAGACGGGTTGAAAATGTGATATCTTTTGAATTTTTATAAGTATGTATATATAATTATTAACGAATTTAATTTAAACATTAAAATATAGTATTAATCGATAATTATAATAATCAATAAATCGAACAGGGCACGGGTTGAGAACACATTTTTTCAATTTTTATTTTAAATTTAAAATTATATAAATTTTCACAAATATTCTTTATATTTAGTTTTTTATAAATACCGTGTAATACACGGGTGCTAAACTAGTGTGTGTGTATATATATATATATATATATATGTGTGTGTATATATATATATATATATATATATATATATATATATTAAAATATGTGTTTATATTACGAGTGTTCCACCATTAATAAAAAATTATTCATTATAATGAATAATTGAATCTCATTTTAGTTTCAATTAAAAAAAAGTTTATTAATTTCTACATTAGCTAATCTTGCTATTTGAATTTTTAAATACTAATCTTAATTGTTAGAATAAGTGATGTATAATGATTTTTTTGGTGACACTTCACAAAGACTTTAGCTTAAATATTGATGGTTCTTGTTTATCATCAAATCTTGAAAATTTTAGATTTTTTATTATTTGTACCAATTGTTGAAAATACTTTATTGGTTTTAGTATTTGCTCACTTGAAAATTTATTTGTGCGCATATTAAGTAATGAAATAACTATTGCTATTGGTATTTAATTCACTTAAATTGTAATCATTATTTGGTTCTAGAAATCATAATAGTATTATGATTTGTTTAATTAGTTTTCTTTAATTTGTATAAAGAGAAGCATTAAACTTTTCCAAAATTATAGATTCTTTTGAAATTAGTGCTACTTCCTCCGTGACGATAACGAGTGTAATAAAATATTTTAAATATATTAAGTATTACTCATGTATAGTATTTATTTTATATATTCATTTAACAAAGTTTATAAATTTTTTACGACTTATATTATTATTTTATAATAATTTAATTATTTTTAATTTTCATATTCATTAATTAATATATAAACTTAAACAATAGTTTGTAAATAATTTGCTTATTTAAAGTTTTGAGATTAAATTAATATTATATTAAAACATTTATATTTTGTTAAAAAAATCGTCAAATAATTTTGTGACCCAACATTTCATTTTTATTTTGACTTTTCTTATTTAGTAGTTATCTTTATTTTATAACATTCATTTTTTTCCTTGTCTAGTTTTTGTAATAATTATTTAGCAGTTAATCAAATTTTTTTATATTTTTGTCCGATTTAAAAGTAGTTTGAGATTTATTTTATTATACATTATTAAATTTATGTTATGTTTTTATTTTCTTAAATATATTAAGTAATGATTAAATATATTTTGTTTTAAATTTATTGAAATTAATTTATGATTTTTAACGACTTATATTAATAGTCTATAATATTTTTAAGTCATTTATTTTTCAAATTTAAAAAATAATTATATGAATTTAAATTATAACTTATTATATATTTTTTTTGTTTCAAGCTTCTAGATTTATTTATTATTATATTATAAAATTTTATATTTTGATTTTTTCGTAATTTTTTTTTGTTTTATAATTTATTGAATAGTTATTTAGAAAAAAAAATGTTTGTTAAACGGGCTGCATAATTTATTTTTCCTAATTTTTTTTATATAATTTTACAATATTCTTTGTTTTTTTTGGTTTTTAAATAATTTTTATCCGAATTTGTCTAAACACTAATCAAATATCTTGATATTTGATTCAATTCATTTGCGACTCCAATTCAATGGAAGCAATAGGTACTCCCCAAGTGCAACTTATAGTGTAGTGGTTATATTATCTTACTCTAACATTTAGATTTGGTTTTCAAATTCCCTTATATATATGTTGTTTTCGCATTTTTTTTATTGTTTTCAAATATCTTTAATTTTCCTCAATTACCCAGAAAAGAAACTCTAAATATTTTCTATTATACTTTCATTACTAGATATCTTAAGTAATTACTCAAAGATTACATATTTATATTTATATTTATATAATCATTTAATTTACTTTATAATTTTTTGACGACTTATTTTATTATTCTATAATATTTTTTTTTTCACTTTTTTACTTAATTATTTATGATTAAGTAATTTTCTTTTTTAAGATTTATTAAATAACTACTTATAATTTTTTTATATTTTTTTCTATATTTTAGATTTTATTTATACGATTAACATTTTTTTATGTTTTTTTTAATTATTAAAATATTGATGTGAAATTTCTTAAAATATAAATGAATTAATTATAATTATGATCAAAGAAAAAATTATACAATAGTTAAAAATAAATATTTAGAGAGTAAATACTATTTGTGTCATTGAACACGCGACAATCCTTTAGTGATTACTTGTCCGTAAACAGTTAGAATGGATTAATTTTTTGTAGAATTACCCTAATTTTGAATTACATATATAGATTTGATCTTCTACATAAGATAAAATAATAATAATAATCAAATTTCGTCCGTCGATCATCAACGGCTAGTTTTCCCATTCGAATTTCGGCCGTCGATCATCAACGGCTAGTTGATCTCAGCCGTTGATTTTCAACGGCTAATCCAGTGACCAGTCGATCGACCAGTTACTTTTTTTTTTTTTTTTTTTAATTTTCGGTTAACCGGCGGTTGTAACCGATAGTTACGGTTAGCCGGTCAGGTTAACCGTAACCTAACTGCCGGCCATCGGTTGACGGTTACGGTTATAACCGTGACCGCCGCTCAACGGTTAACCGTAACCGGTCAACCGATTATTAACCGACAGTTAACCGATTAACCGTAACCGGATCAACACCACTACTTAGGTATATAATTAAAAAGAAAAAAAGAAACATGTGGCTCTTTCCTTTCATACAAGAAAAACAAAGTGAATCATCAACATCTGTAGAGAAATAGAAATAAAATATCCTTCTCTCTTGATAATCACTACTACAAAAAATGGATTTACATCGGTTCGTTTTAGCCTTTTACATCGGTTCTACTCTGATGTAGATCAAGCGTTGTAAAAGGTCCGGCAAATTTACATCGGTTATAAGGGATGTGAATACTCATTTTACTACATTGTTTATAAAAGGTGTCTTTGAACGTAAAAATTCTGATGTAAATGCAGGTAAAATTACATTGACTAATAAATGTAATAGGTGTGTAAACTGACATCAGTCAATTTAAGACTGACGTAAAAAGCATTATTTTGACATCGGTTTATAATACAACTGATGTAAAATTACTTTTGTTTTAAAAAAATTACTGTTTTAGGCGATTCCCAAACTGTAAATTTGTAACAGATTTTTTTTCACATAGCCCAACCAAACAATAAGTAAACAATACCGAACAATTCATCCAACCAAACTATAAGTTAACAACTCAACCCGAACTACAAGGTAATAATTCATCAAACCAAGCTAATGAAATAAGACGACCTACACGAAGTAATAGTTTTTAACTACATTCGAGTCACATCTTGAATTTAAAAGACAAAAACTAACCTAATCAATAAACTTCTAATGTGAATGTGTTAGAAAATTAGAGCCTTACCTATAATCAAATAAGATTCCAAACCGACGAACAGCTAAAAAATACACGGCTACAAGAGCATAAGCAATGAGTCCCGAACAGCCGCAACAGAAAAAAGGTCCGGCACAAAAACTCGGGAAGCTGCTCCTCGAAGGCGAAAACAAGGGAGGCAGTGGTGGGTCTTGGACGTGAATCACGAGTTTCAATCCACTGAAGCAAACCCTTTGCCGCTGATGAAATGGTTTTTCGTCATGTCGAGCGGGACCWTATCACTGTTAGCGCCAGTTGTCCAATTGTGAATTGGTTGTTCGGTGGTGCAATTATCGTAACTGACGGGTTGACCTCGAGGACGTTCTATTGGTTCTTATCATACACAAAAACTTATTTTGAAAAAAAAATGACGTTAGTGATAATTAATATGGACTACTTTGGAAGGATACGACAACGACCTTTAACTCATTATATCGTGAATTTATCCAAACAAGAATGATAGATCTGTTATTATGGATTGAACATCGGTGAATATCGTCAAGATGCACAACTTTTAGTGAGAGCTACCAAGAACAAAAATGGAAGTAAATTATAAATGTAGATGTAATCGTCTACTGAAGAATGATGATAATAAACCAAACCTGCATGCGTTAATGATGACAGGGGTGTTACTGAAGTTGCCAGCCCACATGTTATGACTTAACGGCAGCGCTAAAACGACACAAAGCGCAAGAAGAATAGTTAGTTTAAGAGAGACGGCCAAGGCTCGTCTAGCTTGGTCGGGATTCCCAGCTCCCAACTTATTAGACACCCTTGTGCTGCACATAAAACAAGGCACATTCTTGTCAGGTAGTCCCCTAGAACAAAATCTTAAAAACAAAAATTAAAATTTGGGCACCATCGACGGAATGTATCCGTTAGGTATCTAACACAAGTTTTTGCTTATCTATAAGGGGAATTTAGAGGAATCAGAAAATTGTAAATAGGTTCTCGTTTGATTACCCAGCAGTAGTACTGAGACCGTATGCAAACATGTAACTAATGCCTTCTGTATTTATGATGGAAACATATATTTATGATCTATTGATTAGTAGACAACATCATATCATAAGAAACCCAATAATCAAGGCCGATATTGAAATAAGTACATAATAAAAATAATCTCACCACATCCCAATCAATGAAGTAGAAAATTTTGAATTACGCAGCAATCCCACCAGCAAAACAAGAAGCACGAAAGCCCAATACTCCAAACTGATATAAATAGGAGAAAACGGAACAAGTTACTAGCTTCCACTAAATTAATTACAAAAAAGAACCAATTAATTTTTTTTTTTTTTAAAAACTTGACATACGATTCATTTGAATGAAATGATAAAATAACTAACCACATCATAGCTCCTGAAGGCAAAGCCAGCTTAAGGTTTGAAAATACGTGATGAAAAGACTTGGAAGATAAACCTGTCCAAGTTTGCTTAAATATCTCCGCCTTAAGCAAATATAAAACGAACATAAGAACCAAGATCCATAACGAAAATCGAAGCAGCTAATGGATCTCCCCTATACGCAAGCGCGGTCCAATGCAACAAACCATAGGCGATCCCAACGTGGAGGGCTAGAGGTACCAACGATCAAAAGATAAGTGGCATCACAATAGATTGCGTCTGAAGAAACCTCAAGACTATGGAAATAATCCTCGTCTTCATTCAGTCAAGATGGCTTTCCAACATCACTGCAAGTTCACAAGATATTGGAAGTCAAGTACATAAACATCCTCATTGGGAGCTCAACATATATTGAATCTCACTGCAGTAAATGTTAATTATAAAAATTATGCTAAGTTTTGCCTAGTTTTATAAATCTAGTAAAAAACTATCTATTAATTTCACAAATACACAATTATGGCTTGTATTTGTAAACAAATACCCTCTTAGTAAGCACAATTTATAAAATAGAAAAGTGTCGAATATTATAATTTTGGGTTCATTGTATTAATAAAATGGATTAAAAGAATAAAATTTTGACAATATCACACCCATAATTAATTAATGCAGGAAATAATAACAAAGACATATATGAAAATGGAAAATATATCACTGGAACAAGACGGCAGAAACAAGATGAATAACTATAAAACAAACAATAAGTAGTATTAATTAATAGATTCCACCAACAAAACACTAATAAGCTATTATTTGCTAGTTTATCATTTAATAAAATTAATAATAAGTTCAGTTATCACGCGAGACAAACACAAAACCTATATTCAGAAATTTAGCATATGGTACTTAAGATTGTGTAGAAGGTATCCTATTCTTCGATGATCAGTATTTATCTCAAGAACGTGGTGTATTTATCCACACCTTTACTTATTTATGGTACTTTGTATTAAAAAATCTTGAAAATAATAATAAGTTTAAAAATAAACTTGAAGGTGCATACATATTTGAAACTGAAATGTTATCTATTAAGAAGTCAAAGTGCATCCAATTAAAAGCCAAATGCATTGTTCCTCAAAACTCTTCTTAAACAGCTCCATGCTCTTAAAGCCAATATAACATGCACTAATCACACATTTTACAAGCAAAATAAAACCTTAACACAACTGTCTACTGACATAATCAATGACATGCAAGGATGTAGTCTATTCTTTCTTCATCTCAGCTAGAACTTTCATTTATCTTGCTGTATATCATCCATTTCATAAAGTGACAATGAGCAGTTCACTCGAAGGTAATTGAAAATGTCCAGTTCAACAAGAGATACAATAGGATAATTCATCATATAATCCTAATAAAGTTCAACATAGAACAAGAAGAAAACAAAAGGCTAATTACCAGCATAATTATCAGCAGCATACTTAAAGCATAGATGTTTTAATGCAGATGCATTACATCTGTCCGCTACCGATAAAATCTCAGCAAAACGTCCAAAAGAGTTGGTTCGAATGATAAAAGCTTAACCGATTTTTTCTTCTTTTTGATTTTTTCCTTCTTGAGAATCAGTTAAAATATTTTGGATCTCATTAATGGAGCTAATGCACCATTGAAAGAAATCAAAATGAAAAAATAAAATGAAAACCAAATCAATCAGAAAGTGAAAAAAATATTATCAATGAAATGTAAAAACATGATGAAATATACAAATCTGCAACAGAAATTAGAACAAAGAAGTCTTGAAATCCTAAAAAAACAAAGATCAACAACCTAATATTAACCTAAGTATATTTGACTAACTTAACTCCAGATAAAACCAAGATAGGCAAACTCATAAATTTAAAATCCAAAATATACATACAACTCAAACAAGTATAGGTAAAATCAAGAGATAGAAAGATATTAGAATGAAGCTATGAAAATGACACAATTATTTACAAATCATCAAATCTTATTGTTCATTTGAATTATTCTCTACCCTCTTTTAAATTTTTATGTTAGTTTATAAACAGTCCACTATAATCAGTCCCACCATTAAGTCAGTTATTAAAGCCATGTGTAGTGTTTCCTTTAGCAAAGAAATAATATGATAACGGTTAGGTTCTTAAGGTGCAAGGATTGGTTGGTATTGGAGACATGCAATGACCATCAAAAGTAAACCATTCTATAGGGAGATCAAGGATTCAAATCAACACCAGTACAATTGGAGGTTCACTTTTAAAATCAAAATTTGGCTCCCATTTAAAAATACGAAACTTATTGATCAATAATTCCCTTCTCATCCACAATTCTGAGCACATCTGTTCATCAAGACAACTTATCACAACATGCCTAGTGTTTATATGGGTCAGTTTGCACCCTATGAAGCCCATTTTTGAGAGGTTCAAGCGAATTACCTGATTTGTTGGCTTTCCGAAAAAAAAAATCTCGACTATAGCCAATGTTTCAAAAAAACGAAAGGCGGAAACGAGGCGTTTTGCTCAGATGAGGCGAGGCGTACGCCTCAATTTTTTGGGAAAATTTTAAAATAAAAAATCAAAAATAATAAAATTAAGTCTATATATATACACACATGTGTGTGTGTGTGTATTAACTAAAAAGTCTAAAATTAATTCACAACCAAAAATTAACAATTTAAAAAATTTTAAAAAGAAGAAGTATCAAGACAGTGGCGAAAAAAAAAAAAAAAACTCAAATAAAACTCTAAAATTAAGTCAAAACCAAAAATCAACAATTAACTAACAATTAACAATCAACCATTAAATATAATTAAGGGGTTATTTTTAAAAAACTCAACTAACTGCCAAGAAAAAAATAGCTTTTTTTTTATTTTAATTTTTGTTTTTTAAAAATTATATAACAAATTAACAATACCAAACACCTATAGTTTATATAACAATATAATTTGTTCAGGGGAGAAAAAAGTGGAGATAAAGAGGGCAGATCGAGCAGAAGAGAAGAGAAAGGAGTGCGTAGGGTTTCGGCCGACTGGTTTTAATTCAATTTACCTCCTTTAATATTATTCTATTTATATTAATTTCTTTTATACATTTATAAATAATAATAAATAAAGAAAAAATAACATAAAAGGGGAAATTCAAAAACAAAATAAAAAACATGCCTCAAAAGCTGAGGCGTCCGCCTCAGGAGCCTCAAGGCACATCCGAGTCGAGGCGTACGCCTCGACACTTTGAGGCGGACGTTCCCAACATGGGGATCTAATGCGGCCGCCTCGAACCGATTTCCCCCCAAACCGTTCCGAGGCGCGCCTCGAGGCGTACGCCTCGGTCGTTTTTTGAAACAATGACTATAGCATGTTTAAAATCGATCGAAACCTACGAACGTTTCGGTAAAGTGAATGTAGCTTCCGGGATTTCGAGGGACCTATCAACTATGCCAAGGTGTGCAGACGGGCTCGAGTAGCCTGATGATATGTTGTCTCAACATAGGATTTTGTTGGAGGGGGATCTACGGGTCCTTGTACGGCAAATGAGGGCTGCACAGAAATTGAGGGAGGAGCTTGCAATGGTGCAGGGCCAAAGGGGACTGGAGTCAAGGATTGTATCAGGGCTGGTCATTTTTCGAAAACCAATGCAGTGGCGGTGATTTCGGCTTTTTCTCTCTCTTCGATCAAAAGTTGATAAAAAATTGGGGATTTTCTAGGAGCCGAATTCGGAAAAGGAGCAATGTTATTACCAACAATTGAAATAGTCTGAATGTCAAATTCTCTATGATTCGCAGCAACTTGCAAAGAAATGTCGATTTCCCGTTCTTTGAACAAAAGGGGATTGCTGGCGTCAATATTCGAATTGGCCAAAACTGGGGAGCAATATTGAAAATTGATACCTTGGGAAGCATCAACGTCGCGTGGGGGGAGTCTTGTGTGTGTCCAATTTAGCTGGAGGAGCGCCGACCGGAGTTTCACCCTCTTTGCCCAAAAGGGGATCGCCACTCGATTTTTTAGAATTTTGTCGCCTGTCAAAATTCTGTGTGGGTTTTCCATAATTGGAAGTGAGAGTAGGGAGGTTGAGTATAGAGAGTAATGGTGCATGTAAATTTGGCTCGCCGGATGGCGGCGAGGAGAAACCAGAAGTGGCGGAAATTTGAGATTTACGTGGGGTTTAGCTTGAATATGGGAGTCTAGTTTATTAATATTTCATTAATTTCTTTAATATATTTCTAATTAAACTGATTACACTTAATTAAACTAATTATATTTTACTATGTGTATTTAGAACGGAACAAACCGTCGTAGTATATCAGTTACTATATTTTATTACGACATTTACAATGGTTGTACAAACAACCGTTGTCGTTATAAACTATTTGTATCAGTTATTAAAATAACCGATATAAAATGTACTGAGCTGCTCTTTTACAACGGTTATTTAAAAACTGTTGTTAATTTACCATTGCCCTTTTTTTGTAGTAGTGAATGTCCAAGGAGGCATTTCCTACATTTGGAGTGTGTTTTGTAGTTGTGCAAAAGAAATTAAGAGATTCAATTATGTTTTGAAAGCATGAATATCCCCTCAAATTCAAATCTTATTTTATAAGCCACCACCATGGATGGGAATACTTAAAACCAATAAGTATCTTAAGAGTGAATTTAATCCCTCTTGAGAATTAGCTATAATCTTTAATGTTGATGGTCGATGTCGTCCCGAAGACCACGAGGAAATAAGAACCAAGCCTAGTCGGGCACACCCCAGCCGAGCTAAACTTAGGTAAGTCCGTCATGGACGTGAGCCTAAAAAAGCTCAACATCTTGAAACTGAGTATCGACGACATACATAAGGAGTTAACTCGAATCTGACTCGGTTTCGTAATTCTCTTCCAATTTTTATAATGTTGGGTTGATTAACCGTTTTTTTAATTGGTTTGACTTTTTGGTAATCTCGATAATTCAAATTTGCATTTGGTGGAATTAATTGTAATTATTTTTCATTTTTGGGAATCGAGGGCTATTATTTGTTGTTCGGTTACTTTTATTATTGATGAGCTTAGTCAAATGTGTTATTTTTAGGTTTACTTGAATTAGTTTCAGGGGTTTTGGGTTCTTGCTTTGCTTGATCTCGTTTCCAGGTATGTATGAAAGCTGATAGAAATCGGGGTTGGGTTGTTCATTCATTTGATCATTACAGAGATTTTGGTGGGCGGTCTTAAGTGAAAGTCTGAGTACTCCTAATGATGCAACAAACATGAATGGTAGAGAATTCGGGATCAGTCAGATTCAAGTTCGGGTTCTAGGGAAAAAAAGGAGGGCATATAGTTAATGGGCATTTTGATAATTTGTTGAGAAAAAATAGAATTACTAAACTGAGAAAATGAAGGTTTGATTAATTTTTCTCGCTGAAGGTTAATTCTGTGTTTTAATTCATTTGTTGTATTTCAATGAAGAATTATGAACCCCTTTTCATTTTGAATTTCAATAATATATAGTTGGGTTTTTTCTTAATTACAATGGCTGAAGTTATGAATAATGAGCATGCAGTGTATTTTTCTAACTTCAAGCTAGCCAAGAAATGAGCTTTCCACTAATATTTTGATTTAACCTCAATTAAACATTGTTAATTAAGGTTCACGAGATGATATCGCATGCCCACTGCTCCGAGAAGGAGGAAAAATGGTGACGAGGAAACAATAGGCGGCCGAGGCTGAGGCTACTCAGTCTCCGAAAAAGTCCAAGGTCGAGGACGGCGACGAGGAGCAGAAAGGTCAGCATATAAAGTCAACCAAAGAGGTTAAAGCTGATCTCGGGATATTCATCAAATGGACGTGAAGTCGGCATTCTTGAATGGAGTACTTGAAGAAGAAGTTTACATAGATCAACCAGAAGGTTACTTGTTACCAGGACATGAGGGAAAAGTGTTGAAGTTAAAGAAAGCGTTGTATGGTTTGAAGCAAGCGCCAAGAGCTTGGTATAGCCGTATCGACCAAACTTTTATGGAGAAAGGATTTAAAAAATGCCCTCATGAACATGCCCTTTATGTAAAAGTTGATGATAAAGGTAACATGTTGATTGTGTGTTTGTACGTCGATGACCTTATTTTACAGGAAATAATGATGAGTGGTTTAACGAATTCAAACAAGAGATGACTAAAGAATACGAGATGACGGACATTGGTCTAATGGCATACTATCTTGGAATTGAGGTGCATCAAAAGAAAGATGGGATATTTATTTCCCAAGAAGGCTATGCAAACGGAATTTTAAAGAAATTCAAGATGGAGAAATGCGTGCCGACCAATATTCCAATTGATGTTGGGACCAAACTTTCGAAGGATATAAATGGAGATCGTGTCGACCCAACTTTGTTTAAAAGCTTGGTTGGAAGTTTGCGATATTTGACTTGCACGAGGCCCGATATTCTATATGCAGTTGGTCTCATTAGTCGTTATATGGAAAATCCTACAAAGTATCATTTCAAAGTGGCTAAACAAATACTTCAGTATGTCAAAGGTACGATCAATTTTGGTTTATTTTATCCAAAAATTGGAGAAATGAAATTGTTCGGATATAGCGATAGCGATTTGGGCCGGAGATCCCGATGATCGTAAGAGCACGAGTGGTTTTGTATTTTATTTTGGAGGATGTGCATTCACATGGTCATCGAAGAAGCAKCCAATAGTTACTCTTTCGACATGTGAAGCTGAGTATGTTGCTGCAACGTCAAGTGTTTGTCATGCTATGTGGTTAAGGAGTTTGCTTAAAGAACTWCACMTTGGTGACRTGGAATCAACGGAAATATTTGTCGATAACAAATCAGCGATTGCACTAGCAAAAAATCCTGTTTTTCATGATCGTAGCAAGCACATTGACACAAGATTTCACTATATTAGAGAATGCATTGTTAAAAAAGATGTTCAAATTAAGTTCGTGAAATCCGAAGACCAAGTGGCGGACATTTTCACGAAGCCCCTGAAATGCGAAACTTTTGAGAAGTTGAGGCAMAAACTTGGAATGCGAGAGAATCAAGCTTAAGGGGGGATGTTGAAAGTTAAATAATATAAGCTAGATTSATAAATGGATGTGACTTTTGATATAGTGTCCATTCATGAACATGTGTGTCCTTTCATATTTTGTGCCTTTACATGATTAGTTGTGTCTTTTCATTTTAGTCCTATAAATAGCCATGTAAATTGTCATTTGTAAATATGAGTTTTGTATGAGTTGTTTAAGAGAGTTCATTATTAAATTGTGTGTTAATAAACAAAAGTGTTTATATTTTTTCCGCTGCAATTTATTTTGAGCCCACATTTCCAACAGAAAAATCATGTTGTATCAGCAGGATTCGAGTGAGGAGGCTCTCGAAACCATTATGGCCGAGGTAATAACTTGCATACGCCGATTAGCTTGTGCTTTTATCCAGCCCATTTTCTAAACACCCTCGTTTGTTTGTTTTATTATTAAGCTTAAGGTATTTGGAAAGAGGGGTGTGCACAAGGACACAAAATTTCAGGATCAAGGCGGGGAGATACTCGAGAAAGACGGGCTTTTATACAACTGTTCTTTTGCTCGTTCCGATCGTAGACAACGCATGAATGAGTATGCATCGAATATCTTCTAGTTCATTTAATTACCAAAATTGCCCTTGATGTTTAGTCTAATTACAAAAAAAAATAATAATAGAACAGTTTGTACAAATAGCCCCCTCTTGATTTGTTTTAAGGGTGCACTTTTGGCAAGATAAAAAATAAATGTCGGGGTTATTTTTAATTGAAAGATCATTGGGATTTTTTGTAATTAGGCTTATATATGGGGTAGTTTTTTTAAATAACCTCTTTTTATGAATCTTTAGTCTAATTACCAGAAAAATAAATAAAATTGATTTCTAAAATTATATATTACCCCTTGAGGTTTGTATTTACCTTACAAATAAATAAATTTCTTGGGGTTATTTTCAATTTCAAAAGATAATTGAGGGTTTTTGCATTTAATACCTAGAGGTAGTTTTTGTAATTATTATTTTTACAAGAAAGAAAAAAAAAAAGTTTGGCTTCATGTGATGACCAAAAATAATATGTTTTTGGAAACAGCTTTTGCATTATGCAATCACGTTACCCAAGAACCAGCTATACATGCACTACAAGAAGGGTAGGATCGGTGACAAAGCGAGTGCTGACGAGATGCTCGATGAGTGGGAAGACGAAAATGCTGCATTGAAAGAGTTCGTGAGGCTCTTCGAAGAAACGACGGGGAACGAGTTCTTGCCGTAGGAGAAAGAGAAGAAAATCCAGAAAAAGATACACAAGATGTTCCCCATCGACATAGTGCGAACTCCTAAATTGACTTTCTTGTTATTTTCGTTGATCAAGAAATACAGTAAACTCAGTGATAAATTTTAATTTTATTTCACAACAAAAAATTCGATAACTTAAAAATAAATAAATGTGAACTTTTTGTAGGATGACGGAGTCGAAGTTCGACACGGTGGATTGGGAGTCAGACAGCTCAGAGTTTCATCTGCATATTTTAAGCTCGAGCCGAAGGTGGCGAATTTCATGAAGATTCTATGAACCTAGGAAGTTTACAAGTTGGTCGTCGTGGTTAACAAAGAAAGAAAAAAAAGTGATTTTGCATGCATTTTTACGTAGTTTATTGTAGTTTTTATAATTTTTATTGCAGGTACGCATTAATGGAAATGGGGTTAGATTTTCCTGACCACCCATTGGGTATGGTTACCAACATCCACTTGAAAAGATGTAAATGAAGCGGGTTTTATTTTTTTACTTGTGCCTTAGGTCTTGTTCGTGTCGTGAACGAAATAATAAAATTAAATTAATAATGCATGTGAAGAAATTCTGGTGGAACTTGTACAAAATCTCAAGGTAAGTAAGGAATCGAAGCAGAAAGAGGGTGATTCGTGGTCCGATTTCAGCCAACGTATATTTACACTTATGCCATTGACCAGGCCTTATAGCTGATGTGAGTTGTTTTAGTGATATAGCCATTGTGTGTGTTCTAAAATATTATTACAAACTTAATTGAAAAATAAAACCATGCTCTTAATGATATACCAGACATTAAAGAAGAACTGGAGGTATAAAAAAAGCTTAACTGAAACTTTACAATAAGCACCATCTTCTTGATATTACACATTTTAATTAGTAAATAGTAACTGAATTGGATAGATGTTGATAATGGGGGTATTGTGAAGCTGTACGTGACAGGGATTACAAGAGATGCTATTAAACAAGATGTAGTAGCAATGATGACCTAGATAATCGCTTTTCAAATTGATTAGTCCGATTTTGACTTGAAGTTGTCATTTTCAGCAAATTGTTGTGCTGAACTTCTGATTTTAAATAGGTTAATGTTGTCTTCTAAACTCAGGTTTGCTGATGTGTTTGGAGAACATGATGATATTACTGAGATTATTCTTATTGAGATATTATGCTGTCTTCTAAGTGTTTTTTTTTTTTTTTTATGTTTTTCTTGTAAAATTGTAATGTAAAATATTTTTTAAGTATATTAGATGCTTTTGTTAACATTTGATGTTGATTAATTTTAATTCTAATGAAATATGAATTAAATTGAAATTGTTTGGTATTTATAGGTTGGGATGAGCATAGGTAAAATAAAATGGACATTTAATTTTTTTTAATTATTTTTTTTGGAATTTATATGGGTTATATTCAAACCGATGGTAATGTTCTCTGTGTCAACGACATCGTTAACTTAAGAAATTATTGCTCAGTATTATTAGTGGCGCTTCTTGGCAAAACCATCACCCGCCTAACATTATTGGTGGCGCGTCTTAGCTAAGAACCGCCACCCGGTTCTGTTTTTTGGTTGCGCTTCTTAGCTAAGAAGCGCCACTCAGCGTCTTTTTTAAATGGCAGTTTGAACCGCCACCCGTGTGATTTTTACTTTAAGTGTCGCCTCGATTAAAGACGGTCCAGAACCGCCACCAAAGGTTGTTTTGAACCACCTCTAATCGTGTTTCTCCTACTAGTGTATTGATTAATTCTCTTTGATATTTTAGGACTCCTTAAAAAAAATATATGTCTACAAATATCCTAGGACTTGGACTTCATTCTTCTCATATTCTTCAAGTTTGTGTTTGATCAACTTGAAAATTTTACGGAAGACACTGTGCTGATTTAAAATGATCTACTGGATCAGGAGTGTTTCATATATGATTTGCACGATTTTGTACGTGTTTTGGTTACCATTTTGTGTCGTGTTTGCATGTGTTTTGCTTGTTTTTACGGGTGTTAGGAGTCGAATTGGTCTATTTTGTTAGTTTTAGGTTTTTGTAGCATTTGCGCGGTTTTTATTATGTGTTCGTAGTTTTTCATTCATTTTTATATTTTTGGTCGTAGAATGATCAAGCGGGACCCGCGCACATTTGGGGCATTCCATTAGACTCGCTATGGAACGAAAAAGCAAAGACAAGCAAGGAAACATAGCGCAAGTAAGGAACGACAACCGGCGAACGACTGGAGCGAAAAATGAGAAAACCGAGCCAGGAGGAGCCATGCCAGTCGATCGGCTGAACAAGCATAAATCGACTGCTCGGCAGTAAGTTTTGCCGTTGAGGATGAAGCATTCGATCGATAGGGTTTCCATCAATCGACTAGTAGTAAGTCTATCGACTGCCTGTCGATCGACTGGCAGTTAGTCGATCGACTACGACACATGAATTTTGTAGTTTTTGACCTGTTTTGACAATTTTGCCCCTGCGTCCATATATATATATATATATATATATATATATATATATATATATATATATATATATATATATAGTATATATATATATATATCCCAGCCCTCTCTCCACCAACCTTATCCTTCCTTGGTGGTTTTTGTACTTGCTCAATCTCCTCCAAGCCAACTTTCACTATTCTATTGCTCTAGCTTTTGAAACCCTAGATTTAATCTTTAGTTTAGTTTAGTTAGTTTTAGTTGGTTGTTCTTAGCAAGTGTGGGAGAAGGTGACATATCCTCATTTGTGGATTTTGTTATTTTGAAGATTTGATTTACCTTTTGAAGATTGTAGCAAACTTGAAGCTTTTGTGTTGAATGCAAGATTGGTAGTAATCTTTCCCTTTTATGTTGTGTGTTATTATTGTATTGTTGTTATTGCTTTGGTGTTGGTTGTTTAAGTTGTAAGTCTTGTTGTTTTATTGGCATTTCAATTTCTCACTCCCATCTTCTAGCTTTTAGTTTTCTTTGTGCAAAAACTCCATTGTAGCATGATTATGAAGCTTTTTACCCCTTTTAGCTAAAAAACATTTGGTGTTTGAAAGTCATAAGGGGCTTTCCTCTTTGATAAATTTGACTTATTCACATTTAATGTACATTGACTTCTTCCAGTTTCAAAGATTTTATTTTCCCTCCATCTGCTCCTTCAAGACTTTCAAGCTTTCTTAGTTTAAGTGGTTTTAACTTATTTAAGGCTTTTTAGTTAGGGTTTAATTAGTTTCATTAAAATTAGTCATTTTCAAGCAAGCTTTTAATGTTCATTAACTTTTGCATTAGTTAGTAATTTCAAGCTTTCATTTCAATTCAAGATTTAGCATTAAAACTCAACCCAAACCAATGACTTATTGTTTTCCTAGATTAGATTAGTTTAATTAAGATTAACAAGAGATTAAGTAAAACACCGATTGCCGATAATATATATCTTCGAGAGACACGACTCGAGAAAACTTACCGCTCTACAATCGACTCCGTACTATTGCAGAGAAGATTTCTTAGAATGCTAAGAAATCCTCGATCAATATATTACTAGATGTTATATTATTTTAATATCTTATCTAAAACAACTACACCGTATTCTCTTAATATCTTTGCCGGAGTGAGGTCACGACCAATGAGTGTTTAACTTATATTCAAATTTAAATTCTGTGTTCTTATTATTCTCGCTGTGTATTACTGAATGTTAGTACTGGTGTTCCACCATCTCGACTAACATTCAATCTCTGATTGTTTTTATTCTAGTATGCGTGGCCTTCAAACCTTCTAATTGGCATCAGAGCGCATGGCTGTACTAAGTGTTAATCCTTTTTTTTATGAGTAGGAAAGATATGGATACTATGATGAATGTTATAATCCGACCACCAATTCTTAATGGGACAAACTATGCGATATAGAAGGTGATGATGAATGCCTATATCAAAACCATGGATGAAAGATCATGACGTGCGATATTGGTTGGTTGGGAGAATCCTAGGAGGGATGATCCAGATGGTGACATCATCCTTAAAAACGAGATTGATTTGACGAATGATGAACTAGCTATTTCAAATGCAAATACCAAAGACTTGAACGCACTTCACACATCTGTGGATGTCTCTCTATTTAGAATCATCTCAAACCTCCCGACTACGAAAGAAGCTCGGGATGCATTACAACTCTTCTGTGAAGGGTCTAAAGGAGTTTAACGAACAAAACTGAGAATGCTTGCAACTCAATTTGAATTTTTTAGAATGGAGAAAAGTGAAACCGCTGTCAAATACATTGCCAAACTCCTTAACATTGCAAACGAATGCCAATAGTTAGGTCCATCTATCTCTAATGAAAGACTTGTGAGCAAATTCTTGCGTTTAGTTACTGAGAGATTCAACATGAAGATAACGACTATTGAAGAAGCCAAAGATACCTCAAACATGATCTTTGATGAGATTGTGAGTTCCTTGAAGACTTATGAGATGGAACTTCAGATCAAGCAACCTAATAGAAGAAGCATTTCTCTAATCTCCACTCCTGCTACTGAAGATGAAAAGTTTGATCTTGCAGCCCTTACACGTGAAGCGGAGACTGCTAAGTTGGATGATGATGGAATCACACTCTTCACATGAAGGTTTAGTGATTTTCTAAATAAAAAGAATAATTTGAGGAAGTCATTCAACCAATACAACAAACTCTCCTTAGGACCTTCTTCTCCAAGAACAATCGGTCAAACCACTCATGCAAGAAGTTTCAAAGGAGGGATGTGACTCTCACAAGTTCAATATCTGAAGAGCGAAGTCAGAACATCAGTAAGGTACTAGATAATTTCCAATGTCACTAATTCAAAGGGTCTGGCCATTACAAATATGAGTGCGCTAACATCAAGCGCAAGAGATATCTGATAACTATGAGCGACGGAGAATACAACGACAAGCCCCAAGAAACTAAAGAAGTTGCTGACTTCTCGTGTTGTCTGGAATGACAGTGAGAATATTACTGATATTTGGTGTCTTAACTCTTCTACTACCGATATAACTGATGATGTGAAGACTTTGGCACTGCCTATGAAGAGCTTTATGAGACTAGTCCAAACTAGTTCACAGAGTAAACATTCTTACTAAATAGAATGAGAGATTGACATGTATGGATAAAGAACAACAGGCTCTAATCTTGCGCTTAGAAGATCTACTGACAAAACATGAAGAAGAACTGGACAGGACAAGATCGGAACTCTTAAGTTCACTTCTAAATCAAAAGAAACTAAATTCAGGAACGATGAACTTGAGGAGATCTTGTATATTGGATCTACGCTAAAAAATGGCATAGCCTTTAAGGCTCTTGTGTTTGTCAGAGAAGGTGACAAGACACCTGAATGATCTATGTCTGTTAAAAGACCTAAACGATGTCGACGTAATTACGTCTATCACCATTGCTCAGAACCTAGACATATCAAACCCTTCTACAAAAAGTTGAAGATGGAAAGGACTCATGCGTTTGAAGGCAAGGCCATTTCAATCAACTCAAGCACCAGCATCCTGACCAACACCGCTCTAAAATCAAAAAAGGTGTGGGTAAGAAAATCTGATACTCAATGCAACGTGATTTATACCTCTCTTAAGATGAATGTCGTAGGTTTATGATATTTAGATAGTGGATACTCCCTACACATGACTGGAACAATTGAATACTTGTCTAATGTTGTGAAGCACAATGGTGGCAAAGTCCAATATGGTGGCGGTGCCTATGGAAAGATCATTGGGAAAGACACTCTGAATGTTGAAGGTTTTCCTAGGCCCCAAAACTTGCTCCTGATGAATGTATTAATTACTAATCTAATTAACATCAGTCAACTGTGTGATGATGATCTTTAAGTAAAGTTTGATCGAGACACGTGCGAGGTTCTTGATAAATCTGGTCAGTGCATACTTACAACAATCGGGATAGCGACCAACTGCTATCAAGTTAAGAGGAAAATCCCATGTCAATTAGTTCTCCCATCTGAATTCGAATTGTGGCACCAAAGTATGGGACTTGTGAACTACAAGACAATGGGTAAACCGGTGAAATTATTAATCAAAATTTTGTATGTTTGTGGTGCATGTCATAAAGGAAGGCAAAGCAAAGTGTCACCCCCGGTGTTCCAGCACGTCAACACCTCTCATTGGATGACACATCCTTTTAAGAAGC
Organism: Phtheirospermum japonicum; assembly: GCA_014905375.1. Taxonomy (NCBI): domain Eukaryota; kingdom Viridiplantae; phylum Streptophyta; class Magnoliopsida; order Lamiales; family Orobanchaceae; genus Phtheirospermum; species Phtheirospermum japonicum. Next base: position 3,850 of record BMAC01000006.1, on the reverse strand, counting down.
TCTTGGTTATAGTTGAGGTAAAATGCACTGGTGGTAAGAGATTCTTGGTTGATATAATTATAAATCATGGATATAGCGTGTTTGATAGTACATGCTTTATTACTTTTGTGTGCATGTGGTTTGATAATTTGTCTGTGATAATTGGTAATTCTTAAGAGGACACCATACTTGTTCTTGCATGAAGTCCTTAGTATATGGATCTTATATTTGTATCTAGTGATGTTATAGGAATGAATTCTGATAATGCAAAAACATTGTACTGCTCATGCTCCAACACCAAAACCAACATCTCGGGATCTAAGTGATTCGTCTACTGAAACCTCAGAATCAGAGTCTGACCATGATGTCTCTGTTCCTATAGTGATTTCTGAGTCTTTTGTTCGAGACATTATTTCAAGAATGTTAAAGGATCATTCTTCTTTTCATTTAATCGAGGCTCTAATTGAGAGAACTACATGCAAGAAGCAAATGAACTTCAAAGAGATGGTAAATATGGTGTGTGCAACATCTTAATGGTCTCTTATTATAAACTCTTGTGTTGTGTCTTATGCAAAGCCAAAATGGGTTGAGGATGAATTCAAGGATAAGTTCAGGGTAAATGCGACGCATGAAAAACTTGTCAAGTATTCCATGAATAATGTGTATAACTTTGTCCCTAATCATGTTTTTGGACATATCAATAAAACTGACAAGATGTGAAACATAGTACAAATCAAGGCAAGGCTAGTAACTCAATATGTTTCGTAGTTTGAAGATGTAAGTTTTGATAAAACCCTTCAGTCATGTTGCAATATTTGAGTCATTCAAGTTGTTTCCTGTTGTTTCTTATCATTTTGGTATTACTCTTCACCAATTGGATTTAAAAAATATTTTCTGAAAAGGTTTCTTTCATAAGGAAGCGTATTTAATTGTGGGTAAAGATGATATGACCTTGTTAATAATGAAAACCAAGAGTGATATGTCAATTACTTGAAGTTACAATGATGTTTTAACTCTTCTTTGTGACAATTCAAGTGTGATGGATATTTCGAGAAATTCAGTCTAATATTCTCGCACAAAACACTTAGACATTATACATAACTTCATCCGAGATTTGACCGAGAGAAGTTTTATGAGTATTGAGCATATTGGGACAAAAAATCATCCTGATGACATATCCACCAAAGAATTAGGCTTTGGGAGATTTTACAGATTAAGGAAGTCTCTCACTTTATGTGTTGATTAGGTTAATGTTACTGGAAATGATGCAACACTATTAGCTAACATCTGCTGCACCATACTTTGCGTATCATGCATTATTTTTTTTCATAACACGTATAGATACTAGCATATTTTTCTTTTCCATAGGCCGTTGTGACCAAACTATCTTAACTAAAATGGGTGGACTTTCTTTGAAAAATACATTTGTGGGTTGTTTATTGCAGAAACGTGCGTTTCTCTAGGTGATACCCTTTGTGACTTACTAGATGTCCTTGCCATCTTATTATTAAATGGATCTTAAGTAAAGTTAAATCACTTGAACAATGCGATCTCTTGAAATGATAAATGATTATTGTTACTATAAAGTGGAGGCACTTGTACTCTCGGATATAAAATCCTCAAATATATTTTTTTATTGCATTTTACATTGTCATTAACTGAGTTAAGGAATTTTTGATCCATTGACATTGCTGACAAAGAATTCCATTCTATATGTTAAAACACCAGGACTAACATCCCACTATAAAAACTATTCTACAACAGACATTCTAGAACACCTCAGAAGGATCCGTTATAGAATATCAGCCAGTGGCATTTTCGTAATAAATGAGTCACATACTAGAACGCCTTTTTTAAAGACGTTCTGGTTTATTAGATATCAAGAATGTCTTTAAAAAAGACGTTCTGGTATATTCGACATCTATAACATCTTAATAAAGGATGTTCTGGTATATTCGACATCTAAAACGTCTTTAAAAAAGACGTTCTACTATATACAGTTATTAAGAACGTATATTGAAAAGGCGTTCTAGTATATCATATTATTGAGAACGCCTTTCTTAAAGAAGTTCTAGAATGTAATAAAAAAAATTACTTTCGTCTCCAACAACTCAAACCCCGTTTGCCTAGCTTGCCTTCCTCTCCTCCTCTTATCCAAATCTCTACTCTCCGCCTTCCCTCGCCACACCCATGACCTCCACCGCCCCTCCGAAGCCCCTTCCCACCTCTGATTAAGGGAACCCACTAAAAGAACCCTCAAAACCCTAGCCCTTAAAACTGCCTCCATCAATGGTGGAAACATTTCCGGTTAAACCCAAACTCAAACCCACCTTCACTAAAACCACCATCACCCCCGAATCCAAGTACTGGAGATCCTTTAAGACACCAAAAGACATCAAATCAAAACCCCTCGTCTACCCCATCAACTCCATCTCCTTCAACCCAATCGCCCCCCACGACTTCGCCGCCACCCACTCCGCTACCATCTCCATTTTCTCCGGAAAAAACGCTCGGCCACAAGCACATGATCTCCGACTTCCACGACACCGCCACCTCCGTCTCCCACTGCCTCGACGACAAACTCCTCACCGCCTCAGATCTAACCAGCACTGTCCACGTCTTCAACTCTAGGACCCGCGACCACCTCCGCCGCCTCAAGGCCACACCGCCGCCGCCCGCTACCCCCTGCTTCAACGAAAAGCTCCACCTCTTCTCCGGTAATGACGAATCCATCGTCAAGTACTGGACGTCTCGACCAAGAAATGTTGTATACGTGTTTATAGTTTAGCCGTCTCTGATATGATTATGTTTGGAATTTTAATTTTCATTTGTGCAGGTACGAATTTATGATGAATTTCTATACTTTGATGTTGTTCGTCGCTATTTTTTTCTTCAGTAATTCATCGGCTCTTAAGGTAATTTCTTTAGTGCTTCTTCTTCTGCTGCTACTAAATTGTTGGAGAAAAATGCGCTGAAACTTGCATGTGCGGATAATTAATGTGGATTTGTTCTATTCCTATTCAAGCAAGTATAAAATGTGGATTTATTATATAACTGTTTATATTGTTAATTGCTTATATGTTTTTTATGAAGTTTACTTGGCAGTTGACAAGAGTTATACCCTTTGAAATGTAGGTAGATAGTGATATCAGTCCATACAGTAGAGGAAGGGAAAGCACAGTTTGGGGTGTTTCCTTGATGGCCGGTTATCTGGGGTATGACAACATAACATCTGCCCATGAGAGTTTTCATATTTTAACTAAATTCATTCTTAAGTAAAAAAAGAACACACGTTTCGCCTGAATATGTTTTATCCAATGATATCTGGCGCACCACTAGGTTCATTTCTGACCTTTCTAGAATATGATGATACTCAGTGGCAATGAAATAAGCCCTAAGAACTAGTATCCAATATAGAGTTTCTCATAAGGTCTTATATTTCTATTTTCTTATCTTAAATTGCAGTCTCAGTTCGGAGAGTTGATATTGGGACAGGGAACGTACAAAAGTATATATCACCTATGTTGGAAAATGTGGGCTCAAAATAAATAGCAACTGAAAAAATATAAACACTCTTGTTTATTAACACACAATTTGATAATGAACTCTCTTAAACAACTCATACAAAACTCATACTTACAAATGACAATTTACATGGCTATTTATAGGACTAAAATGAAAAGACACAACTAATCATGTAAAGGCACAAAATATGAAAGGACACACATGTTCATGAATGGACACTATATCAAAAGTCACATCCATTTATGAATCTAGCTTATATTATTTAACTCTCAACATCCCCCCTTAAGCTTGAATCTCTCGCATTCCAAGTTTGTGCCTCAACTTCTCAAAAGTTTTGCATTTCAGG
>BMAC01000005.1:4551969-4573263 GCA_014905375.1 Phtheirospermum japonicum | reverse complement strand
TCAAAGAATAAAATAAAATGATAATTATAAAAGGCAAAATTGCAAAATACTCCCAAATGTATGAGAGTAGTGGCACTTTAATACGACTGTGTATACGTTGTTGCAAACTCACCTTGTAACATACAAAAAGAAAGGTAGCAATTTAACCTCATAAGTTGTCCAGAAAAAAGTTCGCTAGAATCTTTAAATTTCTAGCGACAATTGATGATTGGGCAACACGCTAAAACAACCCATATATCGAACAACCAACTGAAAAGAGAACTATTTTTCTTTGTTATGAATTCCAAATTATTTCTCTTCATTGAAATATTAAATACAAATTGCATAAATGAAAAGATAACAACTTTAAGCCAATTTTATAGAAGTCCAAAAATAGAGAATAAAATTCCTGATGCAGTATTTAATTACATTGAGGTATCATCAATATATATATTATTTTCAAATAATGTTAAGGCAGGTGCAGAACACTTTGAAGGAACCTGAGGCGGTCCTAAAAACTTGCAATCGGCATTAGAGCATAGTGCAGTTGTAGGCTGGCCTTTAAATTTAAGGTTAACACCACTAAACTCTATGTCCTGGCATGGCTTGCTTCTGCTACAATTGATTTTTACTGCATCTGGTGTGACCGAGCTGCCTCGTACATCTATGAACTTCACACCCTTGATTTGAACACTGGAATCCCCCTGAGCCTGACCCTGCATGCATGTGCGTATTAGAAATATTATTAATTATAATAAAGTGAAATTACTTACTTTATAAACACTGGATTGGATTCTGAGATAAAAAAGTCCGACCTTTGAGCAACCTTGGGGGCAATACTGCTGATTGATGATGATTGGATTCTTAACATTTTTCATTATAATGTGCTGAAATGTGAGGTCATATGCAGTGAGCGACACAGGAGATGCAAATGTCTTGATCCTGACGCCATTTGTGGTGCCAGTAAGATTGCAATTCGTGACGGTTATCAAACTCACATCTCGCTCTCCTTGGTTTTTTCCTAAGCTTCCGATGCTGATCCCGTGGCCGGGCCCACAAGAAACCCCCATAATGTTGACATTTGAAGATGCTTCCCCGATAGATATGCAGTCGTCGCCCGTAGCTATCTGCGAGTTGATGATCCTAATATCGCTGGAGCGTGCGATGTGGACCCCGTCGGTGTTGGGGCTATTATCGGGGGCCGATATAGTCACGTTGTTGAGTGTCACGCCCTGAAGTTTTGATAGCTTCTCTTGATGTTACGCTCGTTGTGGACTATTGGGTCGCGTTCGAAAGCGTAAAGAGCTTAACAATCAACGGCAGGGGCACATTGGACGGAAACGAAGCAGTGGCTTGGAGACGCCCATGCAAAGATATAAACACTTGCAAACTCCCCCCAACGGTAATTAATTCCCTCCTAGATAATAAACTTTTAACCGAGTCTTCTATTAGATTCTCTATATAATACATTATGACATTAGTTATTATGTTTTCTGAACAAAAAAAGAAACAGAAAATCTAGTTGAATTTGGTCGACCATTAATAACTAAATTTTTGTAAACAGTCTTTGGCTTTGGATAAGGTATCAAATGCCCAAATCCAAGACATAAAATCAGCAAACAGCAAGATGTTCCACATGAGTATCTACGAGTCTCAGGGCGTGACACTCAACAACGTGACTATATCGGCCCCCGATAATAGCCCCAACACCGACGGGGTCCACATCGCACGCTCCAGCGATATTAGGATCATCAACTCGCAGATAGCTACGGGCGACGACTGCATATCTATCGGGGAAGCATCTTCAAATGTCAACATTACGGGGGTTTCTTGTGGGCCCGGCCACGGGATCAGCATCGGAAGCTTAGGAAAAAACCAAGGAGAGCGAGATGTGAGTTTGATAACCGTCACGAATTGCAATCTTACTGGCACCACAAATGGCGTCAGGATCAAGACATTTGCATCTCCTGTGTCGCTCACTGCATATGACCTCACATTTCAGCACATTACAATGAAAAATGTTAAGAATCCAATCATCATCAATCAGCAGTATTGCCCCCAAGGTTGCTCAAAGGTCGGACTTTTTTATCTCAGAATCCAATCCAGTGTTTATAAAGTAAGTAATTTCACTTTATTATAATTAATAATATTTCTAATACGCACATGCATGCAGGGTCAGGCTCAGGGGGATTCCAGTGTTCAAATCAAGGGTGTGAAGTTCATAGATGTACGAGGCAGCTCGGTCACACCAGATGCAGTAAAAATCAATTGTAGCAGAAGCAAGCCATGCCAGGACATAGAGTTTAGTGGTGTTAACCTTAAATTTAAAGGCCAGCCTACAACTGCACTATGCTCTAATGCCGATTGCAAGTTTTTAGGACCGCCTCAGGTTCCTTCAAAGTGTTCTGCACCTGCCTTAACATTATTTGAAAATAATATATATATTGATGATACCTCAATGTAATTAAATACTGCATCAGGAATTTTATTCTCTATTAATAGAGAATAAAATTCCTGATGCAGTATTTAATTACATTGAGGTATCATCAATATATATATTATTTTCAAATAATGTTAAGGCAGGTGCAGAACACTTTGAAGGAACCTGAGGCGGTCCTAAAAACTTGCAATCGGCATTAGAGCATAGTGCAGTTGTAGGCTGGCCTTTAAATTTAAGGTTAACACCACTAAACTCTATGTCCTGGCATGGCTTGCTTCTGCTACAATTGATTTTTACTGCATCTGGTGTGACCGAGCTGCCTCGTACATCTATGAACTTCACACCCTTGATTTGAACACTGGAATCCCCCTGAGCCTGACCCTGCATGCATGTGCGTATTAGAAATATTATTAATTATAATAAAGTGAAATTACTTACTTTATAAACACTGGATTGGATTCTGAGATAAAAAAGTCCGACCTTTGAGCAACCTTGGGGGCAATACTGCTGATTGATGATGATTGGATTCTTAACATTTTTCATTGTAATGTGCTGAAATGTGAGGGTCATATGCAGTGAGCGACACAGGAGATGCAAATGTCTTGATCCTGACGCCATTTGTGTTCCAGTAAGATTGCAATTCGTGACGGTTATCAAACTCACATCTCGCTCTCCTTGGTTTTTTCCCTAAGCTTCCGATGCTGATCCCGTGGCCGGGCCCACAAGAAACCCCCATAATGTTGACATTTGAAGATCCTTCCCCGATAGATATGCAGTCGTCGCCCGTAGCTATCTGCGAGTTGATGATCCTAATATCGCTGGAGCGTGCGATGTGGACCCCGTCGGTGTTGGGGCTATTATCGGGGGCCGATATAGTCACGTTGTTGAGTGTCACGCCCTGAGACTCGTAGATACTCATGTGGAACATCTTGCTGTTTGCTGATTTTATGTCTTGGATTTGGGCATTTGATACCTTATCCAAAGCCAAAGACTGTTTACAAAAACTTAGTTATTAATGGTCGACCAAATTCAACTAGATTTTCTGTTTCTTTTTTTGTTCAGAAAACATAATAACTAATGTCATAATGTATTATATAGAGAATCTAATAGAAGACTCGGTTAAAAGTTTATTATCTAGGAGGGAATTAATTACCGTTGGGGGGAGTTTGCAAGTGTTTATATCTTTGCATGGGCGTCTCCAAGCCACTGCTTCGTTTCCGTCCAATGTGCCCCTGCCGTTGATTGTTAAGCTCTTTACGCTTTCGAACGCGACCCAATAGTCCACAACGAGCGTAACATCAAGAGAAGCTATCAAAACTAATAAATTAGGATAGATAGGGCTTACGATTTCTATAGCGTCGTTTATGTACTGATTATTTTCAACCTAACTTCATAGTATTTCTAAATCTTGACCTAAATATGATTTTRCAAAACAACTCATATGCATTCTGAAAAACCTAATAAAAATCACAACAATGGCCWTTAAAAAAACAAAGATACATACAAYTCTCTCTAAATTTGTGTATTTAGMCATATCTCTAGATTGMWYTTCCATATCATCAGGTATGAACTACATAATACATATCAAAATAAAGGATTTAAAATCAAACYAAAGGTAATTAATTCGGTAAAGTTTGCAAGAGATAATTTGCATYAAAGATAAGTATTAAGTGAAAATCCAAAAGGCTAAGTATTAAGATGTTTTTGYAAAAAATATATATCCTATAAGAAACAAGAGCGCAAAGTGAAACTACGAACATGATCGAAATTAGATTTTAGATGGTCTAGAATAAAGTTTGCTATTTCATGTGCGTGTATATGTAATGATGGAATACTAGACAGGCCTARTTCAATCTTTCTTCCACGTTTGTTTTATTTTAAAAGTAGCAGCCTGGCCTATTTTAATGAGCAACTGGTTTCCTTATAAGTAACTATTTACTTTATTTAAATAGTGTTTTGTTTGATAAGATCTTTGTTAATTCTCTTCGGATAGTGCTGAAGTGTTATTCAAAACATTCGTGATATTTTATGCTAACTACTATTTATTTGGAATATTTTTTGAGTTTTTTTTTTTAATTTTAATTTTCTTTTTCTTATATTTGAAATAATTTTAGATTCCAAAAATATCTTCAAAAAATCATTTTAATTCTAAGTTTAATTTAAAAAATCCATATGTGGATCGCGTTCGAAAGCATAAAGAGCTTAACAATCAACGGCGGGGGCACATTGGACGAAAACGGAGCAGTGGCTTGGAGACGCCTATGCAAAGATATAAACACTTGCAAACTCCCCCCAACGGTAATTAATTCCCTCCTAGATAATAAACTTTTAACRGAGTCTTCTATTAGATTCTCTATATAATACATTATGACATTAGTTATTATGTTTTCTGAACAAAAAAAGAAACAGAAAATCTAGTTGAATTTGGTCGACCATTAATAACTAAATTTTTGTAAACAGTCTTTGGCTTTAGATAAGGTATCAAATGCCCAAATCCAAGACATAAAATCAGCAAACAGCAAGATGTTCCACATGAGTATCTACGAGTCTCAGGGCGTGACACWCAACAACGTGACTATATCGGCCCCCGATAATAGCCCCAACACCGACYGGGTCCACATCGCACGCTCCAGCGATATTAGGATCATCAACTCGCAGATAGCTACGGGCGACGACTGCATATCTATCAGGGAAGCATCTTCAAATGTCAACATTACGGGGGTTTCTTGTGGGCCCGGCCACGGGATCAGCATCGGAAGCTTAGGAAAAGACCAAGGAGAGGGAGATGTGAGTTTGATAACCGTCACGAATTGCAATCCTACTGGCACAACAAATGGCGTCAGGATCAAGACATTTGCATCTCCTGTGTCGCTCATTGCATATGACCTCACATTTCAGCACATTATAATGAACAATGTTAAGAATCCAATCATCATCAATCAGCAGTATTGCCCCCAAGGTTGCTCAAAGGTCGGACTTTTTTATCTCAGAATCCAATCCAGTGTTTATAAAGTAAGTAATTTCACTTTATTATAATTAATAATATTTCTAATACGCACATGCATGCAGGGTCAGGCTCAGGGGGATTCCASTGTTCAAATCAAGGGTGTGAAGTTCATAGATGTACGAGGKAGKTCGGTCACACCAGATGCAGTAAKAATCAATTYTAGCAGAAGCAAGCCATGCCAGGACATAGAGTTTAGTGGTGTTAACCTTAAATTTAAAGGCCAGCCTACAACTGCACTATGCTCTAATGCCGATTGCAAGTTTTTAGGACCGCCTCAGGTTCCTTCAAAGTGTTCTGCACCTGCCGAAACTACGAACATGATCGAAATTAGATTTTAGATGGTCTAGAATAAAGTTTGCTATTTCATGTGCGTGTATATGTAATGATGGAATACTAGACAGGCCTATTTCAATCTTTCTTCCACGTTTGTTTTATTTTCAAAGTAGCAACCTGACCTATTTTAATGAGCAACTGGTTTCCTTATAAGTAACTTTAATTTTAAATTTATTATGCAGTATTGCATTCTAATCGTTTAAGATAAATACGGACACTCCAAATTATTAAAATGTTTAAAATTCTAATTTTTTGATTATATATATATATATATTTATGATGCATTGATATTAAATACAACATATTTTGGAATTTTAATATTTAGATTTAAGACACAGTAATTATCATAAATATTCTTAGGTTTTTTTTTTGATAAATTCCAAAATAACTAAATAAATGAATAAAGAAATAAATTAAATTAATAAACAGGAATGAACCTTGAACTTATAATCTTACATTTATACATTACCGGATATATTGTATAAATTGATTTTCGTTCTAAAAAAAACAAAAATCAAACAATATAATAATCTAACTCGATAGGTTATTATATATATATAGAAAATAAATACAACAACCAAATAAATGAAAATAGTTACGTTGATTTAATACTAACGTATATAGATTTTGAAATGAAATTTTCAAATCTATAGATTACCCATATGGCAGTTTTTAGACTTGATTTTTCTAATAATTATATTATTTCTTGTTTGTGAAATACTTTTAAATTTTAGGACAGATTGTAAATTATATATATAGATTTTACTTAAAATGTTTTTTTTACATTCTCAAATTCTATAAATTATTAGTTTTTCATTAATTCATTTTATTTATTTTTTTACATACTAGAAATATCTTCCTAAATTTCATTTTATTCTTTATCTTAATTCTTATAATATCATATTCAAAACAATTTCAGAAAATTGAGGTTAAATTGCTTTTCCTTCCTAGTTACTAGGTAACTTTGCGATCACGTATGTGTAGTTGTACTAATGTTCAACAGCTACTATATTACAAGGGTATTTTGCAATTTTTTTCGTTTAGTTTTTTTTTATTCTTTGCCAACCTTAGCACATTATTGATGATGCGATATTCTTGTAAGGAAATACTGCTAGACAACTCGTAGTATAGGGTGGTGCTATTCTTTTCAGTTGGTTGTTCGATATATGGGTTGTTTTAGCGTGTTGCCCAATCATCAATTGTCGCTAGAAATTTAAAGATTCTAGCGAACTTTTTTCTGGACAAKTTATGAGGTTAAATTGCTACCTTTCTTTTTGTATGTTACRAGGTGAMTTTGCAACAARGTATACACAGTCGTATTAAAGTGCCACTACTCTKATACAWTTGGGAGTATTTTGCAATTTTGCCTTTTATAATTATCATTTTATTTTATTCTTTGACAATCTTAGCGCATTATTMATAAAGCGATATTCGTGTAAAGAAATGTTGTTAGAKAATACGTAGTGTAGACAAGCACTGTCTATTTGTTTGTTTAGATAGCACTTTGTTTAATAAGTGCTTAATTAATCACCTTCGGATAATGATGAAGTGCTATCCAAAACTTTTTGGGGGGTTTTAGATAGTACTTGTTACTTAAAACGATATCTAAAATTTGTTATCCAATACCATATATATAGGTAGTGATTATAGCTCGGGTCTGTCTTCGAATCAATCCATTTGAGAAATACATAAAGAATGTTGATTTAAATAAAAAAAATAAAATTATATAATAATAGTAATATTAATACTAATAATGAATAAATAATGATTAGACATCGGTACAATATGGTAAGAGTCGAGAATATGACATATTTTGATTTTTTTTCTAAGTATGTAAAAAGAACTTATTAACTAAGTCAATAAAAACTTTAACATATAAAGTTATTTAATAATAATAATAGTTAATAAACAAAAATTAGAACGTTATGAAAATGTGATAACTTTTCAAGTTTTCTAAGTATGTAATGAAACTTTTATTGAATTTAATTTATARATTAAACTACAAAGTTATTAAAAACAAAAATAATTTATAAGAAATGATTAAATATCGATTTAAGATATGAATTTAGAATACAACATATTTTGGAATTTTAATATTTAGATTTAAGACACAGTAATAATCATAAATATTCTTAGGTTTGTTTTTTTTTTTGATAAATCCCATGTGACACATGGGTTTAGATTTATAGAGTTGGAACCCAACTCTATAAATATAGATTTGTTTTTAAATAGCTCGATGAATTTCCCCTAACTTCTTGTAACGGTTTGTGAAGTCCCTCCCCTTTCACATCGCTCATCGGCGCCTGATCCTGAGATGTGGATCATCATAGACACATTAGCATGCTGGAAATTTCTGTAACAACCCATATATTAATTTTACTTTATTTGACTATCATTAACATTATATTATATTTTATTATTTAAATCCCAAATTTTATTAAAGTATTTGATTCAGCTTTAAGCCAATTTTTGTTAACTTACATTTAATTAATTTTCACAATTCCAAAATTACAACTTATTATGAAAAACCGATGGTATGAAAACATAAATCACATATCTTAACAACCTATTGCAAGAAAATATGGATGTACAACAATAAATCAAATATAAGAATACAAGAAGAAGATCCACGTCAACAAGAAAAGAAATCCCCTGGAGCAAAATATGAGTCCTTAGTTTCTTCTCCAAAAAAAAAATTAAAAACAGAGAGAGAGAGAACAGAAACAAGAAAAAAACAATGTATATCCACCAGACATGATAAAACACAAGTCTTGGGAGTAGTTGAACATTTTACGGATCTTGAAAAATCCACACAAGACATGATAAACATATAGTAATCGGTATAATATTATGTGTATCACTATCAACAAGACTTGAATACAGATATATCTTGGCCAATAATTAATAACACAATTCTCACTGGCTCACCTAGAACACACACATCAGAGGTTGCACCCATATCACTAGTCAGACCAAAAAAGTCATCTTTAATGGTGCCAATGCAAAAATGAAACAATATTGGATAATTGTTTTCTACCTGAATTTGTTTCTTGACATGCCAATAAATTAGGATAGATAGGGCTTACGATTTCTATAGCGTCGGTTATGTACTGATTATTTTCAACCTAACTTCATTGTATTTCTAAATCTTGACCTATATATGATTTTCCAAAACAACTCATATGCATTCTGAAAAACCTAATAAAAATCACAACAATGGCCTTTAAGAAAACAAAGATACATACAAATCTCTCTAAATTTGTGTATTTAGGCATATCTCTAGATTGGAATTCCATATCATCAGGTATGAACTACATAATACATATCAAAATAAAGGATTTAAAATCAAACAAAAGGTAATTAATTCAGTAAAGTTTGCAAGAGATAATTTTCATGAAAGATTAGTATTAAGTGAAAATCCAAAAGGCTAAGTATTAAGATGTGTTTGGAAAAAATATATATGCTATAAGAAACAAGAGCGCAAAGTTATACAATTTGTAGGACCAACACACACCCGCTTACGTATGTTACACTTTTTTTATTGTACTTGATAACTGATCTACAAAGCCTATCCAATACAAATGAACACCAATCCAGCTTAGGAATCGCCTTCACATAAATCATTGATTTTAACACATTGAAATCAACATTACCATTTGCAGTTGGTGCAAGAAAACTCGATAAGCTAACCAACATAAACAGCCTTATGAAATCATCCCCACCTTCTCCAACTTTTTCCAAAAGCAGTAACTTCAAAGATGAAACAGAGCAGACTTCACCAATCTCATACCTCATCTTAAAATCATGGACAATTTATGGGGATAATTTCATTTTTGGTACATTATGTTGGCCACTTTCCAGAAAAGGTACATGATGTTGGCCAGCATCAAACTACATACATTAAGTTGGCAAATTTATCAAATTTGGTACAAAAAAAGCCCAATCGGGCTTTGATGCTTACATGGCATGATTTAATCATTTATTATCATTTTTAATTTAAAAATTAATTTAATTTATAATTTAATTTGAAAACTGATTTCTTATCATTTTCAATTTAAAATTAATTTAAAAATTAATTCTTATCATTTTAAAATTAATTTAAAAATTAATTTAATTTAAAATTATTATAAAAATTAATTTCTTATCATTTTTAATTTAGAAATTAATTAAAAATTAATTTCTTATCATTTTAAAATTAATTTAAAAATTAATTTCTTATCATTTCTATTTAAATTTAATTTAAAATTTATTTCTTATCATTTTTAATTTAAATATTAATTTGAAAATTAATTTCTTATCATTTTAAATTAATTCAAAAGTTAATTTAATTTAAAATTAATTTCTTATAATTTTAATTTAAAAGTTAATTTCATATCATTTTAAATTAATTAAAAGTTAATTAATTTAAAATTTAATTTCTTATCATTTTAATTTAAAATTAATTTCTTATTATTTTTAATTTAAAAATTAATTTCTTCTCATTTTAAATTTAATTCAAAAGTTAATTTAATTTAAAATTTAATTTCTTATCATTTTTAATTTAAAAATTAATTTTTAAATGATAAGAAATTAATTTTTTAATTAATTTTTAAATTAAAGATGATAAGAAATTAATTTTTATATTAATTTTTAAATTAATTTTAAAATGTTAAGAAATTAATTTTTAAATTAAATTAATTTTTAAATTAAAAATGATAAGAAATTAATTTTTATATTAATTTTTAAATTAATTGTAAAATGATAAGAAATTAATTTTTAAATTGAAAATGATAAGAAATCAGTTTTTAAATTAATTTTTAAATTAAAAATGATAAGAAATGATTAAATCATGCCATGTAAGCATCAAAGCCCGATTGGGCTTTTTTGTACCAAATTTGATAAATTTGCCAACTTAATGTATGTAGTTTGATGCTGGCCAACATCACGTACCTTTTCTGGAAAGTGGCCAACATAATGTATCAAAAATGAAATTTTCCCACAATTTATGCGTCCTCTTTGGTTTTGCAAAGCACCACTTCATGTCCGGTATTCCTAGGAAGAAGAAATATATCACAGATATCGTCGACAGTCACAACAAACTTCTTATTCGAGTCTATATTCAACTTCTAACTCGTCCCGTTGAACCTACTAAACAACCACCCCAACATCTCGGTGGGCAGCTGCGTCACTTTCATCTTCAATAAGCCGCCGAATCCAATCTTCTTAATATCTTCCTTCCTTTCGGCTGACAGTGCAGAAACAACATCGACCAGGGCTTTAGGTCTGCTTTTGGATGCAAATTCTCTGCAGAAAAAAAGATATTAAGTGACAGACATAAGTAATAAGTGACAAAAACAGAAGTGACAAAAAAAATCTAAAAAGTTACAAATAAAAGCTAATAAGTGGCTAAAAAACATAAGACAGAAATTGACAAAAAAATAAAGTCAAAAGTGACAAATAAAAGATCAAAAGTGACAATAAAAAGCTAATAAGTGACAAACTATAGAAAATACAATCTTACACAATCACATTTACCAGCATACAATTTAACCATCAAGAGAAAAAACAAAGATCATTTCAGAATATCAAGTGAAACCAATTCCCCAAATTATGCAACTAGTCCAACAACCAGAAAATAAAAACAAATCACTAAATGTCAAAGCATACATGATTTATATAAGACCATAATCAACATTCAAAAAGCCTGAGTTTGATTTCTAAAGAACAAGTTTCAGTAAAATGCAATCACATTTCACCAAAGTGCAATTCCATATGATTTTTAAAGATAAGAAGTGACATGTGTAAAATGATAAGTGACAGAAAAATAAGGTCAAAAGTGAAAAGAAAAAAAGATAATAAGTGACATATAAAGTGATAAGTGATAGAAAATAAGGTCAGAAATTACAAAGAAAAACTAATAAGTGACAGAAAATAAGGTCAGAAATGACAAGAAAAAGCTAATAAGTGACAAATAAAAGTTGAAAAATCATTTCATAGGTAAAGCACCTTCACATAATGGTTATGTATAGAACATAAGTTTTTATAAGTACTCATGTTTCCATACTACTTTTATTACTCTGATCACATAATCACTCACTACAAATAGTATACCTACACAATCACATTTAGAAGCATATAATTTACCGCATCAATAGAAGACACAAAGATAAATTCAGAATATAAAGTGAAACCAATTCCCCAAATTATGCAATTAGTCCAACAAACCCGAAAGTATAAACAAATCACTAAATATCAAAAGCATACATGATATATATAAGACCATAATCAACATTCAAAAGGCTTGAGTTTGATTTCTAAAGAACAAGTTTCAGTAAAATACAATCAAATATCACCAAAATGCAACTCCATATGATTTTTTAAAGATAATAAATGACTTATATAAAATGATAAGTGACAGAAAATAAGATGAAGTGAAAAAAAAAGATAATAAATGACAGATATAAAGTGATAAGTGGCAGAAAATAAGGTCATAAGTGACAAAAATAGCTAATAAGTGACAAATAAAAGTTAATAAGTGACCAGAAAACATAAGACAAAAAGTGACCAAAAATAAAGTCAAAAGTGACAAATAAAAGATCAAGAGTGACAAATATATGGTTAAAAGTGACAGAATATAGAAGAAATAATAATAGTTCCAAAAAGAAATACTAACCTCTCATCATCATCCGTTTTGGCCTTTGATTTGTTTTTCACGGTTTTCTTCACTCCCCTTGAAACTACAACTTTATCCTTTGCTGGTGAAATTTGCGCCTTCGGAGTTTCTTCAATTCCCTCAACTATATTCTGATCCTCCATCCGCTCATGTTCTTGAGCTGTAGGTTCAATGACTTGAGATTCAAGTCCATCTTCATTTTTAGCTTTGTCACTTGTAACTTTTTTTGCCTTTCCTCCTTTAGGACCCTTCACCCGTAGTTTTAGATTTTTCGAGGGCTCAGTAGCTTGAATTTCAGCTTCAACTACTTTCGGGGTTTGTAAAGTCATCATTTTGTTTGGCATCTTCTTCTGTGATTGATCCTTCGGCTGATCTTTCGCAGGCTCATGCTTTCTTTTTCGCACAACCTGCTTATGTCCCATCTGACAAACAAATAAACACACGTAAGTATCAATATAAAATTACTAACAAACAGGCAACGATAAGCTACTACCGACTAGAATGAACAAGAATAATGATGAATTGATAGAAACTTAATCACATAAAATCATACAAAAGTTTAATGCGGCCAGAGAACATAAAAAGACTTAATGTGAAAAAAATAAAAAGGAGCAATAATTGTAATAGCAAAAATGCAGAATCTCAAGTAATGAAATCCCTAGACCAAGCCTACCCCATCCCCCCAACACTCATCCCTAAATGAGCAGAAACAACATATGATGTGGAGTGTTATGGCTGCCCGAAAATTGCTACATTAGAAGAATTTCTAATATTCCCAGCATTCTGCATGTATTTAAGTTTCTATCATCAGTTTCATCATATAAACAAAGTTAATGACAAGAAGTATCCTTAAAAAATGGCTTTCAAACTTACAAAAACTAAAATCAGAGAACAATTAGAAATGATAGAACGATCAATTTTCCACTCAAGCAGCATTTATAATTTTAAATCAGCCAGCAGAAAAAAGATATATGACCATCGATAAAAAAGACTAGTAAAAGGATGCAATAAAAGAGGCTAATATTAACCAGGCGTATAACATAATTTTTTTAAAAATTGTAGTCCTCTTGGTATTTTTCCTATTCTAGAACATAATTCATCACACTCCTTCCTGCGTTAATTCTTTGACATAAGTGTCCTAGGAAATTAGGACTCCTAACCTAAACCTAAATTATAATAAAAAATTTATTAATCACCTTACATTCGGCACAAATAAACTTTCAAAAAACACAAAAGAATTTCCTGTCGTCAATTCATCATAAAGCAAGTTGTTGCTCCGTTGTATTCTTAATGTAATTCTTCCAACTCTAGATTTTCCTTGTTAATTCAGTTTTGTATTATCGTGGTCGTACGATGACCACCCACGGTCACCATTTGAATTAAATCAAGAAACTCATGTCAATCCCAAAAAATAACCAAACCCTAGCGAATCCACCTCTGTCCCAATTCCCCATACAAAACCCTACCCATCACCCCAGCCCTCATCCCTCACGCGAGTGACATCAAGTATATGCTAATGCAACATCAAATTTACTAACAAAAACATCAATTATATGACACAAAACTGAGCAAACAAAACCCTATAAATTACAATTGTAAAACTCATAAAAAAAAAACAAGAGCACACCTTATTCAAAGTAGCAGTGCGTGAGCCGGTGAAACTAGGGTTCGAAACACAGCAGCGAGTCGAAAACACAGCGACGAAGCAAAGGCGAGCCAAAATCAACCAAACGATAATCTCCGACGATACGAGAGAAATCCGGCGAGGCAAGCGGAGTCCGCGCGAATTTTTTTTTGGAGAGGTTTTCTTTTCTGAAAATTCCAAATGCTATTGTGGTCCGTATTTGTGATTTATTTTGTTTTCATCCGTCTTTTTATTTTTGCTTTTATATGAACCCATTTCCATTGGGTCGGATACGGGTTGAAGTTGGGTCAGAGCCCGTCACACAATAAAAAGATACGTGTGGCTGCCACATTTGAGTGTTTGCCTAAACTCTGAAAGGTATTCTCTTGCGGGGAAGCAACACGTCTGCCTTTGCACCAGTTAGAGTTTTTCATTCAAGGGCGTGCATGGGAAGTCTTGTAACAACCAATCTCATCCCATTACATAATGTCATGGAGTGGTCTATGTTTCTCAATAACATAATGGGAGTGTCCCTACCTTCACATGCAATTCGTGATTGAGCACCCCACAACACTTTATACCATTCAAGAATTCAGGCGTGTGCAAATCACTCAAGAAGTCATTCCCACCGTGGATTTTTAAAAGAAAAATTAAATAATCTCATAATCTAAATTTGCAATTACACACAATTCATTCGTAAAAAGAATTAATAAAGTAAATTAAACTAATCCACGTGAATGAAAATTAAAATAAAATTCCCAAATATATACATTACCAAATGCATGGTTTTAATTAAACACACTAAATTTAATAAATTACCAGATAATACATTTAAATTACATAATAATAGAATAAGATATTTTTCAAATATCTTAATTCAATTCAAAAATAATAAAGTATACACACACACACACACACACACACACACACACACATATATATATATATATATATATATATATATATATATATATATATATATATATATATATATATATATATATATATATATATATATGATGAGCTTTTCACTTCAAATTACGATTATAAACAAATTGAATTTATTATATGATTCATAATATATTATAGACTAAATCAAATTAATCTACATAAATATGAGAACAAAGTAATTAAAAATTAATAAAAATATATACATACATATATATATTTTTCTTTTATAAGAAGAGTACTTATCCCATTAAATAAAGAAAACATACATGAAGCATTCCAAAAATTATTTAAAGAAACCACTAGATTTTAAAAAGTCAAAAAAATAAAAGAAAATACAGAGAAATGTTAAATAGAAAGCTTTATCAAATATATAAATATATATGTAATTTATAAAATATTTACTTAGTAATTTAATTTTTTATAATTACAACTAAATCATATTGATAATTCATTGAGTATTAACGTATTTGATTTAAAAAAAATCTGAAAATCTTGTAATATAATTTTACAACTGCAAACAATTTGAAATAAATTTATTATTCATAAAATAAGAAAACTAAATCAAATTAATCTACATTAATAGAGATTGATATTAAAAAAATCAAATATATGTAGTACCAGATATAAGGTTTAAATTAAACATAAATAAATAATAAACACATTTGATAAAATATACATCATACTATTGGATAATCAAATCTATAAACAAAAGTAAATTAATCTACACGCATGGAAATTGAAATTAAAAATTGAAATATATACAATACCGCATAATCGGTTTAATTTAAACAAAATCGATAAATTTTAGAAACATCATAATCTAATTTTAAATTTTCTATAAATTTAAATTTATAAATATAATTTAGAAATATTTGATAATAGAATCAATCAAATTCAACCAATTTAAAACCCATTTAATTGATTAAATCCAACCCAAACCATAATTTATTCTGAGTCCACTTAACAATTGAGAGGCCCAATTACTTTGAGTCCAACTTAAAATTTGATAAGAACCATAGATCCGGATCCAAGCCCATAACACGATCAAATAATACTAGGTATAAAAGTTGATAATCCTAGAAAAATTAAAGTATCTTGAATTTAGATCAATACATTACCAGATACATAATGTTAATTAAACACAATAGATTTAATAACATTGCCAAACAATACATTTAAATTAACATAATATTAGAATAAGATATTATTATAATATCTTATTTAAACTCAAGATTGATAAAGTATATACATACATACACATACACATACACACTCTTTTTATATACTTTAAAAAAGAATAAAATTATTATTCTAATATCTTATTTCAATTCAGAATCATATAAAAAATCAAATAAAATAAAATATTCAAGATTATTATTCTAATATCTTATTTCAATTTAAGATTAATTATAGTATATACATACATATACATATATATACAAAAAAAATAAATACTTATAATTTAAAGTAAGAAACAAGAATATAATGTTATTAAATTAATAATTAAAATAAATAACTAAACTTGAAAAAGTAAAACAAAATAAAAGAAAATACATAGACATATTAATCAATTATTTATATATAGAAAATGTTTAAATTATTTATTTTCCATAGATAATAGTTTACATTATATTATTCTAGAAATAAAAACAAAATAATAATAATAATAATAATAATAATAATAATAATAATAATAATAATAATAATTTCTCGAACAACTGGACATTGATCTTTTTTATAACAACAGTAATTTGTCCTCTCCCTGTTTTACATAATTAGAGACAACTTAGGTCAATTCAATATATTAATCGAATATTAGTATACAATCCAAACCTATATATCTATATATAATAATAAAGTTATTGAGAACCAATAATTACCTTCAAATCATGAAAAATGATCTCCATGTGAGTCTCCATGCAAAGAATAGGAACTTATATTTATAGGGAGAATTAGTTGAAACCCTATAGATTTAGGTTTTGGAATTCTGATAACCCAAATAAATATAATTTCGTATCCCCTCATTACAGATATTGTATACGATTTTAATTTCTTGTCTATTTTTTATTTGTCAATTATGGAACGAAAAAATAGATCTATTCCATGAATTAAATGTCTTTAATTATGAAAACAAATCGTATAAAATCTGATTTATTTTTTTTTGTTTATTTTTTAAAATGTGATTCCGACTTGAAATATCAGAATTATTCAATATTGAATAAAAATCTGATGCATTGTATTTTCTTTGTTTAGGACTCTATTTTTCGTACATTTTTTAATGGTTGATTTTAGAGTGAAAAAATCAATCTGATGCATTTTCCATAAACTAAATATCTTTAATTAGGCAAACAAATCGTATGAAATCTGATTGTTTATAAAAATATGATTCGAACTTGAAATCTCAGAATTATTCAATATTGAAAAAAAAATCTGATGTACTATATTTTCTTTGTTTTGGATTCTATTTTTAGTACAATTTTTATTTATTTTTAAAAAATTGATTGCTGCACTTACCATAAATTTATTGTCATTAATTAGGCAAACAAATCGTAAAAAATCAAAAATCCGATTTATTGTATTCCCTTTATTTAGAATTCTAATTCTGCAAGTAAATCGGATTAAATCAACTATCGATTTTTTAAAACAAAATTGTTGTAGAAGATACGAGATTTCTTAGAGTTTAATTATGCAAGGAGATTAATATTTGTTCTATTTAATAAGCTTTAATTTTTTTATTTTTTTTTTGTCAGTTATATTTGGGGCCTGTAATTTATTTAAGTTTGATGTCTTGCTTTGTTTTTTTTTTTTTTTATTCCAATTCTTTCTTGGGGCCTATAATTTAATTTATTTTCATGCTTTATTTTTCATTATTCGAGGCATGTAATTAAATTTATTTTTATAGTTGCATTTATTATGCTTGCTTTATCTATTACTTCAATTCAAACATCAAAAAATACAGTTTATCTTTAATCAAAATCTGAACATTTGACTATTATATAAACTTATTTTATCATTGTAATCACTAATTAGATAGAAAAACTGATTTTAAAACCTAATAAATGGATATATATATATATATATATATATATATATATAAAATTTTAAAATTGTGAGTTTTGGGCAGTTAAAAATACAATTTATGTGGCTCACAAATTTGAGATTTTGAGACTTCAAAAAACCGAAAGTGATTTTTCAAAAATATGAATCAGAGTTTTAAAAATTTGAAAAAATCTTGGTTCACAAATTCAAAATTTTAAGCAATCATATCCTAATTTTTAGCCATAATATCCGAAAACCAGGTACTTGAAAATTCGATTTTTTTTGAAAACACACGAATGCATTTTTGAACCTATGTTGAAAAGTCAACAATTGTGTGTTATGAGTTAAATTAAAAAAAAAGTTGAAAAGTCAACACTATGTGCTGTGAGATTTAAATAAAAAAAAGGCAGTTGAAAAGTCAACAATTGTGTGCAGTGAGATTTAAATTTTAAAAAAAATAATTGAAAAGTCAACAATTGTGTTTTGCGCCAAAAATTTTCTTTTTGGGAAAACAAAATAGTTTTGGAGGGAACCAAAATAATTGTCTCATATAGCCAATACTGTTATTATATATACTATGCTAGGGGTAGAAAGTTAAAATATAAAAATACAAATTATATTAATATTACTTTTATTATTTCCTACTTTGTGAAATAAACAGAGAAATGGAGATGATGAGATATAACTAAAAAATTCACACTACATAAATTATAGATCGAATCCACATAATATATATGAACGTTAATGTTATACGTTAGTGAATACTTCTTTGTACTTTACATTATTGGTCATGTTCGATTCTGAATCGTCATCACCACAAACTAATATCTTCAAACCTTTCTATTAGTGATACGCGACAAATCAATATATAACTGACCATGACTGAACACGAAATTTTTCAGATAAAAGTCGACGTTCGAAAGTGATTGTCCCTTACTCTTGTTTATCGTCATCGTATATGAAATCATAAGCGAAAATTGCTTTCGTTTAAACTTTGAAAAGTAATCTAACGTCATAAGGCGTTAGACTCATGCGGGGAAGTAACACCTTTTCGTCTGCCTTTGCACCAGTTAGAATTTTGCATTCAAGGACGTGCGTGGAAAGTCTTGTAACAACCAATCTCGTCCCGTTACATAATCCCATGGAGTGGTTTATGTTCCTCAATAACATAATGGGAGTCCCCACCTTTAGCTGCAATTCGTGATTGGGCACCCCACAACACTTCATACCATTCAAGAATTCAGGCGTGTGCAAACCACTTAAGAAGTCATTCCCAACGTCGGATTTTCAAAATAAAAAATTTAAATAATCTCATAATCTAAATTTAAATTACACACAATTCATTAATAAAAAGAATTAATAAAGTAAATTAAATTAATCCACGTGAATGGGAATTAAAATAAATTCTCAAATCTATACATTACCAGATGTATGATTTTAATTAAACACAATAAATTTAATAAACTTACCAGATAATACATTTAAATTACATAATAATAGAATAAGATGTTATTCTAATATCTTATTTCAATTCAAAATTAATAAAGTATATACATACATACATATATATACATATATAAGATTAATGAGCTTTTCACTTCAAATTACGATTACAAACAAATTAAATCTACTCTACAATTAATAATATATTATATATTAAATTAAATTAATCTACATTAATATGTGAATAAAGTACTTAAGATTTAATAAAATATATACATACATGCATATTTTTTTATGAGAAGAGTACTTGTACCATTAAATAAAGAAAACATACAAGAAGCATTCAAAAAATTATTTAATGAAACAACTAAATTTTAAAAAGTCAACGAAATAAAAAAAAATACGGAGAAACATTAAATAAAATTATTTATAAAATATATAAATATATATTCAAATTATAAAATATTTACTTAGTAATTTAAATTTATATAATTACAACTAAATCATATTGATAATTCATTGAATACAAACGAATTTGATAAAAAAAGAAATATGAAAATCTTGTAATATAATTTCACAACTACAAAAAATTCGAAATAAATTTATTATTCATAAAATAAAGAATTAAATTAATTAATCTACATTAATAGAGATTTGTATTAAAAAAATCAAATGTATGCAGTACCATATATAAGGTTTAAATTAAACACAAATAAATAATAAACACATTTGATAAACTACCTTACATCATATTAGATAATCAAATCTATAAACAAAATTAAATTCATCTACACGCAAGGAAATTAAAATTAAAAATTAAAATATATAAAATAACGCATAATCGATTTAATTTAAACACAATCGATAAATTTTAAAACCATAAAAATTTAATTTTAAATTTTCTATAAATTTAAAATATTAATTATAATTTATAAATATTTGATAATAGAATTAGTCAAATTCAACCAATTTAAAACCCATTTAATTGATTAAAAACCATAATTTATTCTGAGTCCACTTAAAAATTGAGAGGCCTAATTATTTTGAGTCCAATTTAAAATCTGATAAGTCCAACCATAGATCCGGATCCAAGCCCATAACATGACCAGATAACCCTAGGTATAAAAGTTGTTAACCCTAAAAAAATCGAAGTATCTTGAATTTAGATCAATACAATACCAGATACATGATTTTAATTAAATACAATAGATTTAATAACATTACCAGACAATACATTTAAATTAACATAATATTAGAATAAGATATTATTCTAATATCTTATTTAAAATTCAAAACTAATAAAGTATATACATACATAAACATACACACTCTCTTTATATACTTTAAAAACGAATAAATTATTATTCTAATATCTTAGTTCAATTCAAAATCATATAAAAAATCAAATAAAATAAAATATCCAAAATTATTATTCTAATATCTTATTTCAATTCAAAATTATTTATAGTATATACATACATACACATATACATACAAAAAGATAAATACTTATCATAGTAAGAAAAAAGAAAATAATGTTATTAAATTAATAATTAAAATAAATAACTAAATTTTAAAAAGCATAACAAAATAAAATAAAATATATCGACATATTAATCAAATATTATATTATATATAGAAAATGTTTTAATTATTTATTTTCTATAGATAATAAATTTAATTATTTTATAAATACAAACAAAATAATGTTTAGAAGCCCAATTTATGGTGGTGGTGGTGGTGGTGGTGGTGGTGGTGATGGTGATGATGATGATGATAATAATGATAATAATAATAATATTCTAAGACATTCGATTCTCGAGCAA
>BMAC01000005.1:4518219-4551149 GCA_014905375.1 Phtheirospermum japonicum | reverse complement strand
ATTGACATTGTTGTACTTATGAATGTTCATCAATTTATTCAATTATTACAAAGATCGAATGCAATATATATATATATATATATATGTATAATTTTAAATTTGTGTAGTTGAAAATTCAATTTGTGGCTCACAAATTTGAAATTTTGAGACTTCAAAAAATCGAAACTGGTTTTTCGAAAATTTGAATTCAGAACTTTAAAAAATTGAAAAAAATCTTGGTTCACAAATTCAAAAATTTAAGCAATCATATCCTAATTCTTATCCATAATATCCTAAATTCAGACACTTGAAAATTCGACTTTTTTTAGAAAACACACGACTGCATTTTTGGAACCTATGTTGAAAAGTCAACAATTATGTGTTGTGAGTTAAATTATAAAAAAAAAAGTTTAAAAGTCAACAATTGTGTGTTGTGAGATTTAAGTTTTAAAAAAAAAAGCAGTTGAAAAGTCAACAATTGTGTGATGTGAAATATAAATTAAAAAAATAGTTGAAAAGTCAACAATAGTGTCTTTGCGCCAAAAAAAATTGGAAAAAGAAAATAGCCTTAGAGGGAACCAAAACAATTGCCTCATATAGCCAATACTTTTATTAGATAAATAGATTTGCTCGCTGATTTGTTTACTTGTTTTGTCCGATCGATTACCAAGTCAAACATCACGTGGTCCAATATCACTAAATTCCTTACCAATATAATTATTATATTAGTGAGTATACAACATACAAATAAACACGAAGCAAAGTAAAACAATGCCCAAGATTTTTGACTTTTGTTGTTGTTGTTTTTTCTTTCTTTTTGCTGAAAATAGGTAGGATATGGCTAGGATGTGCTCGTATCCTATTCTAGTCTTATTCGAGTAAAATATAGATAATGTTCAACGATTCAGTTTTTATTCTTTTTATTATATATTTGATACGGCATCAAATATTCACGTCGGTTATATGCAGGTATTTATGGTAATTTGGGTAAGCGACCTCATTTCTTAGGAGGACCAATCCTTCTGGGAGCTGAGCGAACTTCTCTAAGAAGCAGCGACCTGATGCATAAGAGTGGCGAGCTCTTATGCGAGGTAGGGAGCTCTTATAATACAGGTACTATTATACCAGTTCGGTGCCGAGTAGTAGTTCGGCATTGAGTGTTGGGCTTCATGGTTTTTGGGCCTTAATGGGCTAATATGGGTTGTCTTGTGGGGTCCCAGTGGATTACACTCATGGATAGAATTATAAGTCCATGGCTATTCTGGTAATTTAGCGAGAGTTCTATTATTTATGGGAACTTAGCATACAGGAGGAATCCTAATTCTAAGTCGGTCGTGCTATTTATGGTATTATAGTAGGAAGGGGGAACCCTAACTTGGGGAATACTTCTCTTATTTACATAAAGAGGACTTGGGCCTCATTCTTTTCTCTAAGTTGATTCATATCCTACGTATTTTAAGCTCTCGCATCTCTCTCGCAATTGCTAACTTAAACATCGGAGGGCCTACGCCGGGGTCGTCCACCGCCTTGACATTAGGTATTGTTTTGCATGATCGATCAGGTCGCCAGAGGTCTTCTGGAGATCAATCAGATCGCTAATCACGTATTTGAAGCTATTCAGGTCGTCGATTACGTTACTAAGGTCAGTACCATATTTTCTTGAGGCACCAATCTTTTTGGTCGCATCAAGTGGCGCCGTTTTGGGGAAAGAGGGTCATCGAGCCCTTGAGCAAAAGGCGTGAGACCATTCATCAGCCCGACGTGAAAAGAAGGACTATGCCACCTAGGGTCCTGGATTTTAGCCCTGGATCAAACAAGTAAAAGGGAGTAAACAAAAACGCAGACAAAGACGGATAAACAAAGGGCGGGTCAACACCTTCCTTGGAAGGACCGACGGTTCAGAAATCCCCCACCACACCACCACCTTCACCAGGAAAGAAAAACACAAACAAATCGGAAGAAGAACCTCGGAAGGAGGTTCCCAAGATCACCAGACAAAGGGCAATCCAAGTAGGAACAACGGAGTGGAAGGAGTTGCCAAACGATAAACCCTGTTATGTTGACAAGGGACTATTGGAAGGTTTAATAGGACTAATATCTCCGGATAAACAAAAGGAGATGGAAGAACTTCTGGCACGCAAAACACCTAAGGATGACAAAAGGAAAGGAAAGGTTGATCAGAAAGATGACGAATACACGCCAGGACTAATAACGACTGAGCAAGAAAGAAGTAGGGAATCTTTACCAAGCCGCGACTTATTAAAAAGCTCAACCAAACAAAGATATGCAGAGTACTTTACGTCATCCTCTGAGGATTGACCAAGCCAATGCAGGGTGAGGACCTGATTTTTTATATATCTGTTGGAGAAGCCGTGGTAAGTTTGGTGCTAATTCGGGAGGAAGCGGGCATGAAGAAGCCAATTTACTATATAAGCAGGATGTTAAAGGGTACTGAACTGAATTATTCCGAACTGAAAATGTAACGCCCCAGGATCGCCCTCCAGACCTGACGGTTAGCCCCACTGTACCGACAAGAGTCTTTTCTAGCGCGCTTTGTCCTCACTCATGCGCACCCTCGAAAGACTTCCCAGGGGTCACCCATCACACCTCTACTCCAGGCCAAGCACGCTTAACTTTGAAGTTTCGAGCTTTCCTAGGTAATCTCATAATTTGGGGTGTTACAATCTACCCCCCTTAAACTCTCGACGTCCTCATCGCGATTAAGCCATCTCAGGATCCTTTGTCAGGCGTTGGGATTCTAGTGGTGGCTCCTACTGGCTCAAGAGTTGTAACCGTAGGCTATCCCGATCTTGGGCTCCCTCTACTGGGGCCTTCTCCGTCACGGGCTTTCCAAACGCGTAGCAACCTTGTCCCCTATAGCACTTAGTTCCCGATTTTTCGGCTGGCAAACGGCTCTGATACCATTTGTAACGTCCCAGGATCGCCTTCCAAACCTGACGGTTAGCCCCACTGTACCGACAATAGTCTTTTCTAGCGCATCTAGCGCGTTTTGTCCTCACTCACGCGCACCCTGAAAAGACTTCCCAAGGGGGTCACCCATCCCACCTCTACTCCAGGCCAAGCACGCTAAACTTTAAAATTTCGATGAGAGGGCTTATAGAAAAGAAGATGCACCTTATTGGTATGAATGTACCAATCAAATCTATTGAGTTTTTCTAGGTATTCTCATAATTTGGGGTGTTACAATAAAGTTTGTAATATTCCATATTTTTATTTTACTTAATTTGACTATCATGAATATTATATTACATTTTCTTATTTAAATCCTAATTTTATTATAATATTTAATTTATTTTATGTCGAGTTTGATTACCTTGCATGTATTTAGATTTTAATAAGTTAAAGTTATCATTCTCATGTCAAATATTTCAAGCTATAATCCCAAATGTTTTTACGGCGAGTTCTTCTTGTTTACTTTTATGGTCCATTATTTTAAAAGTTCAATTTACAACAATCTTATACCTACGTGGCCCATTGCTCTTATTCAAAGTCACTGTATTCATAATCATTAAATTACATACTTTAACCTAATACATTCCTATAAGTGGGACTCTTATGACTCCTAAACCTGGTCAACAACTCACAAACAAGGTTGATTATTTTAAGCCGCTATTAAAACCCTGATCCCAGCATAGAAAAACAATCGGAAATGCATTCCACCCCTATATCTTTTTAATCTACTTCAAGTTCATGATCAAATTGAGTTCAAAAGCCAAATCACCATGAATCTCGTATCACCATCAAAAGTGATCTTAGAAGCGATTAAGCCAGCTAAAGTTCTTGTTCATAACCAGCGTGCGTTGACTCGGACCTCGCACTCGCCTGCACCGAAGATTTTCCAGAATGCGTGATTTCAGCTTGTACATCCGTATCACAACCTGCCAGCGCCGCGTCTGACCGAATCAGCACAAACCACCAAGAGGCCGCTCACGAACTAATCAACCCAGCCTGACGTCATGCCGGGAATCATCGAGAACCATCACCGTAGTTGGAGGACGAGCCACCACTAAACCCTTTGGAACTGAGCCACCGACGAGTTATTATACCTCTGTTCATCGAGTCGAGTTGAACATAGGCAAACTCGGCTCGAAACCGAAAACGAGAACCCAGAACCGTGCTCAAACACAACATATCAGGCATCGTCATTTTCCCCATCGATGGCCTGCCGACACCGAGTCAATTCAGGCAAACTCCTGCACCAGACGAGTCAACTCTAGAATCACTGAGCCGTTGGACCTGAGTCAACCTACCCCTTTCCATCGAATCTAAAACCGGAAATTTCAGACTGAACCCAAAACGAGAACCCTACAACTCGCAATCCTAAAACTCGACCAAATCTCGAGCCGGATACGAGACGGATTGACCGGTGACCTGTAAGGCAGGCAGCAAACCGGACCCGACTGCACAGAAAGACCCAGAACCACCGTGACCCAGTCCCACGCCGTCGCTTTTGTGATTGTGGTCTCGGAGAGGGAGAGAGACGAAGTGGATTTAGGGTGAGTATCTTTGGTCTGATTGGGATTTTCGGTTTATTAATGTTGTGATTCGGAGTGAGGGTTTTGTGGTTTGTGCGTTGAATTGTTGCGCCACCACCATTAGCCTTGCGCTTCCAGAACCAGCCGCCGAACCGCCCCTATTTAGTACGGTGCTGGGATCCCCTTTCTGCTGCCGTCACCTCTGTGCCGTCTCCGTTTTGGTGGCGGTGGGAGTGTGGGTGTCGCGTGAGATTTCGGAGAGAATGAGAGATGTGTGGGTGATGATTTGGAGATATTAATGGGGTGGTTTATGATTGAGTTTGGGGTTGATGTTGGTTGTGAGTTGCAGAGAGAGGGGTGTACGGGGAGAGAGAAAAGATGGTGGATGGGCTAATGGGTTTGAATCTTGTAAATGGTGGGCTGGGCTTTGCCCTTTAGTTTTTGTAAGAATGGGTTTTTGTTTTGGGCCTGAAAGTCTTGGGTTGGTTTAATTAGTGAAGAGGAGATGGGTGTGGGCTGCAAAGTGGTGATTGTGAATTTGGGTTTTACCTTGACCTTTTAATCGTTGGGACGAACTACAAATCTCTCTTTGATGATTTATTTAACTCTTGTCCGACTTTTGGCTCCGTAAGTTCTTTTAAGTTGAAGTTGTTCGATTAATTATTCGTTTCTATTTCTGTTCCATCTATTTATTCTAATTCTGTTTATTTGTAGAATCGAGGATTTTGAGGATTAGAACGATCATCCAAACATATATATTTCACGAGTTGCATTTATCGAGTCAAGTCACGTTTCTGCATATTCAAGGTAGGGATAACTAAAACCTTTTATTTACAGTTCATATTAAAGTGCGTAGTAATTTAGCCTATGTTGATGATTGTATAACCCAAAGGTGGCGTTTTCGTCACAAATTATGTGCACATAGTCATGCGACCCAGAGAGTTTTAAAAATTGTCGCATGGCCCAAAGATAAAGGTGCAGCAATGCACAATAGAGGTGCAGCAATGCACAAAAGAGGTACAATTTTTTGTACAACAAAGTTGTGATTTATTACACAATAGAGATATGATTGTTCAGAACCATAATATTATGCAATTATTATGAACTGTACTCTCTACTGAGTAAGTTGAAATCTCATCCCTTTTTAAATAATATTTTTTAGGTCAAGTGAAATCGGAGTGGAAGCGTGGTGGTGATGACGATAGTAAACTACAATTTAAAGTCTTGAGATTTTATTTATATTTCAAACTTGATTAATTAGACGTATGTGAGTTTATTATTTCTTCAAAAATTAACTATTAACTATTGGATTTACTGAAATGCTATTTATGAAATTTCATTATTCATATATTATTATTATTATTATCAATACTATTATTATTAGTTTTTATTAAAGTCAAATGATATTAGAATTATTTATTTTTATTGAAAAGATATCAGCTGGCTTTATTTTAATAAAGTTGTTTGATTTAATTGTTTGTTTATTTCTAAATTAAATGAGAATAATTTTAAAAAAGTAACGTCCCTCATATTATTTTTATTAAAATATAATTGTTTCCGCTTGTGTTTCCGCTATGAAAAACTGGGATGTTACAGGAAAAGGGAGGATTTGCGCTGATTTACACGACACGGAAGCTGTGACTCTATTTTCGGGCCATAAGGTGAAGGTACGCACTAACCTACCACTCAAACAAGTTTTAAGTAATCCAAATGTGTCAGAATGGCTGGTATAGTGGGCTGTAGAGCTCAACAAATATGATGTGGTATATGAGCCTAGAACGGCCATTAAGGCGTAAGTGCTAGCGGATTTTTTGCAAGAGATGTCGAGCCCGAACGAACAGGAAGGGGAGTAAAAAGCGTGGTTACTGCATACAGATGGATCAACTATGGTGTCGGGAGCTGGGCTAGGTATTGTCCTGACTAGCCCGGAAGGAGGAAATTTGGATTTTGCAATCTTTAAGGCATCTAATAATGAAGTTGAGTATGAGGTGTTGTTGCAAGGAATAAAGATGGCAAGTGAACTGGGAGCACGGAGGGTTAAGGCCTATACGGACTCACAACTGGTAGCTCGCCAGTTCGATTGGTATTTTGAAGCAAGAGAAGAACGTATGCAGATATATTTGAAAAATATATAGGATGCGGTGGTGCAGTTTGAGGAATTTAAGTTAGAACATTTACCGCGGGTTGATCAGCTCGCCAGAATGGCAGGGGTATTAGGAACCTGTGACACAAGAAAGGTCACACTGATGGAATTGGGACATAGCAGTGTCGATAAGGGGAAGGAATTTATGGAGATTGATATGAAAGAAGACTGACGAGCACCAATTCGGGGGACTCTCGAAAAGGTGGTTGCAGGAGATGGGCAATTGTCGACTAAGGAGGCCAGGATGGCAGCACGTTTTTATCTGATGAATAGAGACCTATACAAGAGGTCGCATTTTAGCCCATACTTAAAGTGTTTGGCGAAGGAAGAAGGGTTAGAGGTGCTACGGGAGATACATGAAGGTTATTGCGGGGATCACGCAAAAAACAGGGCGCTTGTCGGGGTAGCACTGTGGGCTGTTCTCTTCTGGCTGGGGATGAAAGGTATGGCAAGCGACCTAGTCAGGACTTGCGAGAAGTGTCAAACGCATGCGCATATCATTCACGTGCCCGCAGAAAACATGATGGTGATGAGCTCGCCTTGTCCCTTTGCACAATGAGTATTTGACATCGTGGGGCCTTTTTCAAAGACGCCTGGCAGCAAGAAGTATTTGTTGGTCGCGGTGGATTATTTCACAAAATTGGTGGAGGACGAAGCTGTAACGGGCATAGGCAAGCAGGATATAATGAATTTTATCTTTAATAGTATTTTTCTGAAGAAGCATCAAAATTCACGTCGGTTATATGCAGGTATTTATGGCAATTTGGGTAAGCGACCTCGTTTCTTAGGAGAGGCAATCCTTCTGGGAGCTGAGCGAGCTGTTCTAAGGAGCAGCGACCTGATGCATAGGAGTGGCGAGCTCTTATGCGAGGTAGCGAGCTCTTATGATACAGGTACTATCATACCAGCTCGGTGCCAAGTGGTAGTTCGGCGTTGAGTGTTGGGTTTCATGGTTTTTGAGCCTTAGCGGGCAAATGTGGGTTGTCTTGTGGGGTCCCGATGGATTACACTCATAGATAGAAATATAAGTTGATGGCTATTCTGGTAACTTAGCGAAAGCTATATTATTTATGGGTACTTAGCATACAAGAGGAATTCTAATACCAAGTCGGTCGTGCTATTTATGGTATTATAGTAGGAGGGGGGAACCCTAACTTGGGGAATACTTATCTTATCTACATAAAGAGGACTCAGGCCTCATTCTTTTATCTAAGTTGATTTCATATCCTACGTATTTTGAGCTCTCGCATCTCTCTCGCACTCGCTAACTTAAGCATCGGAGGGCCTACGACGGGGTCGTCTACCGCCTTGACATTAGGTGTTGTTTTGCAGGATCGATCAGGTCGTCAGGGGTCTTCTGGAGATCAATCAGGGTTCTAATCACGTATTTGAAGCTATTAAGGTCGCTGATTACGTAACTAAGATCAGTACTCTATTTTTTTGAGGCACCAATATTCTTGGTCGAATCAATATTAATTTTATATGATAAGATTTTTGAACAAATTTTATATAATACATAATAACATCTATATTATAATATCTTATAAAATATACTATACTTATACTATACTATAATATATAATAATTATAAATATACTTTAAAATATAATATTATATTGTATACTACACTAATTGCAAGTATCATTAAAAAAAAGATAAACTTACTACATTAATGTACACAATATAGTATATTATATTATATAATATATTATAATCTGTTAATACAATACAATATATTTCATATATAATATTGAATTATAATAAAGTAGGATGGATATAATGTATAAAAACTTGTGTACGTATTCTATATGTACACTATACTATCAATTTCGACTAACACCTTATTATATTAGAAATATCGAATACGGGTCTGGGTGGCACCCCATTTATGAGCCCAAAATTCAAACAAAGAATGACATTATTGTACTACCTAAACTAGAGAACGAAGGGTTGTGCAATGCACAGCCCTAGCCCACCGAGAAATTGATAATATTTTAGTAACAATTAGAATGTTAATAAACTACTTCAGTTTAAATATGTCAATTTGATAAATAAAAAGAAGATTTGTTCACTTATATTAAGAATCTCTTTATATAATAACAAACGATTTGAGAATAGTAATCTTAAAACGGTTTTTGTTCAATTGTTTCGTCAAAAGTAGAAATAGTTTGGGATATATATTTTATTTTTAAACTCGTGAAACTAATTGATTCTGACAAAACGCCACAATAGAGTATAAAGAATTATGACGTAAAATGTATTAGTTCAAGCAACAAAAAAAAATGTTAATAGTGTTTTGAGCACCAGGAAAGAAGTTGTATAATACAAGGAAGCCACATAAACAATATACAAGTCCTTCCACAGTACCATTGTCTGAACAAACACCATCATTTGCAATATAAAATAAAATAAAAGTTGAAACCCAAAAGAAAATAAAAAAGAACTACCTGGAAAGACATGACACTAAACCATACAATTTTTTGTTCTTGCATATTTCCTGTTTTACATAACATTGTTTGTGCAAATCCAAGACTCGTAAGATGAGTTAACTATCAACCGAAAGAAAAAACCTATTGATTCACGACCCGAATCTTATTAATTTATCAATACCAGACGACTTAACAAACACCCTTAAATAGAAAAAATAAGAATTAAAAAAAATAATTGCTTGCGTGGTTGTCCTCAAATAAAAAAACACAATTAAACATTAAAATAAAAAATACAGAAACTATTCAACCATATTAGTTCTTCAAACGCAACAATGCAATGAATATCATATGCACACCAAATAAAGAAACAAACTAAAAAGTGGAAACGGCATATGCAATGCTGGTAAGAAAGTAACAAACAAATCCTAATTTCTTCAAACACTATAAATAACATCACACTTTTCTAGAATGAACTCTGACTGTGAAGGAAACCACATAATGGTAGAGGGCATACATACAGTGGTTCTGTACCACACAAACAATTACAAATCAACATATACGAGTTAATTCAATATATTTAGATAGAGAAACTTATTTACAAAAACTAAAAGTAACATAAGTAAAATTTATATGTTAAAGCAACTCTCATAACAAACATCTTACAGTTAAAAACAATAAAGAAAACTAAAAAAGAAAAAGGAAAAAAAAAAGAAGTGATAATGGAATGAAAAGAGAAGAAGACTACCATAAAAACGAGTGGGGTCTGGACGCGATTAAACTTATGCTTCATCTTCTCTAGCGCTTCCGATGAGTTCAACAAATTGTAATCGTACAAGTACAAGTTTGAAAAAAAAATAACAATGGTAATTCAGGTTAGTACACAAAAACTATATTCATAATCAAATTAATAAAAAAAATATTCAAAAACACCAGTTAAACCAACAAAGCTCATAAACAAGAAATTATGTTCTCAAAAATTTGCATTAAAGTTTTTTCACCAATAAGTATTGCTAATTTACCTAAAAATAGCAAATGTAAGTGACAACAAATGGTAAATGAAAATCAATATATGGTATAGAACCCAAAAGAGAAAATAATGATTGAAATTATTTTCAAACTTTAATTCATTTTCTACAAAAATAAAGAATAAATACATGAACTCAAACGCAAAGATGTTTCCATTCAAACAGATTTTAAGATATCTATATAGTGAAGCATTAATTTTCACTGCTCCACTAGTGGAGAAAATATTTCTAATAAATTATGAAAAATGCAAGAAAATCACTGACCCTCCACATATTTGTATTTTCAGAAAATGGGGGTAGCAGGACGAGCGAGGTGGTAAATCCAATCAATTTCAACTAATAAGGTCTGAGTCCGAAACATTTGCAATAAGAATAATAAAATAAAAGAATTGGTACATGCAACACATCCCGACCATATTAGAATGTAGAGATATGTAAAATACAAACACACCTATGTATGATATGAGTTATAGAACTTATTTTTAAAGAAAGAAAAAAAAAGTAGTTTTAAATATACAACAACAACAAAAAAAAGAGGTTTGATTCCATCCTATATTTGCCTATTCATAATTTTAAAAACAAAACCCAAAACCCCCCTTTATTCATAAGAACTGTATGTACATCATTTTTATTGTAAGAATAAGAAGTGGTTACTGTATTTTTCTTGTTTTCCATGAGTTTGTCAACCAAGTGAGACCAGTAACCAAAACTTTCATGTTCACCCGCGATCGACTTTTTTTAAGTAGTGTACAACGTAACATATATATGATTAATCCGATAATGTCCTTGGTCCAAGGAAAGAAAACTTAGAACATAAATATCAAACAGAGTTCTTAGGGTTAATTACAAAAGGTACCCTTCGTGTTTGACGTAATTACAAAAAGAAAGTTTGTTGATTTTCAAACACACTTGTGATTTAATTTTGTCTTAAAATACGCAGAACAGTGGTACCAAGCAATATGAAATATAATTTAATTTTCCTTTTTCCTTTTATCCTTCATCACGATGATATCCAATAATAAATGTACCTCTCACATTGTGATCAATAAAGATATCAGATGGGAAAAGATAATATCTATCAATAAGAGATTTTTCAATAAACACGAATTAGTTACACAACTAAGAAATGATTAGCTTATTAAGAAACTCAATATAACTGATACAAATCCCATTTTCAAGCATCAAAGAATCACAATCTCTTTTCTTTACCTCACATATGAGCATATCTTCCTCGGGCGATCATCCACCTTTCTTAAAGTTGGAATTCAAATACGTGAACAATCTATATAAAAGCACATTCGAATCGAATACAATTAATAACAATTAACAAAAACTGAAAACGGGTAATATAATTTAGTTGATGAAAAACACGATAGAACAAATAAACATCAACTTGCTTCAACACAACCTTGTCATTTTATCCTTAGTTTTTTTATGAAAAATGACCAACTATTACCAAAAAAGCACACTCACGAGTTCCACTTGCTTAATACATAAATTAATCTCAAACCCAAAACACACCTAGTGATGAAACTTATTACACCAACAAGTCCAAACAAAACTAAAGGAATCAAGAATTTTTATCTTTACTTGTCATTTTCATAGACTCGCTTTTAAAGAATATCGTACATCAGAAAACCAAAAATAATCACATATTTCTTAGCAGATAAATAAATATTTGATATCAACCATCCATTGGAGATGAAGATTTTAAACAAAATAATATGCCATAGAAATTATTATTATTATTATTATTATTATTATTATTATTATAATTATAATTATTATTATTATTATTATTATTATAAAAATTAGAATGCCCCCTAAAGTGTGGTGTTCTTTTACAGGTCAAACAAAAAATTATTTGGATATAAACGCGCTAAATAAAATCAATCCAAAGTTATAACATAAGCCCTTCTTCATGTGTGTTTTATCTTTCATCAATTTCCTGAACTTCTCAAAAGTTAATAAACCAATCAACATTTTGTAAATTACTCATATACCCCTACATGTTTGGAAAACTAAGGTTTTATATAATAAAGCTGCACAAGCAATCAAAGTGTCCAAATTTCTAGCCCATTCATAACTTCAAAGCTTTATCCTTTCCACCAAACGCTACTTTCTCACCATCTAGATTCCAATAAACAACAAATACGTACAGACCACAAAAAATGAAGAATATTAAGGCGACAAAAAATGAAGAATATTAAGGCGACAAAAAATAATCAAATGGGTTTGTAATAAGGTGATATGACCCTACTTCATTAGCATGCCCCGAAAAATCTTGCTTCAACTTCTATGTCCGGATATCCCATGCTTGTCTAAAAACACTTAACAATTATAAATCGATAAAGAATAATTATCCTAGAGCATAAATATATATAAATATGGACTTTTACATATAATGTCGAGTCTTTACTTCCACTCAGAAACAACCTACTGTTTGCAGACCAACTACAACAAAAGATGATGTTTAGGTCCAAAGCTTTTAAATGGATAAATAATATGTATAAAGAAAATAATTCACTGTCCTTATTTGCAAACTCTTAAAAAAGTGATCCTAAGAGTATTATAAGAACTAACCCCAATTAATTTGCTCTAAAAGACCCAAATTCTTTCAAATCAATTCGTATGGACATAACAAACTTGAGTGAGCCACCGGCAGAACTGGCAGAAGGAACTCGAGTAGTTGCTTGATACAGATGAGACACTCGTGCAATTCATTGTTAGTTGAACCGGCTGTGAAACCCTGTACAGCAAAAATCTCATTCCATGTCATAACCAGAATCTCAAAATCTTAAAATGTCGAGCATCATCAACTTAAAACAAAGAAAACCAAAAGAAATTAAAAAAAAGGTTCGAGAAATAAAAGATGAATCCATACCACCCTCCCTTCCCCATGCTAAACAAAATAAAAACAAGAAAAGATAAAAGGAAGAGGAAAATAGATACCAATTAAATCCCAAGAACTGTATATCATCTGTTAATGTTTCGTGTAGGCTTAATACCTGTTTGTGGTAAAAAAAAGCATAATTTAGTCACTTAGCTAAAATATTTAAATGTTAGTTTTTCTCAAATAACCCATGAAAGTGAAGAAAAGAACAAACCATGAAACCAACGCAGGAGTAGTTGTGAACCAGAAGCATGTAAGCAAAGTTCAATAAATCAAGCAGCTTCTTAAATAGAGCTGTTTGGCTGGCTTGTTGCCATCTGCAAATAACTGCTCGTAGACAAGAAGCGTTTAGAATATAGGAAATCATGAAAATGCATAACAATATCAATGAAATAATAATAGTATTTTTACGATTCTTACCTCTTGAACCAACAATCCTTATGGCCGATTGAACGAAGAATATGAGGTACCCGGGATATAAACCCTGCGATGAAACCATGAAATTATTTTAAACCTATGATATCTTTAAATGTACGTAAATCTTCTGATATGATGGTTTATCACTATTTTGTAAGTAAAATCTATCGCTTAACACGTTAACTCATATTAACAGAAATGAGGCAGTACATTTGTCTAAAAACATTACTTTACTTATCATGTAAGATTACATCACACTCACAGCCACATACATAGACTAACAACCAACACACATCGTCTTAGAATTAAAAAATATCAAATGCAATCCCAAGCCATAAGGGTCCCACTACACTTTATATCACAGTTTATTATATGTAAATTGCAAAGAGACACAAAATGAAGCTTATTTGCTGATCGATTTGAAGGGAGTGAACAAGTGAAAATAAAAGGTAAAGACAAAAACATGGCACAGAACTTTATGGAAAAGAGGATAGAGTTTGCACTTACATGCCACACGGCACTCACGGTTTGAGTAGCCAACAACTGGAAAAAACTTGGTTTATTTCCTTCCTAGCCTCTCATAGACATCTGAAGAAAACAACAACAATAAGATTAGACAAAATCTTAGATGATGAATCATAAAGTACGGTCATATAATAGCTAAATCTCAAGCTTATGCAACATTCTTAGTGAATCAATAAATATTCAAAAAAAAAAAAAAAAGGCTTAACAAGAGATCAGGATCTAAACAATTCAAATAATCACCTTTCAGAATAATGAGGATTTACACCTAAGTTGTATACAAGATGCATAATTATTATAACAGCAAAATCAAGCAAAAATCATCTCTTTATCAAAAAATAAAACAAATTTGACAATTAGTTACCAATTAAAATTGCAAGAACTGCAGATAATAAGTATATTGAACTGAGATCAGCGTCTCTTGATTGAATTTAACCCCATAACTTTTTTCTAAAAAAAAAAAATTGAATACCAATTAATATCACAAGAAGTTGCATACTCGAAAGCTAAAACCTTAAATCAAACCATTCAGTTATCCAAAAGACAAAATAAACAGTAATTGCAAAATTTCATCCTGCGATCTGCTAGTGACTTTGTGCGAGAGAGAAAGAGAATAAAAACCTGGAGTCTTGAAGCTTAGTAGCAGACTTTTTCTCCACGGCGAGCGAGATGGTGTCAGAGCCGCGAATGCCAACGACCTTTTGCGGACGGCACTTCAAGAGGGTAATCTAAGGAAAACACAAAATCTACTAACATTAGGCCACATGTAAAAAAAAAAAAAAAAAAAAAAAAAAAAAAAAAAAAAAAACTCTAAGGACATGTAAACACTTACCAAAGTAAATATATAGAAAGAAGGATTAATTTTTTTTTACCCCCCAAAGTATGCGTCTTTTTCCACTTTGCCCCCCCAATGTATTTTTTATTCAATTTCACCCCCAATGTACACGAAAGTTTGACGTTGCCCCCCGAACTCATTTTCCGGCAGAATATTCTGTATCGATACTCTCACGTGAGCCGCACGCCTATTTTCAAGGGCAAAGTCGTATTTACCCAACTGATATAATGGGCAAAATTGTCATTACGTAATAAAAATTAGACCGTTGGCTGTGAGCAGTTAAAATCACCTTCCACCTTCACGCCTCCTCCACTGCTATTCCAGGATTTCAGAAAAAATGTGGAACCAAAATGCTGAAGTTTCCATGGAAGGTAACTGTAGGTGCGGAATAAATGCGGTGCAAAAGACGTCGTGGACCGATCTCAACCCAGGCAGGAGGTATGCAACGTGTCAAAATTCAAGGGTAAGATTTATTTTCAAAACCTTAGTTTCAATTTTGTGTTAATTTCGCCAACAATATATAAATTTCCTGTTAATAATTAGGGCTTTTGTTTTGAAACTGCTATCACTCATTGAAAAATTAAAATTCGGGTCGGGTTTTGCGTCGTACCCTTACTACTCCTCGTTCATGGCTCATCGAATTGCGTTTGGAACAGATTTCTGACACTCCATGTATCATTGGGCTAGCTATGAACAAGTTAAACCACTAATAAAACTGAAGTTAGTTTTTCACATAATATATTTTAAAATAATTATAATATTTTTTCTAAAGCATGTACTCTGCAGGTTCTTGTCACTGTAAAAATCATAATCAACTTAACATGAACAAGTGTTGCATAATTAAGTGTCAAAGTTATGTTTGTTTGTTTATTTCAATTATAAGATTATGATTACGTCAAATAATTTGTATATTTTTTTTTTGTGAAAATGGAAAAGAAAAAGAAGGTTTTGAACCTACTAAATTTCAGGAAATTGGCGGGTGTACGTATTTCTTGTGGATCGATCCTCCAATGTGCACTAGATCTCAACAAATTATACCGGGTTTGTTGAGGAGGTGTAACCGTTTTGTAGAGGAATGCAATAGGTTTGAAGAGGAATTAAAGAGGAAGAGATCAATGGAGAAGTTGTTGTTGGTGGCAATGGTGGTCTCATGGATTGTGTTTTATGTATTCAAGTGAGTGAGTGACTGATTAGATGTAAGATGAATGTGAATTTGGTGAAATTCGAATTTTCTAATGCAATGTGAATTGTAGGTGTGGATTAAGTCTGTGTATCCACAATTTGAAATGAATGGATGTTTGTTTAGTTATGATTTAAAATTTGTTTAATGTGTATTGTGTATTAGTTAAGATGTGTTTCATGTGTATTGTGTATTAGTTAAGATGTGTTTAATGTGTATTGTGTATTAGTTAAGATGTATTGTGTATTAGTTAAGATGTTTAATGTTTCAATGCAATGTGAATTGTAGGTATGGATTGTGTCTGTGTGTATGATTTGCAATCTGCGTACATTCACTTGAAACATAAAAACAAAGGCTGGAAAGGGCTAACACAAAGTCTATATTATTTATCCACTTCAAATCCAGCACCACATGGATCAAAAATCCCAACAACCAATATTAAAGACTGGAAAGGGCTAACGTAAAAACAACCATCCAAATGACATTACAAGTTTAAACCCAACATCCAAATACCATTACAAGTTCAAATCCAGCATCCAACATTGATCAAAAATC
The DNA here is from genome assembly GCA_014905375.1 of Phtheirospermum japonicum. Taxonomy (NCBI): domain Eukaryota; kingdom Viridiplantae; phylum Streptophyta; class Magnoliopsida; order Lamiales; family Orobanchaceae; genus Phtheirospermum; species Phtheirospermum japonicum. The sequence continues at coordinate 4,534,675 of BMAC01000005.1, read as the reverse complement.
CCAACAACCAATATTAAAGGTTGCAAAGGGCTAACACAAAACATTAGTATCCATCTGCAAAATTTCACTTAATGCAGGTTCAAACACAACTTTACAATTTCAAAAGAAACACAAAATCATTACATGTTCAAATGAAACATCCAAAAAGAGACGGCAAAAACCATTTCAAGTTCATCACCACTTCACACCTAGCAGCCAATTGTTGTCAACACCTTTTTTCTTCCTCCCAGATTTTGAAGATTCAGAATTTTTCTTGACTGCGAACCTTGCCATGTCACTCACGATACTTCCTGATGGTTTCCAAGGTGGCTTTACTAATGCATTTGAACTTGATTTTTCTAAAGGATCAGCAATAGTACTTAAAACATGCTTCACAACTCCTTTCTCCAGATTACTTATTTGAGATTGAGTCTCACAAGACCTTGGGGGCTTATTTACCTAGAAAATGTAATTTATAATTTTAATTTAAAAAAAAGTACATCTTTTAATTTTAAGCTAACCGGATTCATAAATAAATAGATACCTTTAACTTTTGCTTCAAACCTAGAGTCTTTTTTTGCAATTGAGATTGTTGGGTAGATACAACTTTCTCATTGTCTCCTATGACCTGAGGGGATGAGAACACTGCATTTCCTTTCATCCTCTTTCTAGAATTAATTTGGTCATCCCCTTTAGAAAATAACCTCTTCTTAGCCTGAAAAAAAAATCTATAAATAAATGATAATACAGATGATAATGATATAAATAGGATTTATTTTCACCTGTTCTACAAGGTCAGGTTGTGCGTGTGTCATATGAGATGGAGATGTCCTTGGAATAGATGATTGGACCCCTGGCTCTTGCAACCTGAAACTTCTTCTCACACCCTTCCAAAAAAAATTATGTAGAGTAGAGTAAGACACAACATCATATTGTAAAGTGAAAAACAATAGTCTAACCATACCATAGTTGGAGAACTCTGAGAGCCAACAGTAGTAGTATTGTCATGCATTAGATTAAAGGTTATAAAGTTAGTATTAATAGAAAACAGGTTGAAATGAAATATAAAATGAAATGAAATATATGATTACCTTTGTAGCAGTAAGTTCTTCATCTTGTATAGGTGCAGGAACATCCAAACCTCTGTCATCTTCTTGTCCCCTTTTTTAGTAGAGGACAACCCCTTACATTATGGTTGGGCTGCCTGCAACTTGAGCATGTCATTGTGGATCCTTTCTTACTCAACTTCACTGGAGTTTTTCCCTTCTTCTTCAATTCAGACCCCTTCTCAGCCTCATCTTCTCCCTTCTTTGTACTGTATTTTTTGGGTCTACCAGGCATCTTCTGACATATGGGAGGAATCAATGGTGCAGTATCCACAGTAGGCCACATATCAGGTCCATCAAGAGCACATAAGAGGTGGTTGTATGTGCTCATAAACTTTTCCTTTGAGTAGCATTCATCTACATAGTCCTCTGGATGGTATCCTAAATGGAACATCCCACAGATTGCATGTGCACATGGTATACCAGAAAGCTCCCATTTTCTGCAACTACAAGTTTTTTCACCTAAATGCACCTTAAACCTCCGCCCAAAGCTTGCTTCAATTTCAAACTGATCCAAACCATTCCAGTGACAAATCTACTCCATTGCCTTTCCCTTTAACTCTTCCAACAACTTACTAATCTTTGGACATAAATCCCCATGCTGCTTTTCCATATGATCTCTTCTCATGTGGATCCTTTTCATCAAAGTAACCCTAATAGTCTCCAACATACTGATAATTGGTCTATTCCTGGCTCTCAATATCAAAGAGTTGAAGCTCTCTGACATATTGTTTAACAACACATCACACTTTGACTGACCACTGAAATGAGACCTAGACCATTGTGCAGGTGGTCTTTTAGCCAACCASTCATATGCTCCCATATCCATCTTCTTGATTTRAGARATTGCYATCTCAAAATCCCTAACTCTACAAGCCCTAGCAGATTTCCAAAGCAAACATTTCAGTCCCAAACCCTTGTATTTTGTCTTAAAGTTCTTGTAAAGATGCATCACACAGAATCTCTATTCACACCCTGGTAGCAGTCTCTCTATGGCATCAACAAGACCCTTTTGCTTGTCTGACATTACAATCCAGTGATATTTATTGGTAATATTCAAATCCTGAATAACTAACTCTAGAAACCATGACCAAGTCTTCTTTGTCTCCTTTTCTACAACAACATATGCAAAAGGGTAGAACCCATTGTTCCCATCTATCCCAACTGCAGTTAAAATTACCCCCCACTAAGAGTCTTTATATGACACCCATCAAGAAAGATAACAGGTCTACACCCCTCAAGGAATCCAGTTTTTAAGGCACCCCAACATATGTACATTCTTTTGAACCTTGGCTCCCCCCCTACCTGCTTACACTTAATCTTAACAGTGGTTCCTGGATTTGTTTTCTTTATTTCTTCAGCATATGACCACAACAATGCATACTGTTCAGCATCTGTCCCACACCCCCCTTTTGCCACAAGGTTTTTTGCTCTATACAACTGACCCCTAGTAAAGCATAGTTTTATCTCACACTGGAGGACTAACATCATAGATTCAATGGGCCACTTTGGGCCAAACCAGATTTTATTCCTATAAGCCTCAGCCAACCATTTAGAATTTGCATGAGAGACAACTTGTTTCCTAGGACATTTATGCTTCCCATTAAAGGTCTTAATATTTAAAGAGTGCTCATTTTTTCCTTTAGAAGCATAAATTTTCCAAGGACATGAGTTGTGTTTGCATTCTACTTGGACTTTCCACTTATCATTTTTTTTGAACAGAATGTCTCTACAACTCTTAATGGCATGTTGTCTAACTGCTTTCCTAAACACATCAGTATCCACAAAATGCATTCCTAATTCAAACTGTGGATTACCAGGGTTTATCTTTTCATTAAATATTGGGTGACCATTAATTCTAGGACCTGCAGACCTCCTGAGAATAAGTGACATTTGTTCTGTAATATCAGAGCTAGGAACATAGTTTCCAAGCCATTCAACCTCAAAATCAATGTTGTCATTAAACACAGCATCATCATCAGAAAAGTCACAATCACTATCAAGAAAAACCTCAGAAATTTCAGAATCAGACCCTACAGACTGATTATCATCACTATCACCAATCAAATTATCAACATTCACATTATCAGCATTCAGATTATCAACATTCACACTATCACCAATCACATTATCAACATTCACATTATCAGCATTGTCTCCCATAAAACTAAGTGGCTCATCCACAGAAGGAAACTCCTTACTCTGTTCATGTGATTCATCTTCATTTTGACCCTCTACATTAAGTTCATGTTCAACAAACACTTCTACTGTCCTATTATCATCAATCATGTTAACCATATTCATGACATCACCATCAGTTTTTAACATCAATAAACTATTACAGTCACTAACACCACCCATACTGCATTGAAAACTTTTTACACTAGTCAATCCAAGATCACTACCCATACTACTAATTTCAAGCATAGACATTTCATCAACATCACAATAGTCTATATGAGTAATTTTACCATCAAGATAGCACCTCTTTCCTAGATTAACAACAAACTAGAATGGTGCATCCTAATTGTGAAATAATCAGAATTTGAACCTGTAGGGGTGGGAAAACAAAAAAAAGCGACCACTTTAAGAAAAAATAATTGTAAACAAATAAAAAGGATGCATCTTTATCCTACAGTAAACCATACATGTTGGCATAAACCTCAAACAAAACAAAACAAAAAGAATAATTAAAATTTAATAAAAGTATTCCCAACATGGAAACAAAGAAAGATTCCCTTATACCCCACATGAAAATTAACCCAAAAAGTCAAGCCCTCGTGCATCATATTTACAGGAAAAAAAAACTCAATTCGTGGTCCCAACATACTGAATAATAAAACCTAAATCCACATTTGGTCCCCACATACAATAATTGAGACAGAAATCATGGATGGGTATTAGCAGCAAAACCCTAAGTGAGATAATACTTACCATAATCGGGATCTCCATCAACAAGGGAACGTATTTTCCACACCATTGCTACCGATTAGGATTTAAGCTTCCAACTCTTTGCTCTAGAATGAATGAAATTAAGGGTTTAATTTTGAGATTACGGATGCGATTTGGTTTTTTAGGGTTGAGGATTATGTTCATTTGTCACGAGTGTATTCATTCAGCGGGAATTCTAAAGGCCTCACACAGAACAGACGATTTTGCCCTTGAAAACAGGCGTGCGGCTCAATGGGAGTATCTATACGGAATATTCTGCCGAAAAATGAGCTCGGGGGGCAACGTCAAACTTTCGTGTACATTGGGGGGTGAAATGGAACAAAAAATACATTGGGGGGCAAAGTGGAAAAAAACACATACTTTGGGGGGTAAAAAAAAATTAACCCTAGAAAGAAATACGTTAGACTTGCTTGTTGTTGTCCTTTTTCTTAGTTAAAAATAGCTTTTTCAGTTCATTCAGAAATATACACGAATGAGTAGAAGGTTAGGTGAAGAGGACCATGCCTATTTTTAACCACTCTAATCTTTTTATATACAGTGATTCTGATTTTTAGGGTTTAGAAGGACGGATTAGGTGAAGACTATGTGAAGACCATGCATATTCTAAACAACACTGAGATCTCATACGTACAATCAGTCAATTCCAATTAAGCATACACACAAAAACACACACATAAATATACACACAGAGACACTCATTGGGCCTGAAATATACTCATTTAACCATTGGGCCTGCAAACATTTTCAAACAAAGGCCACACATACACGTATTCATTGGGCCTACAAAACTGAAAAGAAGGAAAAACGAAGGGGAAAAAAAAGAGCCACCTAAAGATTACCTCGCACACTTATTCCAAAGCCATGGCTGATTGCCCCAGCTGCCATGTCACCAAGAACTCGCACCCACGTTCGTTGTGCGCCTCTACAGATACCATGGTTTCCAGCCTCCTGGTGCACCTCTGGTCCTTTCTTACTTTAAGAATTTGGCAATTTCAATTGAGGTGAAATTGAATAAAAACCTCACAACCACAATTTTCGTCATTGAAGTGTTAATGGCTTGATTATTCTCTCCACGTTTGATATATTTAATTTGAGATTGAATTTGATGAATTAGGGATTGAATTTGATTGTAGGAAAATGAATATGATGATATGAATTAGGATTTTTGTATTTGGAGTTATGTTTGTGAAGATGCAAAGAGATGCGGAGATGAAAGATATATTGCAGAAATGGAGTTGAACAGAGAGGACAGAGAGGGACGATGGCCAAAACATTTTTTTTCCTTCTGTTTTCATGTCTCTGCTTGGACAAATGGGCAAGGCAACAAAATGGACAGCTGAAGGTAGAAAGGAAAAAAATCAAGTGAGCTGGGCAATACAACAAATACAACCAAAAAATAATAATAATAAAAGGAAAAAAAGAGGCAAGCCATTTAGTGGAGCAACAACCTCACTTCTTTCTTATATCTATACCTCTATATATAAAGTTGATGTGCGTTAACCTTATTGCGACATTTGGCAGCTTCTGATTGGCTGTCTTTTATTTTTTTTTTTCAACAAATTTACCGTCCACTTTTATCACTCTTCGCCAGATTCCAGAGAAAAATCGCCACACACAGCTTTTTTTTCTTTTCTTTTTCATTTTCTTCGGTTCACTGATCCTTCCACAGAAATACTCCGCTCACGAAATTATCATCTTTTGCACAGAAATCCTCCAAAAATCCTTTTGTTTTGCACAGATTTATTTTGCCCAAAAACAGATGATCCCACAAAATTCCCTTTCATTCCCGTCAAGTTCGTGCTCTCTCACAATATTTTCTCTAATTCCCGCCAACTTCTTTCTCTCCCATATTTTTGCCTATATTCGGCGACGTTTTTCACCCAGTGCAACCAGTTTTTCTATCAGTGTTTCATGGAAGACGAACTCCTGCCACCGGAACCACCGACTCGCCGATCGGTTAGTTTAATTAACTCCGACTGACTAACCTAATATTGCTATAATTGTGGTACTAAACCCTAATGACCCTGAATTTGATTTTTTATGTGTTTTTTCATTGTTTGTGTTTGAGTATAAAAGGGCTAGGGCTCAGGTTATGGCAGCCGATTTCACTTGGTCGGACAAAATTAGGGATGAATTGGAGGAAAAGAGGGGAGAATCTTCAGATGATTTTCAAGAGCCTTGCCAGAAAACTAAGAGAAATAAGACTACTGAAGGTGCTTCAACTTCTGCTGCAGCCGCCCGTAAAACCGAACTGAGTTTCATAGGTAGCCTCATACTCGATTGACCCATATTTATCCGGAATAGAGGAAATTAGAAAAGAACCCCCACCTTCCCACTCCGTCACTCTCTCTCCGAAAACGCACGCACAATATTTTGTCTTTTCCTCAGTCAAAAGTAATAATTTTGGAGAAAAACAGTCAATTCACTGTAACTTCAATCGGCAATAAATTTTGTTTTCCTTTTTCTTAAACTCGGAAGAATAATAAATATTTATTATTCCTTTTTATTTCTTCCCTGAATAAAGAGTTCTTGATATAGGGTTTAATTTTGAGATCGTTGTTAATCGAGGGATTGAAAGAGGGGAAGAAAATGGCGAATCAATTCGCAGCTCAGGTCACCGCAACTAAGGTAATCCAATGTTTCGCATCTGTGTTTCTGAACTTCTTTTCTTTCTTCGCGCAACATGTATTTTATAAAAAAAAATGATGGATCTGTTGTTCATTGGTGGTATTTTTTTTTTTAATGTTTCTGACTGATCCACTCCCAAAACATTCTGGACTGCTCTGACACAAGGGAGATTTATTTCGCACAAACATTCATCGGGCGGTGTTGGCAGTTTGTCTCTAGGTTTCCTGTGCAGAAAAAATTCTTCTGCACAAACATCGGCCAGATTTATTTCGCCAGATCCAGATCCTTCCTCTCTTTTCTACATTTTTCCACGCACTCTCATCATCTTCTCCCTTTCTCTTTTTTAAGGCTGCATGATGCTACTTCATCTTCTCCGTATCTCTTTTTTGTAAGGCTGTAATGATGTTAATTTATTATTTTGAGTTTTTTGAATTTGGGGATAATGGGTGAAACCCGCCCGTATCTTGGCGGGGCGACACGGATTTGGCATGTCAGATTTTGAGGGATTTTGTTCTGTGCATCTCTCTATCTCCAATGCAACCGTGATTTCGCAGCCATGGCGTGGRGATGGTTCTCTTATCCGTTTGACAAAAAATTGGAGCCTCAATTTTTTTTCATTTATTTTTTTTACAATGGAAGTGGTTGGATGGTTTTTAGGTTTGTTTTTGTAACGACCCGAACTTAACATATTTTGAAAAATACTAAATGAGGATTTTTTTTTATAATAAATAAACCATGAATTAAAACAGTGGGTAATTTTTAAGGTCCGAAAGAAATTAGTTCTTGAGAATACGCCAACTCAGATGCTTAAGATTTTTTTTTAAAAGTAGATGATTCACTGATTCTTCAACAAAAAGAAACAAATAAACGTAAGGGCATTTGTAATTTTAAAGACAATCAAGACAATTTGAAGTATTTAGCCTAAACTTCACTGTAGTTTCTGTAATTAATCATTACTAATTTAAAAGGAAAATTTCAAAACAAATCATAATAAAATACATACAGCTATAGCGGGCAAATAAAAGCATACAGCTACAAACCTTAAAAAAAACATCAAATTCAAAGATTGACACAACTCTGGACAAAGGCTAATGTAACAGATACGTACAACTAATTAATCATCTTGGAACACTACGCGGCCGCGTATAAACATGTGCAAACATGGCTTTGATGTCCTACACAAATACACAGCACACGCAGACAATACAAAGGGTAGCCATGCAAAATTTAAAATTTTAAACCCACATTTAGAAATTGGTAGCCTGCATCATTTCACATAAGAACACCGACACATACATGTTTTAAAAAAAAAAAAAAATAATAAATATATAAATAGGAGGCTACTGCTCTAGTCAAATGTTATCTTTTCCTTTCAACTTAAAATGCATGACAGACCGTCTTTGAACGCTAACGACAGAAATAAAATAGCAAATCAACCTATGAAACGAAAGGAAACGTGAGCTCCTGATCATCCCATAATTAAAAACTAAAAATATGTTCAAGGAAACAAGTCTTTTATAAGGACGAACATAAATACTGACTCGCGCGGAACTAATTATTTTTAAATTTCCAATCCCCTCGTCATGTGCCGTCTCGCTTCGTCAACCTGAAATTTGTTAAATATAATTGGGATGAGCGACGAGCCCAGTGGAAAACATATGTCTCATATACTCACAATACAAAAAAAAAAATATATCAACGAATAAAGTAAACTTCTTGAATGTTTTTACGTGGAATTCCGCCACGGAGTACGTACCCTGTTGCCCGAAGGCCATATGGTCGCCAGGAGGCTATGTGGTCGCCCGAAGGCTATATAGTCGACATAAAATGTCTCATGTTGATTCGATTAAACGTTAATATGCCATACAGTGATTATATGAGACAAGAAAATTGTTTAGAAAATTTCTCCCACCTTGAAATAGTATTGCGGAATGCGATGCGATGCAAAATCCCTCCTAAATTCTATGATAATTAATATGAAATCACCGTTAATGAGGTGATGAGAAATTCTAGTATATATTCATAATATACAAGAGATAAATAAGGAAAAATATAATACAAATTATTTTACCAAATCTCTAATAAACTCTAATAACCACTAATTGATATTTACATACAAAAATATCATTTTAATTCCTAACCCCCCCCCCCCCCCCCCCCCCCCTCAAGCGATGCTGTGGATGCAATTGAACACAGATCTTGGATCGCAACAACTCGAAACATGGACGAGGAAGACTCTTTGTGAAGATGTCTGCGACCTGAAGATGAGAAGGAACAAAACGTGTATCCAGCCGACCAGAAGTGACAAGCTCCCTTGTGAAATGACAATCAATATCAATGTGCTTGGCGCGCTTATGAGCAACTGGGTTCTGAGTGAGAAAAAGAGCACTGGCATTGTCACAAAGAAGTAGAGGACGAGACGAAGTAGGCAAATGCAGTTCGTCAAGAAGTTGACATAACCAGATAACCTCCTGAGCAGCATGAGCAAGAGCACGGTACTCGGATTCACAGCTAGAACGAGCGACTGTGGGTTGCTTCTTAGCACTCCAAGAAACTAAATTGCCCCCAAGGAAAATAGAGTACCCATAGGTGGAGCGATGTGTATCAATACAACGTGTCGGGGACCCCGGTATACTGTACTAATATGTGTAGGTCCCCGTAATTCGAGTGAGCTAGCGCATACCCCAGGGTGATCATCACCACCTGCACCTCACATCTCGGCACAGTGGAACGTGTAACCTCACCAGTCAAATAAAAAAATGGATCATTCCTTTGTTTTGTGGAAAGAACCAATCAAAGAATCTCATTATATCCCTTCTATACACCGTGCCCAATCTGCGTCAGAGTAACCAACAATGGAGAACTCGGAACCACGAGGAAGGTCAATCCAAAGTTTAAAGTACCCTTAACGTAGCGAAGAATTCGCTTCACAGCAGCAAAATGATCAAGAGTAGGAGAATGTAAGAACTGACTTACATGGTTGACAGCATAAAGATCCGGCCGTGTGATAGTAAGATACTGGAGAGCACCAACTAACGAACGATAGAGAGTGGGATCGTCGAACGGTTGACCAGCGCGATCAAGAGATTCACCAGTAGCAAGAGGAGTAGAAACTGGTTTAGAGTCCAAGAATTGTGCACGTGAGAGAATGTCACGAGCGTACTTAGCCTGGACCAAAAATAGACCATCCGAAGAAGGAGACACCTCAAGGCCAAGAAAGTAACTTAAGGAACCCAAATCCTTGACGCGAAACTCACGGTCTACCCGAGTGATGAAGCAACGTAGAGCTCCGGAGTCGTTGCCTGTGACAATAATGTCATCAACATAGAGGAGAAGATAGATGGTGACACCCTTGTTTGAGAAGTAAAACAATGACGTATCGGAGCGGCTGCAACGAAACCCCAAGGCAATCAGGAACTCACTGAAATGGATGAACCAAGCTCGGGGAGCCTGACGAAGATCGTAGAGAGCTTTCTTGAGGAGACAGACATGATTAGGGTACTGAGGATCCATGAACCCCGGAGGCTGGGGCATAAAGACAGGCTTAGGTAGAATGCCATGGAGAAAAGTATTTTTGACATCGAGCTGATGCAGAGGCCAGTTATGGCGAACAGCAATAGATAAAGTGACGCGGACAGTGGCAGCGCGGACAACAGGGCTAAATGAATGAGAGAAGTTAAAACCCGGAATCTGAGAGAACCCCTGATCTACGAGACGAGCCTTATAACGTTCAACAGAACCATCTGTGAGGCATTTTGTACGAAACACCCACTTCGAACCAACAATATTAGCAGTATCAGGACGAGGGACCAAATTCCAAGTATTATTGACATGAAGAGCATCAAGCTCAACACGCATTGCATCAACCCAATGAGGAAGCTTGAGAGCAGATCTGAACCCTCTAGGCTCATCAGAGACAGATAAAGCAGATAATAAAGCAGTTGATGCAATATCAGCAATATATCTAGGCTTAAAAATACCTGCCCGAGCACAGGTGACCATAGGATGAGGTGTAGGAGCAGGATTCGGTTCCTGAACCGGGACTGGCGCATCAGGGTGCTGAACTTCCACAGGATACTGAACAGGGGCAGGGATCGGATCTTCTGTAATGACAGGTTCTGGAGCAACAGAAATATGAGACTCAACCAAATCTGGCAGGGGGCACAAGCGACAAGGTGCAGTAGTCAATGCCGGATGTGGATCCGGAAGCAAGGGCGTGGAAGCCGAAGAAGCAGGAGGAGCAGAAGTAGGCTCCAAAAAGGAAAAAATACCAAGTGAATGCACATCCGAGGTAGTCTTCAAATCAGAGCAAGGGAACGATGATTCATCAAATTGAGCATGTCGAGTAGTATAGAAGCGGGAAGCGACAGGATCGTAACACCTAAATCCTTTTTGAGCAGAGTTATAACCCAAAAAAATACACGGAATACTGCGAGGAGCCAGCTTGTGAGGAGCATAGTTGCGGAGATAAGGAAAGACCCGACAACCAAAAACCTTAAAAGAAGCATAATTCGGTGCAACATTATAAAGAAGCTCAAACGGAGATTTGTTATCAAGCAGAGGAGAGGGTATCCTATTGATAACATAAACAGCCGTTGAAAAAGCATCCACCCAAAAACAAGCAGGGAGATGAGCATGAAACATTAGAGATAATCCTGCTTCAGTAATATGACGATGCTTTCTCTCAGCACGACCATTCTGCTAAGGTTAATAGGGGCAAGACAACCGATGATGAATACCATGAGTATCAAAAAAGGATCAAACTCGATGATTAACAAATTCAGCGCCACCATCACTTTGAAAAACTCGTAATTTCGTAGAAAACTGAGTGCACACAAAGGCATGAAAACGAACCAACACATCATAAAATTGTGATTTAGTATGCAAAGGATACATCCACGTAAACCGAGAGAAATCATCAACATATATAACATAATATCGATATCCCTCATTCGAGTAAACAGGAGCTGGGACCCACAAATCGCAATGAACCAAATCTAAAACATTTGAGGCACGTTTATCATTCAACGAAAATAGTAAGCGTTTACTCTTAGCCAACTGACATGGAGTACACAAAGTAGGTTTAGGCTAAACCAAAGTAACAGATAAATAACCCAACAAGTTCAACAACTTAACAACTGAAATTGAAACATGCCCTAGTCTATTGTGCCAAAGCTCAAACGACGCCTTCAACGAAGCAGTATGCAAAGCAGCAAATAAAGCATGTGTTCCACACTCCAAAACATACAGACTATTGCTACGCCGTCCTCGCGCCAATGGTTCCTTGGTCACCCGGTTCTGAATAACGAATGAATGATCAGTAAACAAAACATCGACAGGATAATCAGAGGTGAGTTTACTGATGGACATAAGGTTTTTTGTGAGATGACGCACCACCAAAACATCCAATAAATGAAGAGAATCATTCACACGATACGAGCCAATATGCGAGATAGGAATATAAGTACCATTTGCAACAACAACGGAATTAGAACCAGAATAATTGACCAAAGAATTCATACCAGACGAATTAGGAGTCATGTGAGCCGAGGCACCCGTATCGAGAAACCAATCTGAAGCCTGAGACGGGGAGATCGAACACTGAGTCTCAAAAGCTTGCGCCAAACTAGCAGTCGGCGTAGAAGTACGATCATAATGATTTGAGCAACGATCGGCATAGTGACCAGGATGACGGCAAATTTGGCATTTTGGAACGTAAGGTTTCTTGCCATAACCCTTCCCAGATTGTGGCCGCTGACCACCGGAGAATTTCTGCCCAGAAAACTGCCGAGAACCTGGACCATTAGAGTTGGAAGGATGAGCAAATTGCGTCGAAGAATGAGGATGCGCCACAAAGGCAGGAACTGCAGCAGGTGTGGCGTCCATGGAGCGCTGCATGAGATCGAAATTAATCGCCTGATGGACCAAGTCTGAGAAGGAGGGCATAGGATCCATCGACATGCGGGTGTCAGCGAAATGGATAAACTGAGAACCAAGCCCATTTAAAAACCAATGGCATTTGTCGAGCGCATCAACCGGACGGCCAACCAAAGCCAATTGATCGCAGAGAAACTGGAACTTATGGCTATATTCCTCCACGGACAGAGCATTGCGATGGAGGCTAAAAATCTCCTGGCGGAGCTGTGTAATCTGAGAGGCCGAGGAACGACCGTAGGACGCCTCCAGCGCTAACCAGACAGCACGGGATGTGCGCAGGCCCAACACCTCGAACTGGGCATCGTCCGAGAGAGAAGAGAGAAGAAGGCTTAGTACCTTCTGATCAATGGAAACCCAGGCGAGATATTCTGGGTTCGGAACAGTATCATCACCCGACTTGATATTTTCAGACGGAGGAGACGATGTGCCGTCAACGTACGAAAACAGGTCATGGCTAGAGAGAGCGGGTATAACCTGATTTCGCCAAGAAAGGTAGTTCACCGACGTCAATTTAATGGTGAGAAGATGAGTGATAGCATTGAGGAGTGGTGGAGAGGTCGTGGAAGCCATGACGGAAAAGAAAGGAAAAAGAGAGGAGAAAGTGATGGCAGTTGAGGTTTTCTTGCGTAAGGGTTTCGAAAAAAGAGGTTTAGGTGAGTCTGACTGATACCACATGATAATTGATATGAAATCACCGTTAATGAGGTGATGAGAAATTCTAGTATATATATACAATTTACAAGAGATAAATAAGGAAAAATATAATACAAATTATTTTACCAAATCTCTAATAAACTATAATAACCACTAATTGATATTTACATACAAAAATATCATTTTAATTCCTAATAAATTCCTTGATTTACAATGTTTCCGTCACCTAAAAGACAAAACAGCCAACTTAAAACTATTGCGAGGCGAAGACGAGAGATCGAGAACTCCGACAAAAAGGTAAACACAAAACCATACCCCTACTAGCCAAAAAATATTATTATATATATATATATATATATATATATTATATATATATATATATATATATATATATATATATATATATAATATATATATATGTATGTATAAGTATATGTAGGGATGATAAGTAGAAATATAATAATAATAATAATAATAATAATAATAATAATAATAATAGCATTGCACTTGTGTTTGAAATTTCTGGACGATAGTACAGCAAATGGAATAAGGAAAAAAAAAAAAGAACAGCCTTTCATTAGCTTCCTGTTTCTTCAAAAAGTTTGAGGAAACGACTGGGTTGGAAAATTAGATAGAACAAWATTATTTTGTACCTTACTGCAGCTGTCAAAACAAAGAATTTGCTGCGCCTAAAACTTCTTTCTTTCTTTTGAAAACGTAGGGATAGTTACGCTGAAGTATAATAAGTAGGACTTAGGGTTAATTGGTTTAAGAAAAGAAAGAAGACATGGGGTAAGTGGGTTCTTTTATCAGATATTTAGTTTTTGAAAAAGAAACACTCCTTAAAACTCTCAACCGTAAGGATGAGATTATTATTATTTTTTTATTTCAAGTTTAATTATATAATTGTATATATTTATATATATATATATATATATATATATATATATAAGAAATTGAAGTAAATATATAAGTAGTTATAAGTAGTCCTTATTAAAAACCGGGTATTACAGTTTTTTCACATTATTATTATTATTATTATTATTATTATTATTATTATTATTATTATTAGGTTAGAAAATATAGTAGGATCTATAGAGTGATCATTGTTGGTGAAATACAGCTTTCGGTAATGATTTTTTGATGAAATACAGTTTCCTCAGGTATTGTCCTTTATTTAGCTCTGGGTTGATATGCATATCTCTATTTTTGATGAATTTCTTCTGAATGATTTGTGTTTTGGGTGTAATATTGATGTTTGATTGTTTCATTATGGTGCAGTACCGTCCCTCCAGTGCTTTCAACTCACTTTTTATGACAACAAATTCTGGAGCTCTGGTTTGGAACAATAACAACTCTTTGACCGTTGGAACCAGAGGTTATATTTATTTCTGTAACTCAGCTTCATTTTCAACATTTCCATTGATAATGAGTGACAAGATTTGTCTTCTTCTGGTACCCATTTGGAATATTTATTAAAATGCTATCAATTAAGCAACTTATTTATTATCATTAATTTTTTTTACAAGCGGTTTACTCCAAGTTATGTTGTTTTTGAGTAAAGTATGATCGACTGTGCGTACGTTTGTATGTATAAAAATTATCCTTTTCTTGCCTTCAGTTGATTGTGGCCTCTGGTTTTCTATTGGTGGACCTGACGAAATCAACAAACTAATAAAATGGGCGTGAATAAGTGTTATATGTAATAAACGAAGAAAACAAAAGAAAGAAAAGAACTAGAACATTAAAAGAATATATGTGGAAGTTAAAATTGGCTTACTTTTGTTTCCAACTGTAATGTCTTGGAAACTGGAAAATTGAAGTGAAACAACAACTGGTGATAGTCTATGCGATGTAGGTCTACATTACTATCATCTGATAATCAACAACTTTGTTTAGAGATATAAAATCCTCTTAATCATTTAGCTCTGTTTAACAAGTTTATTAATTAAATATTGTCAGGTTTTTCAACTCTCTTATCTTCTCCTTTTTGTAAATTCCGGAACATACACATAGACTTTCCATTATGATTTTCTCTATTTAAAAAAAAAAAAAAATTTATTAATTCAGTTCTGATGTTGTTTTATTACCCTATATAATATCGATGAATCTATCTCTCTTAGATCTATAGGAAATGTTGCAATCATTTTGATGAATTCTGATTTAGTGTTTTTGTTTTTGTATGTTCTTATATGCGATATTTTTTTTCTTATTAGATCTGTGGGATATTTTGAAGATGGTGGAGGTATTGTTTGTTTCCGGCTATGATTTGATAAAAGAAGGTAATATCAATCGTCTCTCTTTCTCAATATCTTAAGGCTCAATTTACATTCTCGGAGATGTGGGTTGAATTTGGGGCCCCAATTCTTTTCTACCAGTTAGATTCACTTTTCTCATCCTCCTCGCATTCATTAGCAGCTCAGTGTTGATGAGAAAGTGATCGTCCGTCGTCAAACGTCAAATTAAATATTTATTTTTCTCAGTTTCTCTCCGCTAACTAGTAGTAGCGATAAGTAAGGGTCAGACCCACGAGTAGTGTGGTTAGATTGTGATGATTCGTATTTTATTTAAATAAATAATTGGGGTAAGGAATTATGAATTAATTTAACTAATAAAATAAACAAGCAATTAAACTAGCAAGAAAACAATTAACAAAAAACTCAATAATAATAAAGGCCTAGTTCTAGTTCAGTTTCCACCCTCGATTCACTCATTTAACCAACCACAATATCATAATCCATTCATCACATGCGACTAAAAACCCTAAGTAGCAATAAGCTCTGCTACTCGAATTTACCCTTATTATGTACTCAATTAAAATAAGCTCTTTAATTGAATCTAATTATTGAATAACCTAAAATAAGCTCTCTAGGTTCAACCCAACAACAGCATTAATAATTAGGCAAATAGATTAATCTAGGCAACAAACGCGTAAGCTCGGTTCATTCAACCTATGTTGTGTTGTCCCTAACGATTTACAATCATTAGTTGCTTCAGAGAAATAGTAATTACGACAATTACACGGGAAGCAATCCTATTTCTAGCAATAGATAACCAATCCCTAATCTAGGTGATCAAGCCAAATTAAGAATTAAGCAATCATAAATTGAAAATAGAACAACACAAACAATCGCATATGACGAACGAACAACAATATTGCATAAATCAATTAAACATAGTTTCACGAGGGTTTCAACATC
>BMAC01000005.1:4492947-4518194 GCA_014905375.1 Phtheirospermum japonicum | reverse complement strand
GATGTTGAAACCCTCGTGAAACTATGTTTAATTGATTTATGCAATATTGTTGTTCGTTCGTCATATGCGATTGTTTGTGTTGTTCTATTTTCAATTTATGATTGCTTAATTCTTAATTTGGCTTGATCACCTAGATTAGGGATTGGTTATCTATTGCTAGAAATAGGATTGCTTCCCGTGTAATTGTCGTAATTACTATTTCTCTGAAGCAACTAATGATTGTAAATCGTTAGGGACAACACAACATAGGTTGAATCAGCAAAATATAAATATTTTTGAATGAATTCGGGAAGGGGCCCATAAAGTCGATGCCCCAGACATCAAAAATTTCACAAACCATTATGGGCACTTGGGGCATTTGACTTCTCCGTGAAAGGTTCCCCGTGCGTTGACAATTATCACATGCCTTACAAAATTCATACGCATCTCGAAATAGGGATGGCCAATAAAAACCACTGTCAAGTACCTTATGCGAAGTTCTCTTCGATCCAGAATGTCCTCCACATGCATGAGAATGGCAAAATGAAAGAATAGCGTGGAACTCCGATTCGGGGACGCATTCTTCGAATGACTTGATCATCACAATGCCTCCAAAGGTATGGATCGTCCCACACATAATACTTCGCATCACTCTTCAACTTGTCCCTCCTTGCTTTCGTCAGCCTTGTTGGAAACACACGAGCAACTAGAAAATTTACTAAGTCAGCGTACCATGGATCCACGTGTTCGACCGCAAGTAGTTGCTCGTCCGGAGATCTCTCATCAAGTTGTAGCTCGTCCCCCTCATGCACTAATCTACTAAGGTGGTCGGCCACGGTATTCCCGGCTCCCTTTTTGTCCTTGATCTCCAAATCAAATTCTTGGAGTAGTAAAATCCACCGTATGAGTCGTGGCTTCGTCTCCTTCTTTGTAAGTAGATGTCGTAGGGCCGCGTGATCACTAAAAACCACCACATTTGATCCAATGATGTATGAACGGAACTTCTCAAGGGCAAAAACAACAGCTAGAAGCTCCTTCTCCGTGGTAGTATTATTTTCTTGGGCCGGGTTCAAGGTCCTCGTTACATAATAGATCACATGGGTTGCCTTATCCACCCCCTGCCCTAGCACGGCTCCCACAGCATAGTCACTTGCATCGCACATTATATCGAAGGGTAGATCCCATCTCGGAGCTTGGATAACTGGAGAAGTGGTCAGCCGCTCCTTCAGTGTGTCAAAGGCCTTCTTGCATTTTTCATTGATCTCAAACTCCACATCTTTTTGCAAGAGCCTACAAAGTGGCGATGCGATCTTCGAAAAGTCCTTGATAAATCTTCTATAAAATCCTGCATGGCCAAGAAAAGAACGAACTTCCCGCTCATTGGCGGGGTAAGGCAACGCAGCTATGGTATCAATCTTAGATTTATCGACTTCTATTCCTTTTAACGAAACAATGTGTCCTAAAACTATACCTTGTTCTACCATAAAATGACATTTTTCCTAATTTAGTACAAGATTAGTGTCGACACAACGTTTCAAAATTAAAGATAAGTTTTCAAGACATACCTCAAAAGAATTGCCATAAACGCTAAAATCATCCATAAAGACCTCTATAATCTCGCCAACGTATTCCGAAAAGATACTTAACATACATCGTTGGAATGTGGCCGGTGCATTGCAAAGTCCAAATGGCATGCGGCGATAGGCAAATGTGCCGAAGGGGCACGTGAAGGTAGTCTTCTCTTGATCCTCGGGTGCTATAGGAATTTGGAAATATCCCGAGTAGCCATCCAAAAAGCAGTAGTATGAATGGCCCGCCAACCTCTCAATCATTTGATCAAGAAATGGAAGAGGAAAATGGTCTTTGCGAGTCATGGCGTTAAGCTTACAATAATCAATACAAACTCGCCATCCCGTTTGAATCCTTGTCGGAACCAGTTCGCCTTCTTGATTCTCGACCACCGTGACACCCGTCTTCTTTGGAACGACTTGAGTCGGACTCACCCACCGACTGTCAGAAATGGGGTAAATCACCCCAACATCAAGCAGTTTTAGAATCTCCTTCTTTACCACTTCCATCATCGGTGGATTCAGTCGTCTTTGGGGTTCCCTAGATGGTGCAGCATTCTCTTTGAGCAAGATTCGGTGCATACACATGGAAGGACTTATCCCTCGCAAGTCCGCTATGGTCCACCCGATTGCTTGCTTGTTATACTTGAGTACTTGTCGCAGTGACTCCTCCTGGAAGTTGTCTAAGCGAGATGAAATGATCACAGGCAGTGTTTCGTTATCTCCCAATAAAATATACTTCAAATGCTCCGGTAGGGCTTTTAGTTCGAGTTTCGGTGCCTTGACTATGGATGGAACGGCTTTCTCATGCGAGTCGGGAAGTTTGATGAAATTCACGTCCTCTTCTATCAGTTTTGCGTTAAGTGCGCACAAGGCCGACATTATCTCTCGTGCGTCGTCCTCCCCAGTAAGCTCAGTTGGAGGGTAACCCAAAAGCAATGAGTCCTCCCCCAAACTTCGTGTGATCGTCGTCTCGAGCTCATCTTGTTTATGCATTTCGAGAATTTCCTGCGCTAGAGAGTCAAAACAATCAAGTGTAAAAACAGAGTTATCACAGTCAGGAAATCTCATGGCATCAAAAATATTAAATTGACAAATATGACCGTCAAATTCCATTGTAAGAGTGCCTCGAGTAACGTCGATTTTTGTTTGAGCAGTGTTCAAAAATGGTCGCCCCAGTACGATAGGTGGCGATTTTGATGCAGACTCATTCATGCTCAACACATAGAAGTTGGCTGGGAAAATCAACTCATCCACCTTTACGAGGACATCTTCAACAACACCATCAGGGTAAGCAGTGCTTCGGTCGGCAAGTTGGATTACTACCCCTGTTTTCTTTAATGGTCTAAACTTCAAACAATCGAAAATGGTGAGTGGTATAACATTTATTGATGCCCCCGAATATAGCATGGCTCGCTCGACTCGCATGTTTCCAATCGTGCATGGAATGAAGAACATGCCCGGGTCATTCCGCTTTTGTGGCAAGCTCTTTTGGAATACGGCCGACACGTTCGCTCCCATTAGGACCTTTTCATCCCCCTTTAACCTTCTATTGTTAGTACATAAGTCCTTGAGGAACTTGGCGTAACGAGGAATTTTCTTGATCGCGTCGGCAAGTGGAATAGTGATCTCCACCTTTTTGAAAACGTCTCGTATTTGCCTCTCCGTGTCTTCCTTAGCTTGGAGCTTAATTCTTGATGGAAATGGAAGTGGCTTGGTCCTAGGAGGAGAAACGACGGGGTTATTAAAATTATTAGAAAGTTTAGGATTACCCTTTTCAGCATGTTTTGGCTCCGAGTTTTCTTCCTCCATTTTGTCTTCATTTTCCGGCTCTAGCATTGGATTGGCCGGACCTTCCACTTTCTTGCCACTTCGTGTCGTAACAGCGCTCACATTTTTCGGATTCACCTCAGTTTGAGGAGGTAATCGGCCACTGCCTCGTGCTTCTAGTTTGACTATGTGTTCCGCCATTTGACTCATTTGGGTCTCTAGGCCTTTTATGCTCATCGCTAATGATCTTACCATTTCATCCAAATGTGGGGATGCATTCTCTTTCCGTTGTTGGTTGTTGTATTGATTCGGGAAATTTTGTCCCTTTTGTTGAGCTTGAGAGGGCCCTTGATCTTGGTTTCCAGGTATATTCCCTTGCTGTATATTTCCCTGCTGATCTCTCCATCTAAAACCAGGGTGGTCGCCCCATCTTGGATTGAAGGTGTGGGGGTACGAGTCGTACTTCCTCTCTTGCCCATTTCCGGTTCCCAAGGCGTTCACGTGTGCCTCGCGTGCTGAGTAAAAATGTGGGCATTCGTTAGTAACGTGCTCCAATGTTTCGCAAAAACCGCATGGTCGAACCTTTGGAGCTCCTCCCGCACTCATCATGGCTTTCAACTCACTTAATTGGGTTTGTAGTAAATCAATACCCAGCTCGTTTACTGACTTCAATGAAGAATCACGACTGCCGAATTGCTGAGAGTTGGCTGCCATGTTCGATATTAGTTCTTTTGCTGCTGTCGGTGTCTTGTACATCAAGGTGCCTCCACTAGCGGCATCAATCATGTTTCGATCAGTAAGGCATAATCCCTCATAGAAATACTGAATTAAAAGTTGCTCGCCCATTTGGTGTTGAGGGCAACTTGCAACTAGCCTCTTGAATCATTCCCAGTATTCGTGCAATGTCTCTCCTTACATCTGCCTAGCCGCACAAATGTCCTTTCGAAGATTTGCCACTCGTGATGCGAGAAAGTACCTCTGCAAGAATGTTTTCTCCATAGCCCCCCACGTAGTGATGGATCCCAAAGGTAAGTATTAAAGCCAGTCCTTGGCTAAGTTTTTTAATGAAAAGGGGAATGCCCTTAACTTAATTTGCTCGTCCGTGACTCCAGCGGGTTTCATGCTTGTGCATATGACATGGAACTCTTTCAAGTGTTTGTGCGGATCCTCGCCAGTGAGTCCATGGAATGAAGGTAGGTGATGGATTAGTCCGGATGGTAACTCGAATGTAGCATCGTTCACCGTTGGAAAGGTAATGCATAAGGGTTATTGAGGAAGGTCGGGATTTGCCAACTCCTTCAACGTTCGTTCTGCTTGAGCAGCCATTGTCTCGTTTTCTTGTTCTTCGCTCTCGCTCGAAGAGTCCTCGGATATGTAATTGGGTAATACCTGCTCCGAGTTCGACTTCTTCTTTAACTCACAGCCTCTTTTGTTGTTTCCGGATAATAATGCAAATTCTTCTTCCCGGATGATCTCAAGTTCATTCACTTGAGAAAACACTCAACAAGAGTTCAATTCGTTCAAACAAAATTAAAAATAAAATAAAATTCTAAAATACTAAAAATCACAATTTAACGTGTCACTCCCCGGCACGGCGCCAAAATTTGACCGCCCGTCGTCAAGCGTCAAATTAAATATTTATTTTCCTCAACTTCTCTCCACGAACTAGTAGTAGCGATAAGTAAGGGTCGAACCCATGAGGAGTGTGGTTAGATTGTGATGATTCGTATTTTATTTAAATAAATAATTGGGGTAAGGAATTATGAATTAATTTAACTAATAAAATAAACAAGCAATTAAACTAGTAAGAAAACAATTAACGAAGAATTCAATAATAATAAAGGCCTAGTTCTAGTTCAGTTTCCCTTGATTCACTCATTTAACCAACCACAATATCATAATCCATTCATCACATGCGACTAAAAACCCTAAGTAGCAATAAGCTCTACTACTCGAATTTACCCTTACTGTGTACTCAATTAAAATAAGCTCTTTAATTGAATCTAATTATTGAATAACCTAGAATAAGCTCTCTAGATTTAATCCAACAACAGCATTAATACCCAGGCAAATAGGCTAATCTAAGCAATAAACACATAAGCTCGGTTTATTTAACTTATGTTGTGTTATCCCTAACGATGCATAATCATTAGTTGCTTCAGAGAAATAGTAATTACGACAATTACACGGGAATCAATCATATTTCTAGCAATAGATAACCAARCCCTAATCTAGGTGATCAAGCCAAATTAAGAATTAAGCAATCATAAATTGAAATAGAACAACACAAACAATCGCATATGACAAATGAACAACAATATTGCATAAATCAATTAAACATAGTTTCACGAGGGTTTCAACATCCCTAGAACTAGATAATAAATTTACTCACTCATGGAGTTAAGAAAATAAAAGAAAAGGTTCAGATGAACAAACATAATCCTTGATAAAATAGGAGAGATGATGTGTTGAACTTGAATCTTGCGTCTTGGAACGTCAATCTTCAAGTTCTCTTGCGTGTGGATGACTTGGGACGAGTTGGAACCTCTCTGGACCTCCTTAAAACCCTAGGATATGTTGTATTATTCCTCTAGGACGAAATAGGGTCGGGGGTTTATATAGAATTCCTATTTCTTGCCGCCCAAGATTCTTCCTAAAATAATTCTGCCGAGTCGGCGTCGACGGAGCGTCGACTGACGCGAACCAGCCTTCGGCGTCGACGCGAATCACCTGCCTGCGTCGTCCTGCATGGGCGTCGACTGACGCCCTTCCAATCGACGCTTCAGAACATGAGCGTCGACATAGCGTCGACTGACGCCCTTCCAATCGACGCTTCAGAACATGAGCGTCGACATAGCGTCGACTGACGCGGTCCATCCTCGGCATCAACGCGTCATTGACGCATCATCCTGCTTCTTGATTTTTCTCTCCTCGATTCGTCAATCCTCATTTCTCTACTTCCTTGTGAGACATCATTCGATAAATATAGTACCAAATACTGCAAAATAGAGAAGAAATATACGATTGGTGTTTGATTGCTCATAATAACAATTATACGAGAAATAAGCACATATGATAATATTAAGCACATAAAATCACCGGAATTAAACCGTCAATTAGCGTGTAATTTCTCATTTGTCAGAAAGATAGGGTACTGTGTTCTATTTCTTTTGTAGCTTTCTATTTGGTATGCATGTTTCCTTCCTCTTTTTTCTTTTTTTCTCAGCATTTTCATCTTTTAAGCTATTTAGTGGCTCAGTGAGTGAATCGATTTGTTTATCACATGCCATTATATTCCTAGCATTTGGTTTAGGAGTATATCTCTGAGTATATGTAGTTTGTTTGCATATTAAATATGTATGTGCTAGGACCTTAAATTTTGTGATCGAGTTTATTTAAGGGGTCGGATATTTTCACCCGAAAATTGATGAGAACACCTCATGTTATCAACTTCAGGATGTTTGGATGAAGTTTTTGAATATTGTGTTAATGTTCGGATTGAAAATCGAACACATGTTTAATGTTCTAATTTTTTTAGAACACGTGTTCATTTTTAATGTGTTGAAATTTCCAGTTCGAACGTTAACACAATGTTACAAAATTTCATCTGAACACCCCGGAGCTTATAAATAGGGTGTTTTCATTAAAAAAAATGGGGTGCTAATATCCACACCCTTTATTTAATCAGTTGTTTATATCTGGAATTTAGTTTTAGTTTTGAAACTTAATCTAGAATACATGTTTATTAAAATCGAATGGTATAGATTAGTTTTCTTACTATTTTATCGAAGTGTCGTTCTTCATGTTTCTATGGTCTATCGACATCTCTTTCTACCTTTACTCCATTTTCACTCACTGATTTCAGTTTTATATGCTTGCAAGGTGCTGATGTTCTACGTTAATCTTCTATGATTAATCTTGTGTGTTGAATTTTGCAGGTCCGATTCATAGTATTGCAGAACAGGCAAGGAAAAACTCGATTGGCCAAATATTACATTCCTCTTGAGGAATCCGAGAAGCATAAGGTTGAGTACGAGGTGATTTATTTTCACGAACTTCTCACACTTTCAACTTGCTGTCCACCTCTGACCTCCTGTAAGTTTGTGTGGATTTCTGAATTTTTGATTAATTAATTATTGCAGATCCATCGATTGGTTGTGAATAGGGATCCCAAATTCACCAACTTTGTGGATGTAATTTTTATCAGCATATAAATTGATTTTTAACTTTCAATCATTTTATCTATCCAATTATTATTTACTTTTCTAAATTTTTTTATCATTCTGGAAGTGTGGTATAATAAACTTTGGAAATGTGATAACTTTGGCATAATTTGTTCTCGAGTATGTTTAAGACACTCAATTTTTATCGTTTTTTGTTTTCTTTCTTCAGGATTACATGTTGTTATTTATTTATTTACTAGATATGAATCTGAACTGCTATCACAAAAGATTTTTGGAATATGTGTTTAATTATAAAAGATAATTTTTTTTACTATTACTACAATTATTATTATTGTTATTATTTAATTATAGGACTTAACATTTCACATATTCTTAATAGACCTTATAGGTTGGGTAGTACATATTTTTGGTTTTTTGTTAACCCAATGAGGGATTTTTAACCAACTTCCCGATATGATGTTTCTTTCTCCGGGAAATTCCATATGTTGTTTCTGATGGAATACAATTGATGAGTTGTTCATTGTGCCAAAATTTGGAGAACCCAAGTTAGATTGTATACAATTTCATACAATATAATTACATTTTCATATTTCTATGTTAGGTCATATTCAAGTCTGATCATTTATTCATATTAGTCGACTATTTATCTGTTCTCTATTGCTTATGATAGCAAAGTGAGTTCAATAGTCTCAAAGTTGATTCTTAATAAAACATTATCATGTACTTGGTGTAGAACTATTTTCTGTCCTCGCCAGGGACCTAAAATTAATTGATATATTATTTCTTAAATTTGTAGTTGGAATTATTTTCCGATTAGTGTTATCCTTGATTTTCAGAGAATAAAATAAGTTTTGGTATTTTTAATTATCTTTTGGTTTGTCACATGTTCAATCCAGGTTTATGATTTTATTTTGTTGGATTACGTTGGTGAATTGGTTTGCCGCATAGATATCTATACTTCTTATAATAAAGATGGTGTGCAATGTTCATGCTTCAACATTTGGCATGATCTCATTGTTTTGTTTTGTTTTTTGCAGCCATGGCATGGCGACGGTTCTCTTATCCATCCGACAAACAATCCGAGGATCATTTTTTTCCGAATTTTTATCTGTTTATATTATATGTAAAAGGGAAAGAAAAATGCATTGCTATCTTCTTTTCATTCACATCATAATTTAGTCATCATCAGTCGGAGGGAACTTGCTTTCTTGCGGAAAAAAAGAATTATCAAGTACTGCCAAACTAAAATTTTGTTACAGGTAATCCTTCTCCCAAACTAAAAAAACAATTATTATTTTTCTTTTAGTAGTCATGAATTTTAGGTTGCAGGTTGTACTGGTGAAGTAAATAGGTATGGGAATTTTTTCAAAAAAATTTATTCTTAGTAGTATTTTTTATGATCCAGTGTATCAATCTAGGTTCCATCGTATGCCCACTACTTTCCAAGAAAAATCACTATAGGTTTATTGGATTTGACTGGTTGTTTTCTAGAATGATCTGCGTTTTGGTTTCTTAATTTAAATCTATTTTACAATGTTTTGATACCATCTGTTATAGCTAATGGGAGCTATATTTTTCTGTTGATTTGTTACAGTTATTACATAAATCATGCAGCGCACAGTGTACATTGTACTTTTATATAGTCATTACTTTTAGATTATAGTTGATTGCTCTGCACTATGATTGCCTTAAAATCTGATGTGATTGGCGAGGGTATGCCTAAAATTCTTTGGATGATACACCTTAGAATTAATCAGATTTGAACTTTAATATACCTGATAGTACTGCTATTTTCATATCTTAGTAATTTTGTTGTTAGCATAATATTTCGATAAACTTAGAGAATTAACTGATGTAAAATTTGCTTCAACTTATGGTCTGACATTGATGGAATTGACTTTCACTTCTTATGTTTGTTAGACTATTCGTAAATCATGGTCCAAGCATGTCTGGTGCAAACATATAATAAAATTTCAGTACTGCTAGAAAATAACTTTTTTGTAGTTTACATGTTTTGCAATTCAGTGTTGCAAGGAAGATACTTCATGATTGAAGACAAGTTTGTTTCTCTCACCTTTTAACATAAATGTACTCTTCATATTCTGGCATATTTTGTATATATTTTTGTCTTCAAAAAATCTACATTGAGGCCAATCTATTTTGAGAAATGCTATGTATATATGCTATGTATTGTCTTCATCTTGGTTTGATATTGCCCAAAGAGAATTATTATTCAGCATGATAGCCTACGAATATTTGATTTTGCTATAAATGTTATTCAATGGATATTATCACAATATTTCAATCATTCAATCGCATCTCTGCAAACACTCGCAGCGAAGCACGGGTCGGATCATTTTCTAGTAAATAGGATAGGAGGTAGATATTAGCCAAAATGAGCGTCGCAATTCAATGTACCGTATTTGTTGTAATTATTACTTCATATATTAAGTCAATTGATATTATGTATCAAGTATAATGAGATTAAACAATGTACAAAAATAATACGAACAAATAAATGAAGATGATCTTTGGTAACCGAAAAATTCGAGGCTCTTTTGTAATAAAATAGAACTGGAACTTTTATTAAATAGAGTGGATTTCAATTATTTAGGGGGTTCAATCACCATTGTTGATGCCTTATCCAACCCCGTGCCTTATCCAACGGTTGGGATGAAGTAACAAACGCCTAAATCAACAAAGAGATAAACCCGATTGCAACAAAAATAAGGCCCATATGGATCTGTACGCTCCTCATCACGACCCAAAATAACCACAGTAATAAGTGGATTGTCTTTCTCAATTTGGGCCTTACATATTTCGGTGGGTTGGCCCACTAGCTCCGGCCACGCAGCTTTGTAACCTGCACAACCAATATATTTGAATTAACAATCAAACAAACATGTGTGTGACTACGATGGATCAAAGTATATATATAGTTGCAATTGGGTAGGATATTTAACATTTTTCGTTCTATTTTAGATTTTTTTTTAATAATCTCTCCTGCCACAAGAATTTCGAATATACCGTATTCACCCATTCTTATTTTGTCATACGCACAACATCAATCGGCTTAAAGAATAAGAATAATAATAATAATAATAATAATAATAATAATAATAATAATAATAAATAAATAAACGCACCAATCATATTTGTGATGATAATATTCTGTTATTATTTTATTATTTATATATATAATCAACTTTTAACATAAATCTTAATTGTATTCAATCTCACTTTTCAAATTAATTCTTAAAGATTCTTTTCATTACCATTCACTCGTGGAAAAATAAATAAATAAATAAATGAAACAATATCCAATATTCGAGAGCAATGAGTTTTGAAGAATAATAGAGCAAAAGAAGAAAAAAATGTTCTAATTAAACTTTTTTTTATTTGAGATTTGTTAAAATTTGTGTATACAATCTATACTAAAATTAATGGCATGTTGTAAAAAGCTGGGCTCTATCATTATGCACACACACATTTGTAATAGAGAGTAACATTCAGCGTACCGTGATTGGTGCAGTTTTTCCAAGCACAGGGTGGAAATGGATACTTATCAGAAGACATACTGTAGAACAAATATATTGTATTGCTTGTGTGAATTTGTGAAAATTCTAACTAGCCTTTATATAAAGAGAAATAATTACAAGATAAGGTAAGTCTTTAATTACAATCCCCTATAATTTGTGACGATTATTTCTTTGATTTGTAACTGTTATTCTTTTGATTTGTGTAAGGGTTCTTTGATTTTAGGGACAATTTCCATATAGTCCAAAATAAAATATTTTTTCCTAAATAATCCATTGAAAATATTAATTTTCCATTTACTCATTAGTTTTCCATTTAATCAAACTTCATACATAAGTGTACAAGTTTACCCTTACTATTCAATTTTGTTTTATTTTTAATTTTCTTTTTCTTTCTTTTTCATATTAATTTTATACTACCCATGGTCGAATTCCATACACCCATGTTTTTAAATAAAATTAATATTAATTTTATACTACCCATGGTCGAATTTCATACTTACTCATGTTTTCAAATAAAATTCAGGGTCAATTCTTATATAGATCATTAGTGAAATATTTATTCCGAAATAGTTAATTGAAATCTCTAACTTCCCACTTAATTCAAAATATAATCTCAATTTTTTTTCTTTTTCCTTTCAAGTCTAATCCATCCAAAATTTATACTATTGTGTATTAATTTCATACTAACCACCAATCTTGAATAATTATAATTCAATACTACATAAAAAAATGCATACTACACTTAGAAATTATATACTACATTTATTACATTAAAAATTAATTTTATACTACTCTTCAATCTTGGACAATCATAATTCTATATTACATAAAAAAGAAATTATACTACATTTAGAAATTATATACTACATCGAAAAATTATATACTACATTGAGAAATTAATCTCATACTACTCACCAACATTGGATAATCATAATCTAGACTACATCAAAAGAAATCATACTACATTTAGAAACTATATACTACATCGAGAAATTATATACTACATTGAGAAATTAATTTCATACTACCTATCAATTTTGGACAATCATAATTCTATACTGCATAAAAAAGTCATAGATAAGTGAGAATTCATAGTCATTTGATTTTGAATTGAGAAATTGAGATTTTGGTTATTGATGTTAGGTTTGAGGCTTTCATCCATTTATTATGGGAATTTAATGGGATTGTCATTTGTGAGTGTGTGTGGACCGTGTAATGGGGGGCTGCTAACAGAGTAAATGAAGGAAAAAAAAAGAGGAAAGGGAAAGAGTCAAGGGATGATTAGGGTGGACCATATTAATGAGATATATATCTTTTTTTTTGTTTGTTTTATTTTTTTGTTGTTGCTGCAAGGGGTATTCTAAATAGTTTAGGTATAATTTGTGATTTAATAGGATAGATAAGACTTAATGGGAAAAAAAATAATCTTGTTGTATTATATGGGAATTTATGTTTACCATAATGTATTATATGGGAATTATCCCTTAATTCTATTATCACCCCTCAAGCGAGACGTGGGATGAGGCCCAACTTGAAGCTTGCAACGAAAAGATTCGAACAGCGGACGAGGCAAATCTTTCGTAAAAATATCGGCAATTTGTAAGTTGAAAGAGATGAACCGAGTCTCCAGACGACCAGCAGAGTGAGTTCACGAACAAAATGCAAGTCAATGTCAATGTGCTTGGCGCGATGATGAGAGTTGGGATTTTGACTTAAGAAGATTGCACTGGTGTTGTCGGAATTGAGAGTCGGGCATGATGGGAGAGGAACCCTAAGTTCCTTTAGCAGCTGAAGAATACACACTATTTCGGAAGCCGTATTTGCTAGAGCACGTTATTCAGACTCACAACTAGAACGAGAAACTGTCGGCTGTTTCTTTGTACTCCAGGATATAAGGTTACCCCCAAAGTATAGAGAGTAACCATATGTGGAACGGTGAGTCTTCACGCACCGAGCCCAATCAGCATCGG
The DNA here is from genome assembly GCA_014905375.1 of Phtheirospermum japonicum. NCBI lineage: Eukaryota > Viridiplantae > Streptophyta > Magnoliopsida > Lamiales > Orobanchaceae > Phtheirospermum > Phtheirospermum japonicum. The sequence goes on along the minus strand of BMAC01000005.1, from coordinate 4,505,184 downwards.
AATAGGCAACAAGTGACGAGCCAGAATGACGAGTAAATGAGAGACCGAAAGCTAGAGTGCCTTTCACATAACGAAGGATTCTTTTGACAGCTTGGAAGTGGTCAATGGTAGGTTTGTGAAGATGTTGACTTACAAGATTGACAACAAATGATAAATCGGGCTGTGTAATTGTGAGGTATTGCAGAGCTCCAACCAAAGAACGATAGAGAGAGGGATCATGGAAAGTTTCGCCATTCGTAGAGAGTTGACTGCCAGCCACCAAAGGTGTTGAAACAGGCTTAGAATCTTCAAGACCCGCACGCTAAAGAATGTCATGAGCGTATTTTGCTTGATTGAGAAAAATTCCACTAGATGTGTATGAGACTTCGAGGCCCAAGAAGTGTGTTAGACGCCCCATGTCTTTAATAGTAAACTCCTGACGAAGGCGAGATATGAAAGCTTGTAGACCATCTGGAGAATTACCTGTAAGTATAAAATCATCGACATAGACAAGGAAATATAACATAGAAGAGCCATGAATATATATGAATAATGACGAATCAGAGCGACTTCAAGTGAAACCAATGCTTAGGAGAGAATTGCTAAGCCGTTGGAACCAGGCACGGGGGGCTTGTTTGAGACCGTATAAAGCTTTCTTCAAACGACACACATGATTTGGGAATCGAGCATCAATGAAACCTGGTGGCTGTTTCATATAAACTGGCTTTGATAGAACACCGTTGAGAAATACATTTTTGACGTCTAGCTGATGAAGAGGCCAATTGTTGAGAATGGCAATAGAAAGAATTATACGAACGGTGGAGGCCCGAATAACGGGGCTGAACGTATGGGAGAAATCAAAACCCAGAATTTGAGAGAAGCCCTGAGGAACAAGTCGCGCTTTATGTCTGTCGATAGTTCTGTCAGCTAAGAATTTTGTACGAAACACCCATTTAGACCCAACAACGTTTGTATTCGGAGGCCGTGGAACCAAGTCCCAAGTTTGATTTTGGTGAACGGCAGAGAGCTCTTCCTTCATAACAGCGACCCATTGAGGAAGTCTCAAAGCTGACTTGATGCCACGAGGTTCATGTACTGCTAAGAGCGAGTTAAACAATTTCGTTTGAGCATAGTTGACGATATGTTTAGGTTTAAAAATTCCCGATTTTGCCCGAGTTTGCATGCGATGAGTGGTAGTAGGAACGGGCGGCAGCTGAGCTAGAATGGGCGTCTGAACTTGAATCAGAGCCGCAGACGGAACAATTTGAGAAGATGAGTGACGTCGATGATTGGCTTCGGTCTGTGGGTTGTCGATGCGCCGGACAGAGTGATCGTCGATGGGCTAGTGACGGTCTGGGCGTCGATTTGGGCATCAATCGACGTTGGTAGCTGGAAAGAAGCATGTTGAACCTGCTGATGTGAGGATGTATCATCATATTTCAAGCAAGGAAATGAGGATGGCGATGGTGCATGCTGAGGAGAAGTGTGCGGAGGCCAAGTGCCATCAATTCTATCTAGTTCTTTGAATTCATAAATTGAGAGAGAAGAGCTATTGGATCTGTGATTAGAATAGCTATCAGATACTTGTTGCACCCAAGAGGGAGTGACAGTGGAGGTGCCATAGCAGGTTGAAACAGGGTATTATTTCCTTGAAAGAGCATCTACCACCTTGTTTTTTGTCCCCTTTTTGTACTGAATCTCATAATTTAACACTAAAAGCTTTGTTATCTACTTTTGTTGCATAGGATTCATAATCCTCTGGTCCAATAGGTGTTTTAATGCCTGCTGATCAGTTTTTATGATGAACTTATACCCTTGTAAGTAGTGCCTCCATTTCTGAATGGCCATTAACACTGCCATAAATTCCTTCTCATATATGAACAACCCCTGATTTTTTATACACAAAGCCTTGCTCATGTAAGATATAGGCCTCCCATCCTGCATAAGAACAGCTCCCAATCCAATGCCACTTGCATCTGTCTCAAGAACAAAAGGTTTGGAAAAATCTGGAAGGGCAAGTACAGGAGCTGTACTCATGGCTTCCTTGAGGTTGTTGAAAGCCTCCTATGCTTCATCTGACCATAGGAATCCCCCTTTCTTGAGTAAACTGGTAAGTGGTTTGCTCAACAGCCCATACCCTTGTACAAACCTTCTATAATAGCCTGTGAGTCCAAGAAACCCTCCGAGTTGCTTGACATTAGTGGGTCTTGGCCAGTCCACCATGTTAGAAATCTTGCTAGGATATAGCTACCCCCTCCTTAGATATGATATGGCCCAAATATTCAATCTGTCTTTGCCCAAAATGGCACTTGCAACTTTTTGCATAGAGTGAATGCTCTCTTAGTAAGGATAAGACTGCTCTTACATCCTGGTAGTGCTCTTGTTTGGTTCTGCTATAAATCAGAATGTCATCAAAGAAAACTAGAACTGTCTGCCTTAACATGGGTTGGAAAACCTGGTTCATCAATGATTGGAAGGTGGCTGGTGGGGAAAAATTTCATTTTTGCTACATTATGTTGGTCACTTTCCAAAAAAGGTACGTGATGTTGGCCAGCATCAAACTACGTCTATTAAGTTGACAAATTTATCAAATATGGTACAAAAAAGCCCAATCGGGCTTTGATGCTTATGTGGCATGATTATTTAATTTTTTAAAATCAATTTTCATTTAATTTTAAATATTAAATGGAGGCGAAAAGTCATTTTTGCCCTTCCTTCCCATTTAGTTGTTTTTTTCCTTTCTTTCTTTCTAAAAATATTTTTCTTTTTATTTTCTTTTTATGTAAAACAAAAAATATTTTTAATACAAGTATTATATAAATATATCTAAAAATATCTAAAATATATTATGTACAACTTACTTAAATATAAAATCAATAAATAAATAAAATTATTATTTTTAAAATTAATAAAATTTTATAAATTAAACAAGCAAAAACTAATACAAGCAGGGTTCTTTTTTGGTATTCATCATCATTAAACGTTAACTAAACCCCCAATTGGTGAAACACTTGTTCTTGGTTTAATTAAATAAATAATATAAATTTAATTCAGAATTAAAAGAATAAATTAGTTTGAAAAAGTTTTAAAAAAAATCTGGCGGGACACGGATGACAAAAGTTCGGGACGCTATTAACAAAAGCGTCCCGAACCTTATTTTTTCCCCCCAAAGTTTTTGGGGCCAAAATAAAAAAAAATATTAATTTTTGGGTCGGGACGCTTTTGCCATCAGCGTCCCCATAGAAATTGCAAAAAAAGAAAATCACGGGGTTGAGACGCTTTTGGCATCAGCGTCCCGAGCAGAAATGCCAAAAAAAAAAATCCGATCTAAGATTCCACCTGAAAATATATTATCACAGACTTCATGAATTTATCTCAAACATCAATATATGGAAATATTCGAGTCCTAATATATTTATTCTGTTTGTCTGTTTGTTTTTATTTATCAGCCCAAAACAAAATAAACAACATAACACAAGATAAAACCCCAGTTTTTCATAATCCCTAATTAAAATGCACCCACATAATGGCATGAATGATAATAAAATTAAAAAAAAAAAGGGAAATAACAAATAAGAAAATTAAAATTTTACATTGCGACCCTTCCAAACTTGATAAAGCCTCTTCCTCACAGCTAGGTGATCCACACATTTTGAGGGTGGAGCAACAAAATCTTGATTCTTTATCCCGTCCATCAAAAAAGGCCCAAAATTGATTCTTTCTGGGCCAATTTTTATTTTTATTTTTTCTCCTTGTTTCCCTTGAGTTGTGCGATATTATTCACAAGCGAAAACAATAGAATCCGTGAATGAGTGAGACGAGATCAAGATTTTAATTTTAATTTAATTTATTCTCTCTCTTTTTCCCTGTACTGTACAGCCAGCTTCCCCTTCTCTACATCCTCTCTCAAAACATACTTAATATTTTTTTGGGTCTCTCCAAATTATGTTTTTGTCTCTCTGTTTTAGTTTCTCTCTTTCAACGGTTGGTTTTAAGCGGATGTTTCGCGGATCACGAACTAGTTTGTTTGTTTTAAGCGAATCGTTATATTAGGCCGATTTTTTTTTTTTTTGCATTTATGCCCCCGGGACGCTGATGTCAAAAGCGTCCCTATCCCGGGTTTTTTTTTTTTTTTTTTGCAATTTCTACCGGGACTCTGATGGCAAAAAGCGTCCCGACCTAAATTTTTTTTTTCATTTTGGCCCCAAAACTTTGGGGGAGAAAAATAAGGTTCGGGACGCTTTTGCCATCCGCGTCCCGCCAGATTTTATTAAACTTTTGAAAACTAATTTATTTTTTTAATTTTGAATTAAATTTATATTATTTATTTAATTAAACCTTGTTTTTCCATTCCTCATTATTTCTCTTGAAATTGTTAGAATCTCCAAATTAAAAGTAAAAAATGTCTCCCAAAAGAAACAAAATCTCGAAAACGGGCCTAGATCCAATCGTCGACGCCATGGCAGGTTGTGTTCTTATCTTGAGAAGGCGGACAGATCTAGAGAATTAAGGTGCTGCGCGCACTCCGAGATCAATATCTTGAGCTCCTCGCTGGCGTCGGCTGTCTGGGTCGCTGGTGCCACCTCACGAGCTTCACGTTTTGGATAGTCGGCCACTGAGGGGCTATGAGCTGGATGGTGGACGGGTTTCAAGCGTAGAGCGTGAGAGAGGTGATGGAAGGGAAGGCGTGGCGGAGGAGGTGGCCGATGAGGGCGGGGTCGGGATCGGAGGCAGAGGTGAGGGGGAGGCCCCAGGGGGAGAGGAGCGAGAGATCGAGGTGGGAAACGGATGGGAACAAAGTTGTTCTATTTTTGGAATCAAATCGATAATCAGTGATGTTTTTGAGGAATTGAAAGTGCTTAATGAAAAAATTAAACTGTTTCTCGCACAGTTCCAACCAGAAAATCTCGGAAAATACGGCGAACACTAAGAGAGAGAGATGCAAAGCCAACCTGAAGTTTCTGGTGGTGGGAGGGAAGACGAAGGCCCAGGCCGGAAGGTATTTTCGCCGGAATGAAGCCTAAAACTCAGATAGTTAACTCATTTATAATAGTAATAATGAGAATAATAATAATAGTAATAGTAGGGAAATTACATTTTTACGCAGAGAGAAAACTTTCCTCTCATTCTTTTTTTTTTTTTAAATAATGATTTGTACAGTTGACATAAGTTTCCTAATTCCTTTTTCTTTTTTCGGTATTTCCTAAAACCTAATATTATATTTATGATGTAAGTTAAAAATAATAATTTTATTTATTTTTTGATTTTATATTTAAGTAAATTTTACATAATATATTTTTAGATATATTTTTATAATACTTGTATTAAAAATATTTTTAATTTTACATAAAAGGAAAATAAAAAGAAAAATATTTTTAGAAAGAAAGAAAGGAAAAAAACAAACTAAATGGGAAGGAAGGGTAAAAATAACTTTTCGCCTCCATTTAATATTTAAAATTAAATGAAAAATGATAAAGAAAAATTAAATAATCATGCCACGTAAGCATCAAAGCCCGATTGGGCTTTTTTGTACTATATTTGATGAATTTGCCAACTTAATAGACGTATTTTGATGCTGGTCAACATCACGTACCTTTTATGGAAAGTTGCTAACATAATGTACCAAAAATGAAATTTTCCCGTGGCTGGTGCATTGCACAACCCAAATGGCATTACCAAAAATTCATACTGCCCATTATGGGTATTAAATGCTGTCAGGTACCTATCCTCAGGCCTCATTAGTATTTGGAAATACCCTGCCCTCAAGTCAATTTTTGAAAAGTATTTCAGCCCCTTGTAGCTCATCCAACAATTCATCAATGATAGGGATAAGGTAGTCATGTTTTATGGTGAGGCTGTTTAGGTACCTATAATCCACACACATCCTCCAAGAGTTGTCCTTCTTCTTGACTAGCAACACTTGATGCAAAAGGACTGTTGCTGTGTTGTATCACTCTAGGTTCCAATAATTCCCTTACAATCCTTTCAATTTCACCCTTCTGACTGTGTGACACTCTATAAGGATATTTATGCTTAGGATTGCTTCCATCTTTGAGCACAATATGGTGCTCCGCTCCCCTTACAGGTGGTAACCCTTGATGTTCTTCAAAAATATTCTGGAATTCCAATAGCAGATCCTCCATTCTGCTGTCTCTATCCTTGTCCTCAGTATTAGGCTTGGCTTTAATCCAATACATTTCTTGAACCTGAGTAGGGAAATCCTTATGTATCAATTTGTATAGTGTGGGGCCAGAAATCAACTGACATTCAGTTGGGGTATACATAGCTTATATCTTTACTCTTTTGCCCAAAAGGTTGACTGTGAATGTCATGTTATCATAATCAAACTCTATAGGTGTGCCAGATTTCAATCAGTCCCCTCCAAGAATGAGATCACAACCTTCATTTTTTAAAACTCTGGGGGAGAAAACAAAAGAGTGCCCCTTCATTTTCCATCAGAAGCCTGCAACCTTAGTAGAACTAACCATTTTCTGTCCATTTTCCACTTTTACCAATATGGGCAGCATCCAGTTTACATCCTAACTTCTCAGCAGTAGATTCTTGTATAAAACTGAGGGTGCTACCTGTGTCAATGAGTATGTGGAGTTTCTCAGTTCCCACTGAACCAATAAGCCTCATAGTGGTCATTCCCCCTTCCCCAGCAATTGAGTTTATGGACATCTGGATCTCTTCCATAGCTTCAGGAGTTGTTTGATCAGAAAACTCACTGTTAGGTGAGGAATCTTGGTAATGTATCTCTTCCTCTTCAGTCATTATCATGTAGGATATCCTATTCTTGCACCTATGCCCATTAGATAAAGGCTCATCATAATTATATCAGAGCCCTTTCTCTCTTCTGGTAGCCATTTCTGAGGCTGTGAGGAGTTTAAACTAGGGTTTGATGGTGGATTGTGGTGGCTTAAGAGTGATGCTTGGTTTAACTCTCTTAGGGTTAAATGTTGTAAATGGTCTAGCAAGTGCCCTGAGTCTCTTGGTTAAAGCCTCTAAAGTGTGTAGTTGTCTCTGCCCCAATTCAATGGCTTGTTGCAGTGAAGTTGGTTCAAGCATGTGCATAAAGGACTTTAACTCATCACTTAAGCCACTAATAAAACTAGCAATGAAATACTCCCCATAATAAGCTCCCTTGTTCAACAGCAACACTTAACTCTTCGAACTTATCAACATAGTCTCCATATGAATGTGTATGCTTTAATTTATTAAATTCAGCAATAATTTTTGATTCTTTTAGTTCCTCAAACCTGGTAGAGATCACTTCCAGAAATTATGACCAAGTGAGGTCCAATTGTTTAACAGAAAATAGTTGGTACCAATGGGCAACTTTCCCTTCAAAATGCATACCTGCTAGGGTCACTTTCTGAGAATCTGGAATATTAGGTATAAGCTTGAAATAGCCTTGGCACTTTAAGATCCATGACCTGGGGTTAGAGCTATCAAATCTGGGAAATTCCAACTTGGGTATGGGTGTAATTATGTGGGCAGTAGGGTGATCCTGGAGCATTCTACTAGCACTGACTTGCTGTTTTGGGGTTGTTTTGGGTGAGGACCAGCCTGGTCCTGGATCTCCCAAAATTGACCCCTCATCCACCTGTTTAGGGCTTCTTTCAGCATTAAGCAGCTGTAATTGGATAGATGCCAGAGTTTGTGATAGATGATCAAACTTATTCATCATTTCTGTGTTGATTATTGAGATTTGTTCTTGCATCTTCATCTCTGATGCTTCTCTTTTTGCAGATTCTGCTTGGAGGTCTTGATCTATGCGTTTCTGGGCCTCTCGAAGATCTTTGAAACGGGTAATTTCAGCCATCGTAAGGAATCGAGTGGCTCTGAGTACCAATTATTAAGATTCATCTTATTTCTTATAATTTTGTGTAAATCTTTTCTGGATTGTAGATAAGAGTAGCAATAGAGTGTAGAGAGAAAGGAGAGAATGTAGAGAGACTTGGGGAGGAAGGAAATATCATGAGTGCAATTACTTTTTTTCCTTCATTCTGTCACCATACATAAATACCCACATGAGGGGAGACCATTGCAGTATGCTGAAAGGTCCCTTAAAAATGGGAGTGCAACAAACAAGAAATATAAATTGAAAATATACTATAATTGGGCTCCAATTAATTAACTAGCTGGGCCTTTTCTTTTAATTAAATAGAATGGGCTTCTCCTTAGGGGGGGGGGGGGGGGGGGGGGGGGGGGGGGAACCATTGCAGTATGCTGAAAGGTCCCTTAAAAAATGGAAATGCAACAATTTCTACTCTCTCTCTCTCAGCTAGAAATATAAATTGAAAATATACTATAATTGGGCTCCAATTAATTAGCTAGCTGGGCTTTTTCTTTTAATTAAATAGAATGGGCTTCTCCTTTATGAATAGCTTCCAGCCCAGCACCACAACCGCTGCCCATACCCATTTCATCAAACGCAGCCGATCCAGACTCGATTTCCAGCTTTTCTGTTTGCTCCTTGTTCAAACCCGATTCTCCTTCCGAATTGCCAATCTCACTCTGTGCCCTAATTCCCAATTTCCTCGAGCTCAAACCATGTTTCATGACACATAATTAATATTATACAAGTGCATCAGTATGTTTGCTCAAGTTAAAAAAGAAAAATAGCGTGAGATCGTATCTCTCAGTTACTTATTGTCATTTAAAGTGACTTTCTTTTTCACATATGGTAAGACATATTTTTAGTCGCAACATATCAAAGTCATTGACCCTTTTTAGCAATCAAACAAATTTCTTTTCACTGGCTTGGAAGTAGTGTTTCATAAAATTCCCAAAATACTCATTTAGAGCATATCCCAAAGTTCATTGAAAGTTTGTAACTAAATATACATCCAACATAAGATTGGGGTCAATATGAATTCTAAAATTCATTAGAGGATTGACTTCGGTTTAGTTTGACATTTCTTTGTCAGTTGGGTTGGTGGATGATATTATAGTGGAATTGTAGTTCTTCTAATTTCCACATCAAACCAATGATGGTAGTACTCAATTTCTTTTGAGTATATTAAATTATATTTAGATTGAGTTAGTTCAATCAATTTCTCTAGATAATGAATTTGAAGAATATATGTCATAATCTTTGTTTGATATTATGTGAATATACTTTATCACAAAGACTTATTTATACAATTCTTTATCGTTCATGAACTTTCATTATCATGAAAATATGCAAATGTACAATCAATAATGCATATTCTCTATCATTCATGAACTTTCATTATCATGAAAATATGCAAATGTACAATCAATAATGCATATAAACTTATAAAATAAACTTGAAGAGAATTGCCAACATACATGAATCTATCAATTCATCGAGAATTACCAACATACATGAATCTATCAAATTATCGAAATTCATGATCAACTAAACATATTGTTAAAATCATGATCAATCTCTCATCTAGTCATGTAAATAAATTTATTTACGATTTCTAAATAAGAAATCATCTAAAAGCATAAGTAATAATATATTATGTACTCTACGAATAACTAAATTATCCTTTATCAGTTACTTGTTGACGAAGGCACACTAATTGTGTTTTTCCTTCCATAGTTGCTTCATAGTAGTTTTATCTTAAAGAGTAGGTATTTTATCAGTGTTCATAGTAATCTTTGCATGTTGAACTTGCTTCAAATAATATATTTAGGTTTTGTGAAATCTTGTAGGGAGCGGCCAAAAAAGACATCGTAAGTTTTGTAAATTCCTGAACTACTATTACATGTTTTTTTAATATTGTTATTCTAAAGATATTGTGTATTTAAGTTATTGATTAAGTAAGATTTTCTTATTAATTTGTTTGGTTATATAATCTATTAATAGCTAGTTTAACACCTGTATATTATACGGAATTTATTAAAAAATAAATAAGTAAAATATTTGTGATAATTATAAAGTTTTAAATCTAAAATTAAAAAAAGACAATGTATTCTAACCCATGACTTGTACATTCCTAATCAATTTATTAATTTTTATAATTATTAAATAATTCTTGATTTTAATGATTAAATTAAATTCATTAATAGTTTTATTTACATATTAAGAAAATTTTAAAAGATGTCACATTCTAAACCCGTGTCTAATCCTTATTAATTATTATTATTATTATTAAATTATTTTATATTTTAATATTTAAATTAAATTTTAGTAATTATTAGTTACGTACTTCGAAAAGTTCAAAAGATGACATACTCTCAACCCGTGTCGCATTCTAACGGTGCCTAATAAATATTAGTTAATTAATAATTATTATTATTATATAAATTTATATTTTTATTGAACTTATTACTAATATTTAGTTATATACTTATACTAATTTAACACCCGCATATTATGCGGGATTTGAAAAAAAGTAACACTCATTAAAAATACTAAAAGAATAATATGAAATGGTACACACAAATTGTAACATTATTTTTTATTTACACAGAGATTATTATTCACAATAAGTAATTTTTGCACATAGATCGGAGCATTATTTGTTCTAATTACAGTAAGATTGATTCGAGGGTCACCAAATTAGTTGTAAGACATAGCAAAATATCATAAACTTGAAAGGAAACCCGTAGAAATTTGAGTTTGTTAAAATGTAAAACATACAAACCCGCGTGTCGCATGCGAGTATGTGATATAAATTTTATAAGGAACTGATAATTCTATTAAAAACGTCGTATATCTAACTTGTAGTATATGTAATATTATTTTATCATTATTTCTTGTTTCTTTTTTTCTTTTTTTTTCCGCGTAAGACATTAATTTGTTATGTTTATCAATGCATATTATTGGAATTAGATAAGGTGATTTAGAATATATTTAATATTTATTTTTCTAGGTGTAACAATGTATTATTATTGGTTTTTGTTGTTGTTGTATGTCTTTTTTTTTAGCTTTTCATATAGAATTTCAATGTTATTCTCAATGCATTATATTAGGACTAGATATCCAAATTTAAGTTTATATATTTTATTAATTTATTTTCCATTTGTAATAATTTCATATAACTCGTATTTTTCTTAAATAGAATATTTGAAATTCTAAATAAAATTATTTCAACTTTTATTATAAATATGTATTAATTCAACTCATATAGATTTTTCTAATTAAATATGATTTTTTTTATATTAGTATAATAAAAGTAAGATATTTAATTAGACAATATATGATAAATAAAATGTTGAATTAGGTAACATATAGTAAAAGAAAAATAGTTAAAAACATATAAAAGAATATTAAATTAGCTAGATATTAAGTTCGGTGACACCAAAGCATCAGATTTTTTTCCAAAACTAACAAAGCATGGAAAGCAGACACATATGATATGAGGATTTTGCATTAATATAGAGGGGAGATATATGGATTCTAATTTATTGTTAATGAATGAAATTCCTCAACTTTTATTCAATGGTAAATTTGATTTTTTTTTTATCGAACGGTATACTGGGTTGTTTGGAAGTTATAGATTTTGTGATGAATTAGAGATTTTGATCAAACTTAGAGAATTGACTAGTCAAATCCTTTAATTTAGTTATTTAATAAATAGATGTTTGAATATATGAGTTTTTTGAGAATAGAGGATTGAGAAACTATCTGAAACGACACTTTGTCCTTATCGTATAAAAAAAACATATATATCATTAAATTAAATACAAAAATAATTTACAACTAGTTTATTTATTAAATATTAGTGATATTTATTAGTACAAATTAGATTAATATATTTTCAAATAAAAACTCGAGAAATTCATATATTTAGTAATTTTAAAATATTTATTATTTTTTAAATATTATTTAAACTAACCATATATATATCTATATTATAAACACAAATATTAGTCAACTATAAATTGTGCTAGTGTTCGTATTGGTCATTTTACATAATCAAATATATATCAACTCTCAAATATTTATCAAACACTTTTATACATAACATTAATAGAATTACTTAGTCTAACCAACTAACATAATTCACTATCAGCTACCAGTTATTCGCTAATTGTCAAATATGACCATTTTTTTCATTCTCTTACTAGCGCTACACACGGGTATTTAATATTATAATATATATATATATATATATATATATATATATATATAGGATTGGGTTTAAATGAGAACCCCGTCATTATACGTGAACCTAGGGACTAATCCTGGCCTTAGATCTAATATTGCACAGTGCAATTATATGTCCAGGTTCATTGTGCTTTTTACACAGTACTGTAGTGCTAAAATCAGTCCAG
>BMAC01000005.1:4467679-4485912 GCA_014905375.1 Phtheirospermum japonicum | reverse complement strand
GCATGGTAATAATGTAAAAAAAATGCATTAATTAATTAAAAATGGTATTTTGGACATATATCAACGTTTACAAAGAGCACTACATTGTTCTTTAGAAAGCACAATAGATTAAGAAAAAAAACACTATGATTGTATACAAAAAGTATCGCAAATTTCGTCTATAAACCGCAAATTCAAAAATTTGAAATGAAACTCAAATCTTCAACAAACCATAACTTTTTCAAATTTTATTCYTTTTGAATGAAATATATATCAAATTAATCACATTCTCAAGATCTACAATTTAAGATACATATTGCATGTTTTAAAATGTAAAAAATATGTATATATATAATTAAATTAAAAAATTGGACTGATTTTAGCACTACAGTACTGTGTAAAAAGCACAATAAACCTGGACATATAATTGCACTGTGAAATATTAGATCTAATGTCAGGATTAGTCCCTAAGTTCACATATAATGACGGGGTTCTCATTTGAACCCAGTCATATATATATATATATATATATATATATATATATATATATATATATATATATATATATATATATATATATATATATATATATAAGTAAAATCTCAAATACTGTAATTATATAGTGTAGAATTTTTATTTTCCAAATATAAACCACAATATAATCTCAACACTTTCACTACCATTAACTTCCAATCGTTGATTGCAATCTATTTTATAGTAAAACCAGAATTTATATCATTAAGTCTCACTACATACTTTAGAGAAATGCATAGATGGGACAAAACAAATTACTTTGAGAAAAAAATAACACTCAAATATAGTCGTCGGGAGAAATAAAAATATTTATTACCAGACATTCTCAATATAAAACTGCATCAATAAAAAATTATATCAGGAGATGGATTAAGCATATTTCGAGTTCAATGTTCCAAATAAACTTATGTTCCTCAAATATATGAATTATAGTCGTCCCAGGGTTCAAGAGGAAATTTATTTAGTTGTGTGTCCAGAATTAACTGAATATCCGAATTTAAAATAAGTATGGATAATTTATTATTGCTCCAAAATTAAAATCTATATGAAGAATTTGTGAGGGCTAAAACTATGAAATATTAAATATATACTTCTACTTAGTATGATATTTATTTAGGATGAATATTGATACAACACTAAATATTCATGCAAGCTATATGCCGGTATTTATGGTAAGCGACCTCATTTCTCGGAAGGAGCATTCCTTCTAAGAGGTGGGTGAGCTGTTTTATAGGGTAGAGACCTGGAATATGGGAGTGGCTAGCTCTCATATCGGGTAGCGACCTCTTATGGTTTAACCAGCTCAGCGCTGGGTGTTGGGCTTTATAATTGTTGGGCCTGAATGGGCTAATGTGGATAGTATTATGGGGTCCTGGCGAACTATATTAAAAGAATTACAGGCCCAGGCCTATTCTAGTAATTTAAGCAAGAGATCTATTATTTATGGGGACTTAGCATACAGGAGAAATCCTAATTCTAAGTCGGTCACGGTATTTAAGAAATTATATTGGGAGAAGGTAACCCTAGCTTGGGGAATACTTCTCTTGTCTATATAAAGGGATTTAAGTCTCACTTTTATTTTAAGTTGATTTAATCCTACGTTTGAGCTCTCGAAATATCTCTCGCATTCTTTAACTTAAGCAATAGAGGACCTTCGCTGGGGCCGTCCACTGCCTTGGCTGAGGTGTTGTTTTGCAGGATCGATCAGGTCGCTAGAAGGCTCTTAGAGATCAATTAGGTCGCTGCGACATAATTTAAAGTTATTCAGGTCGCTGATCTCAGATTTGAGGCTAGTACCCCTATTCTTGAAGGACCAATCGTTTTGATTTTATCAAGTGGCGCCTTCTGTGGGAAAGAGGGACATCGAGACCTTAAGCAAAAGACGTGAGAAAATTCGCAAACACAATATGAAGGAAAGAAACATGCCACCTAAGGTCTTGGATTTTGGTCCTGGATCGAGTAAATCGAAAAAGAAGAACAAGACAGTGGAAATCAATAAAGGCGAGCAAGCAAAAGATGAACTGACACCTCCCCAAAGAGAGCCAGCGATCTTGAAACTGGCTGGCACACCACCACCCTCGCCAAAACAAAAGAAAGAGAATGAACCTGAAGGAGATCAACCAGTGAAATCTCCAGAAGTTATCACGCAAAAACCTGTCTACATAGGGACAAAGGAGTGGAAAGAGTTACCCAAAGATAAGCCTTGTCAAATTAATAAATGATTCTTGGAAGGGCTCATGGAGTTTATGCCTCTGGAAAAACAGGAAGATCTGAGCAAGTATCTAGCGGGCAAGCTGGGTACGATAAAAGAGAAAGCTGATAAGTCGGATTGTGGGCATGAGGAAAAACCGATAACATAAAAGTCAAAATGAAGTGGGGTATCTTTATCACGAAGGCTATCCCGCGAGAGGAGGGGGAGCTGGAGCAAGAGAAGATATACAGATTCATCTAGCTCTACCTCGTCTTCAGAGTCTCAAACCCAGAGATCTAAGTATAATAAAGGGAAGAGATTGAAATTAGGGCAAAAATTTTATAAACATCGAGGTCGGCAACATAACAAGCACACTAGCGAGAGTAAAACAGAGGACTCGAGCATGGATGGTGAGTCCAGGTAGAAATCTCAAAAAAGTCGAGGTTGGAATCATGAAGAAAAGAAAGAGAATGAAGTCGGGCCAGGTACTAAGGTGATTAGGGATATGCAAGAAGCCTTTTTATCTATGCAAAGGCAGATGGCAGGAGAGAAAGTTAACGAGGAGAAAGGGCATCTTTTCTCGGATGATATATTACAAGTTGTGCTACCTAAGGGGTATAAAACATTAGAATTTCAATATCGTGGGGCGACGGATCCAATCGAGCACGTGCAGCTCTTTGAGAATGAGATGATCTTACACGAATATACGGATGTTGTGGCATGCCAGGCTTTTGTATCTACCTTAA
Source organism: Phtheirospermum japonicum (assembly GCA_014905375.1). Classification (NCBI taxonomy): domain Eukaryota; kingdom Viridiplantae; phylum Streptophyta; class Magnoliopsida; order Lamiales; family Orobanchaceae; genus Phtheirospermum; species Phtheirospermum japonicum. The sequence continues at coordinate 4,482,963 of BMAC01000005.1, read as the reverse complement.
GGGGAATCGCACAAAGCTAGTTTCACCAATTGGCGAGAGGAAGAATTACCAGCTTTTGAGTGTTGTGAGCAGACTTTCTGAAGCAATTTTCCAGCGTGAAGCAAAATACAAAAACTGCACAGTCACTTTTTACAATGGTGCAGCGACCAGATGAAAGCTTGAAGCAATACGTCAATAGGTTCACCAATGCCACACTAGAGGTACCCACCGCTACAGATGAAATAAAGGCAGGGGCATTACATCAAGGAATAAGGAGGGAGGATTTACGCAAATCTCTGGTTAAGAAAGCGGCGCGGACGTACGATGAGATTTTGGAGAGGTGTAATAAATATATACAGATAGAAGAATCTAAGGAGGAGCATCGTTTACGATTTGGTGTGGAGGTCACGGAGACCGTAGGCAGTATGTCGAAGAGGTCGGAAATCAGAAGGGAGCCTAGAAGGGTAGTACTCGGGCTCTGAACTCCGGCTTCTGGGGCGAGAGTAGAGCCCAAATTAGATATGAGAAATTGGAGAGATGAGGATTTTACATCATTGATCTAACCCGGTGCTAAGGTATTCACCATCATGGAGCGGCTGATACCCAATGATATAAAGTGGCCAGAAACTCGCACACAGCTCCCTACTAATCTGAAGTCAGATTTCTTTTGCATGTTTCATAATAATTATGGTCATTCCACGAAGAAGTGCAAGCATCTTAAGGAGGAAATTGAGAGGCTTATAAAGTCCGTACATTTGAAGGAAGTAATATACAAAGATAGAGAGCCACGGGAACCGAAGCAGACATTACTCCCACCACCACCGAGAGATCCACCTCAAAACCAGGCCGAGAGGCAGCCGCAACAAGGAAACCTGAGATAGGATGGGACAAGAAGGAATAAAGGGAAGCATGATCTTAAGAGGGCCAACGGATGGTGATACTAATAGTGCACAAAAGAAACACGTTAAATCAGCTCGGCCTGGAACATGGGAGGTCGCTAGTATAAGTAGAAGACCACAAAGGTTAGGACCAATCATCTATTTTGGTCATGACGAACGACGCGGGCTGCAGGAGGATCATAACGATGCGCTGGTAATTGAAGCTGAGAAAGCGGGATATGAGGTCGGGAGAATTTTTGTGGACAATGGGAGTTCCGTTAATATAATATACATGGATTTCATAGAGCAAATGAAACTGGATGTAAGGGTGCGACCTGTAAATACGCCGATATACGCGTTTAATGGGGCACAAGTGATTACGGAGGGAGATCTAACACTTTCAGTGGTGTTAGGAAGAGGAGAATTACAGGCAAAGAAGGATTTGGAGTTTTTAATTGTTCATGGGAGATCGGCGTATAATGCAATTTTAGGGCGACCTACTCTTAATGCGTTCCAGGTGGTAACATCTACGTATCATATGAGTATAAATTATTCCGTGGGAGATAAAGTGGAGGAGGTTGTGTCCGAGTAGCAGGTCGCTAGGTCATGTTACCAGATGACAGTTAGAAAGGGCTTGAGTGAGAACAAACGAGAAAGGGGTGAAGAAGTGCAAGAGGGTATACTTAGTGCAAAGAAGAGGAAAGAACAAGAGATTTATGTTCAACCGCATGAGGATTTGATGGAGATTTCATTGGAGGAAGGTCGCCCAGAATACACTACGAAGATTGGAACCCTAATGACAGAAACATTAAAAGAAGAGCTGATAAGGTTACTGAGGGAATTTTGAGACGTCTTCGCCTTTGGGGATGGAGAATTGATAGGGGTATCCCCGAAGGTTGCACAACACCATTTGAACGCAGATCCGGAGGCCAGGTCGGTCAAACAAAAAAGAAGGCATTTTGGGCTTGAATTGGATAAAATAATTGAAGAAGAGGTGCAGAAGCTGTTGAAGGCAGGCCACATTCGGGAAATCCAACTCCCAAAATACTTATCGAATGTTGTAATGGTACCTAAGCCAGGGCAAAAATAGAGGATGTGTGTGGACTTCCGCGACCTGAATAAGGCATGCCCGAAGGATAATTATCCGCTGCCATGAATTGATCAACTGGTAGATTCAACCTCGGGGTGCGAACTATTAAGCATGATGGATGCTTCACAATGGTATCACCAAATACCATTGGCAAAGGAGGATAACCTAAGGTGAGTTTTGTCACCTCAACGGGAACGTATTATTTTGTATCTATGCCTTTTAGTTTGAAAAATGCGAGGCGACCTATCATAGGTTGGTGGATAGAATGTTCAAGGACCTGTTGGGGTCCACTATGGAGGTGTATGTCGATGATATGTTAGTGAAGAGCAGGAAAGAGGAATCTCATGTAGAGGACTTGAAAAAGACTTTTGTTATACTTAGGCAGTATGGAATGAAGCTCGATCTAAAGAAGTGTGCATTCGGTGTGCGATCTGGAAAATTTTTGGGATATATGGTGCCGGAGAGAGGCATTGAGGTCAACCTTGAGAAGGTACGGTCTGTTTTGGAGATGCCGCATCCTCGAACGGTGCGCGAGGTACAGGTGCTTACATGTCGAATTGCGGGTCTTAACCGATTTATTTCCAGGTCGACAGAGAAGGGTGTCCCATTTTTTAGGGCACTGAGGAAGGGATCCAAGTTCGAATGGGCCAATGAAGCAGTGGATGCATTTGATAAGCTGAAAGAATGCCTAGAGGAGATACCAATGTTAACTAAGCCAATACCAGGGGAGGACCTGATCTTGTACATATCGATCGGGGAGGTCGCGGTGAGCTCGGTGCTCATCAGGGAGGACGCAGGTACACAAAAACCCATTTATTATATTAGCAGGATGCTAAGGGGTGCTGAATTGAATTATTCTGAGTTGGAGAAAGGGGTTTTTGTGCTGATCTGTACAACACAAAAGTTACGACCGTATTTTATAAGCCACAAGGTGAAGGTACGTACTTACCTGGCCCTCAAGCAAGTTTTGAGTAATCCGAACATGTCTGGAAGACTGGTAAAGTGGGCAGTAGAATTGAGTGAATACGATGTGGTGTACGAACCTCGGGCAGCCATCAAAGCACAAGTGTTGGCGGATTTCTTACAAGAGATGGTCCACCCATCTGAACCAGGTAGCGGGACAAAGGCATGACTATTGTATAATGATGGATAGACTATGATATCGGGAGCTGGATTGGGGATTGTGTTAACTAGCCCGAAAGGAGAGAACTTGGAGTTTGTAATTAAACTGGGATACAAGGCATCTAATAATGAGGCAGAATATGAGGCGGTGTTGCAAGGTGTGAAAATGGCAAGCGACCTGGGAGCAAGGAAAGTGTAGGTGTATACGGACTCCCAACTGGTAGTCCGTCAGTTCGACGGGTCTTTTGAGGCAAAAGAGGAACGTATGGCGGTGTATTTAAAGAAATTAAGGGAAGAGGTTATGCGTTTTGAAGAGTTTAAGCTGGAATTTTTACCGCGGGCTGATAATACTTGAGCTGATCAGCTCGCTCGGATTGCGGGAGTGCTGGAACTTGTGATACCAGAAAAATCACATTGATGGAGTTGAGTCACAGTAGTGTGGATCAAGGAAAGGAATTAATGGAGATAGAAGTGAAAGATGATTGGCGTACGCCTATATGGGAAGTCCTCATCAAGGCAAAAGAAGGCGAGATACAGTTGTCAACAAAAGAAGCTAGAACAATAACTCGATTTTGTGTTATAAACGAAGAGTTGTACAAAAGGTCACATTTTGGACCCTTTTTAAAATGCTTGTCCAAGGGGAAAGGATTGGAGGTATTAAGGGAAACACATGAAGGGTACTTTGGTGATCACGCAGAAAGCAAGGCGTTAGTTGGAATAACGTTGCGGGATGGTTTCTTTTTGCTGGGAATGAAAGGTATGGCGAGCGACCTGGTTAAAACTTGTAAAAAGTGTCAGATGCACGCACCGGTCATCCATATACCGGCTGAAGGTGTGATGGTTACGAGCTCGCCTTGTCTCTTTACACAGCGGGGGATTGATATAGTGGGGTCTTTTCCAAAAACACCAGGCATAAACAAGATCTGGTGGTGGCAGTTGATTATTTTACGAAATGGGTGGAAGTCGAGGTGGTCACGGGCATAAGCGAGCAGGACATAATGGATTTCATTTTTAATAATATTTTTTGCAGATTCGGTGTCCCATGAGTGTTGGTTTCAGATAATGGAACCCAATTCAATGGGAAGAGAATCCAAGATTGGAGCAAAGAAATGGGGATGAAGCAACGTTTTGCTTCTGTGGCGCATCCCTAGGTTAATGGACATGTCGAGGTTACTAATCGTATTATTGTGCAGGGAATTAAGCTGCGGCTAGAAAAAGCAGGAGGGCTTTGGGAGGAAGAGCTTGCGTCGGTCTTATAGGCTTATCGAACGACTCCCCGAACCTCTACAGGGGAGTCGCCGTTTAGCTTGGTTTATAGAATGGAAGTTGTCATCTCAGCTGAAATAGTGGGGGGCTCATAACGCTTATCAACGTTTAATGTGGAAGAAAATAAAAGGCTGGCAAGAAGATCAATCGAAACGATCGATGAAATACGAGATAAGGCTGCGGCCCGGGTAGAACACTACAAACAGAAAATACAGTCAGTTTAATAAACGTGTCAAACATCGATATTTCCAAGTTGGTGATTTAATGTGGAAGTGAGCTGATGCGATACATAGTACTAAGAAGCTGGATCCAAACTGGATCGGACCGTTCAAGGTGATCAAGGTGTTACGAGGGGGAGCATATGTACTCAAAAGTGCTCAAGGGAAAGCTCTACCTAGGAGCTGGAATATTTGTCATTTGAAGAAATATTATGCCTGAATGGTGGGTCTATGAGGTGGGTGTGTGTTATTCTTATTTATAAACCGATGCTTGTATAGGTCGGCTGCTAAATTATGTCCCCTCAGGGGCGGATATTTGATTAATATACCCTCAGGGGGGGAGTTTGATTTGTTTATGTACCCTTACGGGCGGATAGTTATTTTATTACCCTTCGGGGCGGATAGCTTTTTTATTATACCCTCAGGGGAGGATATCTAATTATTACCCTTGAGGGTGGATATTTATTATTGTACCCTCCGGGGCGGATATCTTTTTGCGATATATAATAAATAATGGAGTTTTTGGGAACATCTTATAACTTTTTGTGGTTTTTATGAATGGTGGGGTAATATGAGTTTAAGTATGTTTGGTTTACATGCTTGAGGTCACTTCTGGAAGGGATATGTTTGACTTACATATACTTCCCGAATTTTTGTGATTTTGTATGTTTGTGCTAGTTTATGTGGAAGAACATATTTGACTTATATGTTCCTTTATATGAGTTAGATTCAGCTTCTCTTGACTAATTTTTTACATCTTATAATTTGCTGGGTTTTTGTTGTTTTCGATATGAACATGTTTGATTTACACCTCATGGGCGACCTATCTTAAATTGGTGGTTTTACATAAGCAGGTTTTGATCACAGGTTATGGTTATCTTAATAGGAAATTATAAGGATGTTAGGTTTTTTGAAGTTTTATTATTATTAAAGTTGACTTATATGGTTAACAAAGTAATTGTTGGTACTTTGAGATGGTTTGTTGTAACAGGTGGTTATGCAATAAAATTAAAGGACAGAATTGTTCATATATATTGATGCTAGAAAATATGAGTTTGAAATTACAAAGTAAAGCAGTATAGGGGCCAGGGATAAAATCTTGCAGAGGTGTGTCCAGCTCGGCAACTAACTTGGCACGAAGAGAAGCCCTGCCCTGGAAGGATAACCACCACTTGGCATCCTTAGGCTGCTTCAGGTCACCCTTCCATAAACATAAAGGGGGGAGGTCGTTTATGATAGACTTTACATCTGGCTCGAAGGAGACGCCCATAGCTGCGAGTTGGGTTTTGATTTTATCCGCGGCCTTGTGGACCCACTCCCCGCTACCTCTAGCCATCTTGCCGAAGTATATGGACGAGTTATTGAAGGCCAACAACAGCTCCTCTCGATAGGCATCCATAAACCTCTTTTCCACTTCGCTCGTCAGAAAGGTGCGGCGACCTTCGGCAATGCCTTGTTCATGGGCTATAGGGCCGACCTCGTGTATTTGCTTCTCTTTTTTTTGCACCACCTCTTCCAGCTTGTGTATATGATCTTTGAACTCATTGGCTGCTCGGGCTGCCTCGTCCTTTACGATGTCCACCTGTCTCTTCAGAACATTTATTTCTTCTTCGCAGGCAGACAGTTGTTGACAAGCTTTGTCCAGCTACCCTTGAGTCAAGGATAACTGTTGGGTTTGTTATTCCGATTGGGCTGCCATCTCATCACACGTCTTTTGGAGATCGCTCTCAGTGGACCAAACTAACAGTTGAGTGGACAGGTTGTCGAGCAGAGGCTTCAGCTATATTTGAAGATGACGTGAGTGAATGGTTACTTGTGTTAAAGAAGACTGAATTTAAGTAAGATTACCTGGGTCATGGCAAGCTCTTTAAGGAGGGCTGTAATTTTCTCTACATCATCGCACCGAGCTAACTCCTTCTCTAGATCTGGAGAGCTCGATTGGGCAGCACCGAAGGTTTTGCGAAGGCGTCAACGCTTTGGGGCCTGGGACATTTGTTGGGGAGAGGTACGTGTGGTCCTCTTCCCTTTGGAAAGAATTGTTGTAAGTGGTAGGCGTTCCTCGGCATCAGCGACCCCTTCGCGGTTATCCCTCGCGCGAAGAGCGACATCCACCTCCTTGTATATGTCTACAACGGGAGGTCATGGCGCGGATGTGGTTGCAGATCTTAGGTCGGTTGGTAGAATGGCTTCCTCCGAGCCTGATAAGATACAACTGCCGATGAAGTCATCTGCAAGAAAGAACATATACGGTAAGCCAGATGGTATTATTGAAGTTATGAAAGTACCGAAAACTCATAACTAAGGATACCTATAAAATCTGGATCTTGTTAAGGGATGGTCGAGAGGTCGAATGTGGAGACCTACGTATGCGAAAGGCTTCTCTTGCCTGGTGAGTCGCACCACGTCAAAAGGAAGCTTACTCCATTCAGCGAGCTGATCAGAGTACTTTTTGAAGAGTATGTGGAAGGTTTTGGCGGTAGGGGGAAGGTTTTGTTTGGGAGTATGGAATTGTAGCTCGGTGTTGAAGGGCCAGGTTTTGGTATTATGGATGATAATGAAGCTTTTCCGCCAATTGGGCACCTTTGATGAGAGATTCACCAAAAGAGAGGTTTCTTGAGGCGGGCTGAAAAGTAAAAAGAATTCTTTTGGTATTTCACTTGAAAGCAAAAATGGAAAAAGCCCGGGTCGGGATGGACATTGTAGTATGTACACAAGAGCATATATCCAGCCATAAACCTTATTGAAGGGGTCAGCTGGAGGAGAGGGATTTTAAATGAATTTGCAGTTTGAGCAAAAAATGGGTGAGCAGGAAACCTAAAACCTGCTCTCAGCAGCTCGTCAAAGAACACAATGTGATCATCAGGGGGATTTTTTAGATCCAGTTGAAGGATGTTTGGGGTGACTAAAGTGGCAGTAGCAGGAAGGTTGAGTTCCTGCTTAAGTTCTTCAAGTTTTTCTAGGCTCGGGAGTACCCAATAATTATCCCCGACTACCCTAGTGGTGTGGGGGAGGGGAAGTAGCTCGACAGTGGCAGAAGGGGATATGACGGTTACGGGATTGCTAAGGTAATGTTCGGGTTGGGAGGTTGAAGGCACTATGGCTTCTTCTAAGGGGATGCCCTCAAGGATAGTTTCGTTTTTTGGTTGGGTTGAAGAGGGGTCCTCTGGTATGTTTTCTAACAAGGCCTTGGCCTTAGCGTAAGACCTAGTTTGGGCTTCAATCTCGGGCCAACTGACATCGCCTTCTGGCTCGTCGTATAGACCCGGCCGCGGTGATGAGGGTTGTTTTCGTCTTCTTTATAGAATAAAGGGGTTTTCAATAGGGTCGGAATTGGGGGAAAGGTTTGGGTTTTGTGAATTAGGGTTGGAGGACGCTGGATTCATCATCAATCGGGTATCGGGAAATAGAAAAGTGAAAAAAAAAAAAACACAAAATACACTCAGCAGACACAATATTGGATGAATGAAATTAAATTAATTACTGTCATGAAGATATTCAGGGGACTTACCCATTTTTTATGTTGTTGATTTTGGTGTAAATACTGAAAGCACTGAGAAATTCGTACAAAACTTTGTGAGAACGAAATCTTTTTTTTTTGTAGAGTAACTATGGCGATTTTGCTTATGTTTTTGGTAGAGTGAGAATGAAAGGAGATGAAAGGATGTGATATGTGTTGGGCGGCTTAAAAGCGGAAGTGACAGAAAGGAGCGGGAAGTTGGTAGGGTTTTTTAGGAATGTTTTGGGCCTTTCATTTCTGGCCCAGTATGTTTAATAAATTACGAGAAAATAGGGAGATGAAACGTGTCCGACATGCTGTCAGGGGGCATTTAATGATCTTTAAAGAGATATGATGGAGAGAGGAAGACATGTTTTGACTTACTAAAAATGCATGATTATATTTTCCTGGATTATTGTGCCTGCGTACGACTGCAGGTCGGGGATGGATGGTTTTTGTAATTACAGGTCGATGGATATCTTAGGTCGGTGAACATGAGATATGGGGACTTATAAGCGACCTTTTCTTCTGGGAGGAGTATTCTTCCTGGGGGCTGAGCGAGCTGATTTTTTGGAGGTCGTGACTTCATGTGGCGAGCTCTTATTGGGTGAATAATGTTATAGCTCGGTATTGCGAGCTGGGTTATCTTGAGTTATGGTATAATGTCTCGGTAAGCTAAACAAGGTGGTTTATTAAAGTTTTATGATTTATGATTAAGTTTTTAATGTGGTTTTTGGTTGTTGTATTCTTCTTATTGTTTACATATTCTACCTGATCTCGTACCTCAATCAGCCAGAATATGGGGGACTAGCTGATACCACACTAAATATTCATGCAAGCTATATACCAGTATTTATGGTAAGCAACCTCATTTCTTGGAAGGAGCATTCCTTTTAAGAGGTGGGTGAGCTGTTTTATAGGCTAGCGACCTGTAATATGGGAGTGTCTAGCTCTCATATAGGGTAGTGATTTCTTATGGTTTAATCAGCTCGGTGCTGGGTGTTGCGCTTTATAATTGTTGGGCCCGAATGGGCTAACATGGATGATATTGTGGGGTCCCGGCGAACTATATTAAAAGAATTACAGGCCCAGGCCTATTTTGATAATTTAAGCGAGAGATCTATTATTTATGGGAACTTAGCATATAGGAGAAATCCTAGTTCTAAGTCGGTCAAGGTATTTAAGGAGTTATATTGGGAGAAGGTAACCCTAACTTGGGGAATACTTCTCTTATCTATATAAAGGGGTTTAAGCCTCACTTTTATTTTAAGTTGATTTAATCCTACGTTTGAGATCTCGAAATATCTCTCGCACTCCTTAACTTAAGCATCGGAGGACCTTCGTCGGGGTCGTCCACCGCCTTAGTTGAAGTGTTATTTTGCAGGATCGATCAGGTCGCCAGGAAGCTCTTGGAGATCAATCAAGTCGCTGCGACGTAATTTAAAGTTATTCAGGTTGCTGATCTCAAATTTGAGGTTAGTACCCCTATTCTTGAAGGACCAATCGTTTTGTTTTTATCAGATATTTTATTATATTAAACCTCATCAAATTTTTTTGCATGTTTATGGGGAGTGTTTTATTCAAATAGATCGTTTAGATATGTTGTAGTCTTGTTTTTCTATTGGATATGGATGAATTAAAAATTCTCAACAAAAAATTTATTTATTTGAGAATAGGATAGAGGAAGGGGAGTGTTTTAATCAAATAAATCTTTTACATCTATTGTTAATTTTGTTTTTATGGTCTGAATAAGAGAGAATGAAAAATTATAGGTTTATTTATTATTTATTTTTAATCAGGATAGGATGATAGTTATTTAGAATGAACATTTTTATTCGGCTCTTAATGGAAGGTTAAAAGTAATTTTGATTGTAATATATACATTAAATAATTTTTTAATGTCCATCGAATTTTGGAAATTTTTTGTAGAAGTTTATAATCGATTTCCCACGTGGATTTAAATTATTAATTTTTATCTAATACCTTACAATTATGAGACTCATGAAAACTAATGATTCAGGTAAGATCAGGATGGATCGAGAATATGCTCAATCAGATATTCAGAGTGTTTATTTTAATAGATTTATTATATTTATTTGATTGTTTAATCTGTTTTTTTATCTTTTAGATCTGTCATACTCTTCTTTTACGTGGGAATATGAAAGAGAAAAAGAAAATAAAGTCACACAAGAATAATAAATAAATAAAAGACGTCAGACTTTTATTTTACGTGGGAATATGAAAGAGAAAAAGAAAAGAAGTCACGCAAGAAAAATAAATAAATAAAAGACTTTTGTTTTACGTGGGAATAGGAGAGAGAAAAAGAAAAGAAACTCATGACAAAAAAAAATAAAAAAAGTTAGTAAACACAGAAACGAAGAAAAAGCAGCGAGAAAGACACTTGGAAGTAGGAAATCACATTTACACTTAATTGGTAATCGTAATCTATATACATTAAATAATTGTTTAACGTCCATCGAATTTGGGGAGAAATTTGTGGAAGTTTATAATCAATTTCCCACATGGATCTAAATTATTGATTCTTATCCAATACCTTGCAATTATGAGACTCATAAAAACTAATGGTTCAGGTAAGATCAGAATGAATCGAAAATCTATTCAATCAGAGATTTAGAGTGTTTTTTTTGGAATAGCCTTATTTATTATTTATTTGATTGTATAATCTGGGGAGATTTTTTTATTCTCAAATAAATCATTTAGATCTGTGATACTTTTGTTGTACATGGGAATAAGAGAGAGAATTAGAAAGAAACTCACGCAAGATAAATAAATAAATGACTTTATTTTACGTGGGAATGGGAGTGAGAAAAAGAAAACAAACTCACGTAAAAAAAAAATAAATAAAAGAAAAATAATAGAGAAACAAAGAAAAATTTGGGAGTGAGACACGTGTAAGCGAGAAATCACTACACATAATTAGTAATCGTAATATATACATTAAATGACTTTTTAATGTCCATCAAATTGTTTAATATTGGGAGGTTTTTTTTTCTTAAATAAATCTTTTAGATCTGTGATACTTTTATTTTACGTGGGAATATGAGAAAAAAGAAGAAGAAAAAACTCATGTAAGGAAAATAAATAAATAAATAAATAAAAGACTTTTTGTAACATCCCAGTTTTTCATAGCGAAAATATAAGCGGAAGTGTTCATACTTTAATGGAAGTAATATAAGGGGCGTTAATTTTTGTAATGTTTTTAGTTGATCTAAAAATAAACAAATAATTAAAGTAAAAATTTTTATTAAAATAAAGCCAGCTCATATCTTTTCAATGAAAATAAATAAATCTAATATCATTTGACTTTAATAAAAACTAATAATAATAATAATGAAGATTCATAAATATTATTTAAATATATCCAATATTTAATTATTATTCTTTGAGGAAATAAAACAATAAATCCAAATACATCTAATTGATCAAGTTTGAAATATAAATAAAATCTCAAGACTTTAAATCGTAGTTTACTATCGTCGTCACCACCACGCTTCCGCTCCGATTTCACATGACCTGAAAAATATTATTTAAAAAGGGATGAGCTTTCAACTCGCTCAGTAGAGAGTACAGTTCATAATAATTGCATAATATCATACTTCTGGACAATCATATCTCTGTTGTGTAATAAATTACACCTCTATATACAATAAATTGTACCTCTGTTGTGCATTGCTACACCTCTATCTCTGGGTTACGTGACAATTTTTAAAACTCTCTGGGTCGCATGACTATGTGCACACAACTTGTGACGAAATGTCACCTCTGGTTTTATACAATCATCAACATAGGCTAACATATTACGCATTTAAATATGAACTGTAAATAAAAGGGTTTTAGTTATTCCTACCTTGAATATGCAGAAACGTGACTTGACTCGATTAATGCAACTCGTGAAATATATATGCTTGGACGATCGTCCTAATCCTCAGAATCTCCGTTGTCTACAAATAAACGGAATTAGAATAAATAAATGGAATAGAAATAAAAACGAATATTTAGTCAAAAAAACTTGAAAGGACTTACGGAGCCAAAAGACGGTTAAGAATTAAATAATTTATAAAAGGAAGGTTTGTAATTTGGCCAAAGACTGAATAGGATTAAATGGTCTTGGGTAAATCCAGGCCCACAAGACAAAAGCCCAAAAAAATGGCAGTCACCAAGTAGCCCACATCAATCTTCACTAATTAAACCAACCCATCATCTAGAGCCGACAATTTTAGGCCCGGCCCGGCCCGATTATAGCCGGGCTTGGGCCTTGAAATACTAGGCCCAAAAAAATCGAGCCGTTTTTGGCCCGGCCCAACAGGCCCGATCCGGCCCGATTTGGCTCGCCCTCTAACACTATATTACCTACGATGGGCCGGGTTTGGGCCAATGAACTTGCGGCCTGACGAAATTTTGGCCCGGTCCGGCCCAATTCTTAGTGTTGGCCCGATGGGCCCGGGCCAGGCTGGCCCGGCCCGACCCATTGCCAGCTCTACCATCATCTAATCTTGCCAACACAGCATCCTCCCAAATCATTCACTCCCTCTCTACGCCACATCTCCCAAACCACATGAGACCAGAACAACAATAAGCAAAATCACTTTGAGCACCAAACCAAAATGATGACCCTCCTTCTCTTTCTCTCCTATCGGCCGAGTACCCTCTATCGACGGGAAAGCGGCGACCGCAAATCGGCGGCGGCGACAACCCGCAGCGGCTGTGAGGCGGCCTCGAGGCTCCAATAGGGCGAATCCTTCTCCCCATTTGTCTATAATTGGCCAAGCCCATTTTCCCCTTCTTCGATTGTCGACGTCAGCGGCGGCTCCGACTCAAGCAGGCAGCAACCGGCGAGGCGACCTCTCCGCCTTCTCCAAAAATTGACGGCGGCGACGGACTGGAAATGGTGGTGGCCTCGACGGACTGGTTCATCGTGATGGACTAAATCGGGCTGCAGAAATATGTGCAGGCACCGCTCCGCTCTGCAGGTGGAACGACGGTGACCAGTGGAGGTGGAGATGCGCGGTGACGTCGAACAGGGCTGAGGTTTCTCTCGGCAGTTCTATACTTGATGCTCCATATGGGCCGTGAAACATGGGTAATGACTTGGGCCGTCTCAGCACGGGTGCTCCTCGGCTTGGCGCGGATCTGTCGACAGAAAAAGGGAAATGAGTTAAACTTCCTTCCATGGATTAATTGGCGTTCGGGTTTGAGTTTGAGGTCATAGGTTCTGGAATCAGCTGGTTCTTGGGTCTCGCCTTTCTTCGAAGTTTTTCTAGTGGCATGACGACTTTGCGAAGGCGGTCGCTGCTAAGTGACGAAGGTCGATAATCTCTCGGTGGCTCGGGATGATTCGGTTTCAATCTGAGTTTGCCTGTGTTCAACTCGACTCAAGTAGGTGGTGACTCAGGTTTAATGGGTTTAATGATTCTGAAGTCGACTCGTCTGGTTTGGGTGCTTGCTCGAATTGACTTTGTGTTGGCAGGCCATCGATAAGGAATAAGACGACGCCTGGTTATATGTGGTATTTGAGTAATGGTGTTCTGGTGGTTGGTTCAAATCCAACCTGCGGTTCTTGCTTTTGATTCAGATTGGTCATATCCGAGATTGTCTTGATTGATTCACGATGGCTATAGTTTAGGAGGTGGTTTGGTTTCACCAAAATGGGTCAATCAAAGATTCTGGCCCAGATGATATCTGGGTCTGCATTTCTGTTGATTCATGTGGTCTTAGCCTCTGTTCTAAAAATCGCCCTAGGCGCTAGGCGCCACCAATCTGCCTACGATTTTCGAAAATCGGCCAAATAAATCGCCAGGCGCCATCGGCACCCAAGTCGGCGCCTAGGAACCTGATTAACATGCTTTTGTGGTTATTTTTAGTAGCGTTTTAGTACCTTTTTATCAGTGTTTTTGGTATAAGTTGGACCGTTCAAGCTTAATTTCGTACGTTTAGATTTCCGACTTATTTTACCGAGTTTTGATCTAATTGATGCAAAATAAGTGATTATTTGATGTTTATCACTTTACAGCTAAGTACCCGGGATTGTTCAGCGCCTTAGAGATAAAGTACAATGATCGAGAGGTGAAGATCAAACTTTCCGGCGAAAAATAGCAAGTTCGTGAAGTTAAAGGTTACCCTAACGGTTATACCAACCGTTAAGACCAACCATTAGTAGCAGGCCCGAAAGACAGAAAAGAGGCTAACGGTTGCTACTAACGGTTGCTCTAACCGTTAACAACCAACCGTTAGCGGGGCCCAGAATGAAGCAGACAGGCTTTTCGGCCCAGATCACAGAAAACCCTATAAATACCTCTTTTAATCCGAATTTCGGGGGAGGAGGGTCTGCATGTACGCCTTCTAACCCTAACTTCAGAGCCGAATTCGAGGGTTTTAAGACGGACAACAACTACAAGACGCGACGATCAAGGAACGACGAGGAATCGACGACTACGAGTTCTCGAGCCATTCAAACGTCGATTCATCCATTGGAGTCCTGTTCGCTGCGTCCTCCCTTCGGAATAGCCAAAGATCTTACTATTTCCAGTAGCTTAAACGAGTACTTTGAACGTTTATTCAATCTTCTTAGTTTTTCATTATTAGTTTTCAACGTTTAGAATATTGCTTGGTTTGGATTTGTTGAACTATTTGGTTGATCGATCTTAGTTTATATTCCGTAATTCATGTTTTATATTGGATGTGTGGTATCCTGTTGGTTTGGAATTAGTTCATGCGTGCAGGTTCACAGTTTGAAAAATCTGGGTTGTTAAAGGTTACAGCTAAAGGTTACTCCAACCTTTAACAGCAACCTTTAGCGGCCAGTTTAGTTATTTAGAATTCGATTTTCATGCAATCTGTTAGTTTAATTTATTAGTTAGAATTCCAGTTTCAGAGGTTTAAACCAAGTTTATAATTAGTTAGGTTTATCTGTTGGTTGGAGATCAGTTTACGTTGAGTTCTTACCAACAGTTAGTGTTAACTGTTGCTGTTAACGGTCAGTGTTAACGGTTGGACCAACAGTTAGCAGTAACCGTTAGTGTTAACGGTTGCAGGCAGTAACAGTTAGCGCTAAAGGTTGCAACAGTTAGCAGTTTTTCACTTGAATGTCTGGTTTAAATTGATGTTTCTGAATTATTTCTTGGTCATTGAATTAGTTATTGATTGCTTAAGTTTATTTATTAATTAACTTAGTTAATTAATCTAGTTTAGTTCTTTAAATTCGTAGTTAATAAATC
>BMAC01000005.1:4449742-4467379 GCA_014905375.1 Phtheirospermum japonicum | reverse complement strand
CTAAAATGACATCGTTTTTGGGCCTGTTTTTTGATTATTTTGATTTTATAATGTATGCTATGATATTATTATTTGACTAATAAACTTATGGATCTATTCTGTTTTGAACTTTTAATTGAACAATAGTTTTAAACCTGTGATCATTACTTTTAGTTTTGAATTGTTATAAATTTTATTGCGTAGCAGGTAGTATGTTGAACTATTAAATGGTTTGATGTAAATCAGGGTATTTATTCTCAACTTCTATACCCCGCCTAGGCGCGCTAGGCACTGGCCTGGCGCCTAGCAGCCGCCTAGCGATTTTTAGAACACTGGTCTTAGCAGTGGTTTGAGACTGAAAATGGAATTGTAAATTGATGTGCTAAGGATAACTAGGTTTGGAACTTGTGTGAGTCTGAAGGCGAATGCGACGATGAACAAGAATAGCTTGGATTATAACTTAGGTTAAGAGTTCTAATTTGTTTGGACTGTTTGTCAAAATGCTGAAAACTCCCAACTAAAACGTATGAATGAAGGGGTTAAATTTGAGGAGTTCACGTATACCTGGGCTTGCTCAACTAATGGGATAAGAAAATATAAAAACAATGAAAGGTCCATTTAATTGAAAGGAAAAGATAATTCTTATGATAAATCAAATAAGTTTAGCTTAAAATTGAATCAAATGTTTCATTAAAAACTGAGATTTAAATATGAAATAGAGTGTTCATTATACTTCAATAAAGTAATAAAATATTGGATGTTACACTTTTGTATAGGAAAGAGAAAAAGAAAAGAAACAAGCAAGAAAAATAAATAAATAAAAAACTTTTGTTTTACGTGGGAATAGGAGAGAGAAAAAGAAAACAAATCCATGTCAGAAAAATAAATAAATAAAAGACTTTTATTTTACATGGGAATAGGAGAGAGAAAATGAAAAGAAACTCGCGCAAGATAAATAAATAAATAGAAGATTTTTGTTTTAGGTGAGAAACTCACCCAAAAAAAATAAATAAATAAAAGACTTTTGTTTTGCGCGGAAATAGGAGAGAGAAAAAGAAAAGAAACTCACGCAAAATAAATAAATAAAATAAAAAAGAAAAATAGCAGACAAATAAACGAAGAAATAGCTGGGAGAGAGACACTTGTACACAGGAAGTTATATTGTACAGTTTACTTTACAATAAATTAGTAATATAGAATGCATATTATAATTTGAATCTTTTTTATGTCATGTTTAGTTTTTAATTTCCTGGGGTTAATTAATTTAATAATTTTAGTTAATAATAATAATATCATAGTTAAGTTTCACACTTTTGTAGGTGCAAAAGCAAACTTCAATTATATTTTTTGGAAAATAGTAAAATCACAACTAAAACTGATTTGGAAGATAATGAATACCAATAATAAAAATTAAAAAAAAATAGATATGAAACATCACTTATTATACTTTAATTATAAGATTAATAACAGTAAAGAAATAAAAATAAACATGAAATATTATTAAAATCTAAATTTGAAGTTACTTACCACAGACGAATTTAAATAAATTAATATATAAACCTAGTTATAAGATTAATCAATCACAATAAATTATCTCATAATAATTTTAGAAAATAATACTATTAATTTCTAATTATCAATTAGCTAACACAAAAATTAGAGCGTTGTCATCCAGATCGTTTTATAGCACAACAAATGGTGTCGTGGGGAGTCCAACATAGGGGATCCACATTCTGGGTGGATGGTTTATTTGGTCGAGATAATAGTTCATGAGTAATAGATGGTAGTTGATAACAAATTTTAAATTAATGTTTGATAAACTAACAAATTAAAGTTATTGATTGAAAATTAATTTCTTAATATAGACATGACTGAGAAATGTAAAAATATTATACATAAATAATAAAATAATAAAAATAATAAAAGAGATAATACATAATCAAATAATTTTTAAAATAAGAAAAAATATATGAGAAATGATTAAAAAACAATTATAACAATGAATGAAAAAATTCTTATGTTTAAAAATAATATTTTGTAAAATGTAAAATAATATTTTAGTTTATAAAATAAAATATTTATAGAAATGATAAATGAAAATTTGTCAATAAGCTATGAGCTTATTAGGCCGAATATTTCTCCGGTATGTTCGGTCTTTTGACCGAAATTTGCACACCCCTAGACATAGTGTATTTTTTTTTAGAAAGACACATAACAGAGTTAGGATGCAAATCCCCTAATTAAGGCTATTATAACAGCATATAAGTGTTGTTCACCATACGATGTCAATTTGGCTGTGTTTTCTCCCTTTTGCCATGATTTTTTTATTTATTATTTGTTCTTTTTGTCTTTTGGGTTTCATACTTAAAATTTATTGTAGTTACATATAAATAAATTAAAAAATATTAAAATTATATAAATTATCTTTGCAAATTATTATATTTATTTTTTTTCTAACTAGAAGTTTTAAATTACTGAAGTCTTTTAAATATATTTACTACAGTTACTGGAGTTTTTTAAAAATATATTTTTTTATAACTACTGTAGTTTGGGATGCACCAGAAGTCGACACATCAGAATCAGATCGAGGAGAGTTCAACACGTAAATACGGTTAGCCAAAAAATAAATTATGGCTCGATATAATTAATATAACTATTTACACAGACATATGCACACACATACTAGTTTGAGACCCACATGTTACACGGATTTTGAGAATTGAACTATCAATTTGATAAATTTTTATTTATTGATATAAATGGCGTAGTTATCATCACACAAAATAGTTTTTAACCATTTTCGACTCTTTAACTCTTGATATTTGATATAAAGTTGACTCGTAAGTTACATGAAAATTATAAAATGACACTTTTTAAAACTTTTTGTTAGTTACAAAAATAAAAATATATAGAAGCAAGAGTAAGAATATAAATGTTGTATTCTCTGTAAGCAAGATACTTCTACACAATAGTATAACTAACATTAACAAATAATAATAATAATAATAATAATAATAATAATAATAATAATAATAATAATAATAATAATAATAATAACAATAACAAAATATGATTTCCAAGGAAAAGAAACTAACAAATATGTTTGTTGTCATTTACTAATGTTTGAATTGAAGCCTCCCATAGTTCTTGAAACAACATTATATAAAATTAGTTTGTTAAAAAAATAAAAAAATAAAAAAAGTTCAATTATTTATAGATGCAATCGGGTTTATTTATGATTTTCTAGATTTTATCTTGGATTAAATTCGTAGTTAAATCCACATATACCGAGTTTTTTTAATTAGTTCAATTAATTATTATTGGTTAAGTTGATATTCTATAACTAACTCATTTTTCTATAATTTATTATTGAAGTTCCGAACCCATTGTATGTTGAAAAATCAAAAAATGTACAAAAAGACTTAACAAGAGTGGAGTCATGAAAAAGAAATGAGGAAAAAAAATAAAATTTGAAATTATAGATGTTAGCTTGTTGCCCAAGCCCTGGTATTACGTCTGATTGGTATGATACACTTAATTATGTTGTATGTATATATATAATGTTTAATTATTCTAAAATAATTAGGTGTGTCAATTGAGAAAAATCTTTGAATATGGAAATTAGGGTGACAACCTTTTTTATTACAATAAAATCTTTAGATCACCACACATTGGGTTGATTAGCAATTTACGTCTAAGATTATGCGTACCGAATTAACTATAATTGTTAATTACATGTTAAGGAGTATCTAAACGTAAAATGAATATTATATTAACAATATATATATATATATATATATATATATATATATATAGTTGAATATCTGTAAAAGTCTTTATATAATGAAATAACATGTTTTATTGTATATGTAATTTCTGACTCTCCACCCTAATTAATATTGTGTTATGGGTAATTTCTATCTCCGGAAAATTAGTCACGAATTGTATCACACAATTTAAAAAATAAAAAAAAAGGAATTTTTGTGAGAAGTCAATTTATTTCCAAAACGATCCTTTTTATGGAGATTTCTATAATTTTGTCCGCAATTATTATTTTATGTTGATATGGATATTAGACTGATTCAAAATTAATTTGTTATTAATAATTTGTGGCATTTAACAACTTCTGCTAATTTTTGTGTCATATTTGTTTCCCTAGTAAACTATACGTTAATTATCTTTTTTTTTTAAGATATACATTATTCAATTGAATCGATTAAATATATTTCTCTATATACACAATTTTTCTATATAAAGATGGTGTTTATTGAGATATATTTTTCCAAAACAGACCAGAATTTCAGTATACCTGGGGAAAAAATCAAGATAAAAAATAAAATATACACAAGATTGATAATAGACCCAAAATAAATTAACAAATCAAAATTAAAACAGATCAATAAAAAATATACATAACAAATATAGTTTTTAAATATAAACGCAATATACACAACATTGATAAACCGGAACTAAAACAGATTAAGAAAAGAAAAGGACCCACTAATATATAGTGCTGTTATACGAGCCGAGTCGAGCCCGAGCACCCAAAGTTCGAACTCGGCTCGAGCATGTTTCGAGCCTAGATCGAGCTCGCTCGTTTACATTAAAGAGCTAAAATTATAGCTCGGCTCGGCTCGCTAGTTACGAATGCAAGCTCGGGCTCGACTCGTTTAAACGAGCCTAGCTCGTTATAGCTCGAGCTCAAAAATTATTTACTCTAGAAACCATTCTTTTGAAAAGGTTGATTACTCAATTAAGAAAGATAATGACAGAAGCAAATGATAACCATGAACTCAGGACTTCATTACTATGTTTTATTTGATACACAACAAACAATCACAAACTAAAACAAGCTTTTAGAAAATTTCAACAGCTGCAATTATTTGTTTCTCCTTCACCAAACAGTGCAACCATCACCTAATATCTTCATAGATAACAAAGATGAGCACACATTACACAACTCAAGAATTATACAAAACAAAAAAGGAAAAACAAAATCAATCTCAAATTCGATCTCAATTTTATCGAGATGAACACGTCACACAGTACATCCTCTCGCATCGCATCGCATCCCACCTCCTCAGCCACAAAGCCCTCACATCACGTGCTTACCGGACTTCTTCACTCGGCGGCGCGTCTTCTTGTTATTCCTGAATGCGCTGCAATATCCGCATGCCGATACCTTCAGAGATAGCGGATCAATCTTCGGCGACACTCCCCCGTACGGAACCCCCGTTCGCCATTGGATCGGCTCCTCTCGATTGTCAATACGGCCCGCCGGCGTCGAGTTCTTAAACGGCCACGACCGAATTCCTTTACTCTCTTCCTGAGCCTTTTCGCCATTATCATCTTTGTTTTGTCCGTCGGCGATCTGTGAATGTGACTCACAAGAGTGGAGGCGGTCTGTGAGAAAGAATTAGGGTTACAGCCATTGCAAAGGGGTGGGTAATATATATATATATACACACATATGAAATGGCTTTAATGACCCTGGTGTTCGAGCCTATCGAACAGCTTGCGAGCCGGGCTCGGCTCGGCTCGTTAACTAAACGAGCATTTTATGAGCTCGAGCTCGGCTCATTTATGAAAATAAACGAGTCGAGTTCGAGCCTTAACGAGCCGAACCGAGCCGGGCTCTCGAGCTGCTCGTTTTGTTTAACAGCTCTACTAATATACATATATATATTTTCAATATAAAAACAACCATAATTTGATTGGATCTAGAAAATTCAAACAGATCGGAAACAAAATATATACATTTGATAAAATCATATTTGAAAAAGATCAAGAAGAAATTTCAATTACAATTAAAACATATCTATAAAAAATCAAAATAGATAAAAATATATATTGGATGAATATTTGCGGTTCAGATTCAGAATTTCAATTAAAAGACCCCTATCCCTTATCTTCTTTATTCTTTCTTCGTTGGACCAAGGCAACTAAGTCAAATACAAGTCTTCCCTCATTTCTAGAGCGAGAAGCGGAACTACAATAAATCTATTCGATCATGGACATATTTCTTTCTGAACACGGAGCAACGGTGGTAGTCGGGCCTCATTATTTCTTTCACCATTTTTGGTGTTAATTAAAACGAATAGCAAAATAATTTGTTAATTAGCATAATATTTAGGAGATTACATGTCATAAATTAATAATCATAATTGAAATACATAGAAACTGTTAATTAGCCTAATATTTGAGAGATTACATGTCATAACAAAATAATCATAAACTAATAATCATAATTGAAAGACATAGAATTAATCAGATTGGTATGGTTGTAAATAATTTCATATATCAAAATAATCTCCTCCAATTAATCAATCAAACATCAATCCAAAATATTGGTATGCTTGTTGTGATTTTTTTTTTTTGATTAATTATTGGAATGTTTAAGGGATGATTGTTGTTACTTAATTTATGGAGTAGATTAGTTAGTTACCCTTTTAAATACTAAGATCTAAAACTATTCATTTAAATTTACATATTAATAAAGATTTACGGAAATGTATTCCATATAATTAATTAATGGAATTCAGACAAAATAAAGAAAGGATGTTCATTGGTAATGGCGAATAAGAATATCTGCATCATTTTTAGGAGTAATTTTAAGTCTTTTAATTGCTTTATTTTTGATAGTTTTATATGTATAATTTATGTACTGAAAAATATAAGCATAATCTCAAATGAGTCCAAAGTTCAAACCTCAATAGATTCCGAACAATTAATACAATTACTCCATAAGTTGGATAATATGTTCATGAATTTTTAAAATTAAAGTAAATTTTCTATGTATAGATTATTATTATGATTTTGAGCTACTAATATTTGTTTTTAATACTATACATATTAAATGGTCATAATTATCTTTAAAAATACCTATCAAAACCCTAATTAATATCCATTTTTATTTATCAAGGCTTCATTTATTTATTTTTGTTATGATTTTCCAAACAAAGAGTGCTTTTTCATCTTCTCATTATTTCTTCCGTAATATCGCTAGCTTAATATGATTATTGCTATTTTTCTATTTGCCTCCAAATTCTTAAAATTAATGACACAGTTGGAGTAAAAAATATTCAAAATTCATATTAATAACCGGCATAATATTAAAAAAATTTAAAATCTTGAAATGGTGCAAAACAAATTAAATCTAAAATTCTATATATAAAGACTCACTGATTGATTGTAATTCTCATATATAAATAGTTACTAACCTTTCGTATGTAAAAGAAGAAGGTTAATCATAAATGTTGTTTTGGAAATAAAAGAAATTTGTGAATTAATCTTAGTTCGAAAATAAATACATAGTAAATACATTAATTGGGTAACTTAATATTAGGATGGATAATTGAAATATAAACTTTGAAAAAATAAAAAGTAATCACCAAAGATAAAAAATCCCAGTCATAAGATTAATTCTTATATAATTCAAAAGATAAGGTAAACTATATATATTGCCAATGAATAGTCTTATAACATAAACACATGTAAAAATTACCAATGACATGTTTGTTTGCTCTTTAAGAGTTTTATTACATCAACTAGAGCATATCTTAAAATTCTTTTTAAATCTTTTTAAATTATCATCTTCGTGCATGTGCTTCTACCATGAATTCAATATCATCGAATCGTTTACGATTTGAGAATTCGTGAAAACTGAAAACTAAAATTATAAATCCAAAATCAACATATGTTTTGAAAATTCATGATCTAAAATATGCACAACACATTAGAAATTCTTAAAACTAAATCATAATAAATCTGGAAACCTTAATTATTTAATTGATCCAACACCAAGGTCGGAAAAAAAAGTAGATCTAAATAATAAATTACAAAATTCGAATTAATATCTGGATCCCATATCAGTCCATATCAAACTTTTATTCGAAACAATCATGACTTTGAGACAAAACAAATCAAAAATGAAAAAAATCAGAAGAAGAGACATGTTGTATGAAGATTTAAAAAAGGAAAGAAAAAAAGTCATACCTACAATTATAAAATAAAAAAAAATTGTAAATCAATTGAACTTATATCAGTTACCATGATAAAAGAAGCAAATCTCTTTCAATTCTGCATCCAAATAGAAAATAAAAACAAAAAGAAATCGAAGCACAATTTTGTGGATGGATTTTATAGATAAACACAGATCAAGAACAGGTCTACATACATCAGCGAATAGTGAAGACTAGAACTCGCATTTGTTTTGCGTATTTAAACTCTCGCAAATATACTCTCAGATATAAAAATTATCACTACAAAAAAAAACTGTCGTTTGCAGACGGACTTTGCTGACGGGCCAAAAAACCGTCAGCATATGTTGACGGTCGTTGATGGCCTGTATTTGCTGACGGCTTGCTGACGGGCAAAGGCCATCAGCGAGTAGCCCGTCAACTACCCGTCAGCAAGCCGAAGCATATTAATTCAGTGATGGGCTTGCTAACGAGCTCCGTTGCTGACGGGTACCAGCCCGTCAGTAAAATTTAAAAAAAATAAAATAAATGCTGATGGGTAGTAGTCCATCAGCAAAATCTTCAAAATAAAATACACATCAGCATTTCTGATATTAAATCAGATCCCCATCCCCATCTCGCTGCAGAAACAGAAAAGAAAGAGGAAGAAGAAAGAAAACCCGCAGCCGCCCACGCTCGTCGTTGCCTCCGCCGCTAGCCTCAGCCACCCGCCCAACCGCAGCCCAGCCCAGCCACCGCCCAGCCGCCGCCAACAAGGTTAATTCCCTCTCTCTCTCTCTCTCTCTCGCTCTCTCTCTCTCTCTTATTTTTTTTGAATCGTTTTATGAATTAATATTTTTAATTTTTGAAGATTATATAAAATAACTACATAATTTGGGTATTATTATATAATTAGGGTACAATTTAGGGGTTACTTTATAATTAGGGTTTAGTTTAGGTATTATTGTATAATTAGGGTATAATTTAGATATTATTGTATAATTAGGGTTCAATTTAGAGTTTTTTATATTATTAAGTTTTAATTGAGGTATTATTTTATAATTATCATTATTTTAGGGGGTTTTGTATAATTAATATTTAATTTAGATATTATTTATGTTATAATTTAAGGGTTATTTTATAATTAGGGTTTAATTTAGGTATTATCGTATAATTATCATATATTTAGGGGGTTTTGTATAATTAAGGTTTAATTTAATTAGGGTATAATTTAGGGGTTATTTTATAATTAGAATTTAGTTTAGGTATTATTGTATAATTAGAGTTTAATTTAGGAGATTTTCTATAATTAGAGTTTAATTTGGGTATTATTGTATAATTATCATTAATTTAGGGGGTTTTGTGTAATTACAGTTTAATTTAGGAATTATTATATAATTAGGATATAATTTAGGGTTTTTTTGTATAATTAAGGTTTAATTTAGATGTTTTATATAATTAAGATTTAATTTAGGTGTTTTTTGTATAATTAGAGTTTAATTGAGGTATTATTGTATAATTATTGTTAATTTGGGTGGTTTTTGAAAAATAGGGTTAGTTTAGGGTTGAATTGTAAATATTTTATATTTGAAAAGTTTTAGAATGTTTGTGTTGGTGGTTTTGAAATGACGTGGTGATCGGCAAGTTGTGTTTAATTAATATTTATGTTTTGATATACATGTTGTGATTGGTTGGTGTTGTGATTGGTTGGGGTTAACGTCGGTGATGACATGGTATACGGTGCCGGGCGGGAGGTTTCGTCTCTCCAACGGATTTTAAATTTTTTTCAAAATGTGATGGTGGTTTTAAAAAGTGTGTGGTGGGATTTTTCAAATGCCGTGGTGATCGGCAAGTGGATATTTTGTTTGATTGGGATTGAGATTAATCCATGCTTTTGTAGTTGCATTAATTATTACACCACTTGTTTGATTGATAGCTGCTTGGTGCAACTTATGCATGAAGTTGAATATACAGATATGCCCTTTGATTTATATAGTCGGCCCATTTAGCGTGTTGTACTCGAAAGTCACTATACATTAATTAAAGTCCCTATATACTATATAACATACTCTACCATATTATAACAAAAAACTGTGTATGCTTGAAAAGACGTGATATTGAAATAGAGCTGACGAGTGTTGAAACATTACATCATGAATTTTAAGAGCGTGATTTAGCATCAATAAGTCTAGAATCTTTATACACTGAAACACTTACCTTAGACCCGTTTGGATTTAGTTTCAAATAGAATACTAAATTTTGAGTTATCCACTTATTTGGATAGTTTGAGAATGTGATTGTAATGTGATTATCTTACAGCGTATGTATTTTGTGGACTTTTGAATTTCGGTTTCTATCTCTCCTTTGTTCTCGGGTGCACTGCAATATGTGTACTTGGAGAACTAAGAGGAGGTGATGCTGAAATTTTTAGGTTCTCAAAATGCATAGTAAGATAATTTTATTACTGAACATCACATTATTGAATGGGATAGGGCCCTCACCAAAAATTCAATCATGTTCTATAGGCACCCTCATAGCCCTCAATTATCTATAATTTGATCATCTATATTATTAATCACAATTAGGATATTGTAGGATGAGTTCTGATCATAGTTGGATGTACAAACGGATGGTGGAAGGTTATCTGTCGAACACGTTTGTGGAAGGGTCGAGAGTTTCATACAATTTGCACTCGCCCTTGGAGCAATGAAGAACGAGAAAAAATTGAAGTGTCCTAGTAGTCATACTAGATATAAGAACTACAGTTACCACGATGTAAACGAGATCAAAAGTTAAAAATGGATTCGTACCAGATTACTACATCTGGACATTCCACGGTGAAACAAGTCTTGATTGCACGCATCGTGTTGACCCCGAGGTTCACGTTGGAAGATCATCTTACGTCGACCCTGGGGAGTAAAATTAAAATATGTGTGTAAATTTAGCTCATAAATAATTAATTAGTTCATATTAGTGATAAATTAAAATATAATTTAGATATTTTATACAGCCTGAGAATCTGAGTAGGGAACCCAATGGATTCAAGCTTTTCTTGACTATGCACCAGAGACCCGACGTCTCTTTCACTGATTCTCAATCGCAACAGACTTTTGTAAGTATATTTTTAGATGTAATTAATATAAATATATATCTTTCATTTTTAATCCTCATAACGTTAAATTATACATCAATCAAAATATTGTAGGAGGAGTATCAGAGACATCTGGAGGAGGCTCGCGCTTCATCGCCGGATCCTGCCGCCGTTGACGAGAACACGTTCTATCTACAAACCATTGGGTGAAGAAGGGTCATCGGTTTGGCACAGGGTGTTAAGGATTTCTTCTGGCTTCGAAGAGTTCCAGAAGAGGTACCTCCTCTATTCCTGATAGTCGTGTCTCTGAGCTCCAAACACATATGGAGATTTTAAAGAGTCAGGTCGAGAGTCAACTCGAGGCGAGCTAGAGGGCACATCAGAAGCAGATCCATGTGAGAGAGCGTGCACATCAGGAGCAGCTCCAGGCGATGCGTGAGGAGCATGCACGTCAGCATCTCCAGTACGAGGCGGCTCTCCGTGAACGGGTGATGCATCAAGTCGCCGCTGCGATGGTGCGACGTCGATGGTCGTCTTCTACTGCTCCGACTGCTGCTGCTGCTGATGATGATGATGATGTTGATGATGATTCCACGGTGTAGTTGATTTAGGAACAAATAATATTTATAATTGGAACTTTATTTAAATTTTATACATTATACGATATAATTGTTAATTAATTATGTTTTATTTTTAATTTTATATTTAATTTATGGAAATAAAAATTAGTTTTCGTATTGATTTGTGAAATAAATACAGATAAAAATATCAAATAAAATAAAATAAAAATAGATTTATTTGAAAATGCTGACAGGGCGGATCCGTCAACATCATTCGAACAATGCTGACGGGTGTAGCCTGTCAACAAATGCTGACGGCTAAGACCCGTCAACATTATTTAAGTTTGCTAATATGAGTTTCCCATCAACATATGCTGACGGGATTAACCTACCGGTCAGCAGGGGCTTTGCTGACGGGACTGACCTGTCAGCATGCCGCCAGCATCTGCTGACGCCAAAAATACTGACGGGCGTGACCCGTCAGCAAATTGATACTGACGGATCACGCCCGTCAGCAAAAGGTAATTTTTTTGTAGTGTATAAAGCAAAAATGGAAGATTAAGAAAAAAGATCTAAAAGAATATTTCAGATCTTGAAACTGAAAGAGTTTTGAACAAAATCAGAATAAAAAAATTCCTTTTAGATCAAATTTTTTGAAAGAATTTTTCAGATCTCTTTCTTGATTTTTTTAAACCATAAAAATTGAATTTCTGCCAAATTATAGAATTCAAATATATTGGAATTCAATCTAATTCAAGAACTTTGGCATAAAAATAAATCTTCGGTTGATAGATTCCAAAAAATTGAAAAGAATAAATGAAATAAATGGTTTTTTTGTGTGGAGCGGCTTAGGGAGGTGACCCGGTGAGAAAAACCCTAGTTTTTTTTTATTGAAGGAACAAATGAACTAAAAGTGATATTTTATAACTAGGCAAGAAATACTTAAAAGGTAGCTTTTTAAGAAAAAGCATGAGAGACTGACACGTCAGATCTGATGGTACCAAACGAAGACACGTGTCATTAGAATTAACCACAAGTCGACACATCAGTCATGTGTCAACAAATTTAACAAATCGGGTGGATCATATTTTACAGTACAAATTATGAATGCCCTAATTTATTCATTGATGAATACTGAACTTAAAAACCAAAACGAGCAGAGCCATCCTTTGGCAGAAGAGAGAACCAGAGAAAAATAAATACTTGTCTAACGTGAGCATCACTAGCTCCAATTGTCCGTCGTCGTTACTATCATCGACCAAAAGCCTTAAATCACTTTTCTTCTACATTGGTATTTTTCTCGTGGTCGTGAAATTTAGATGTTTTTGTCTGATGTTTTTCTTTTTAATTAGTATTAATAGTACGGGTTATATATGAGGGGATAGTGATTAAAATGGGTTGGGTGCGGGTCGATTTACTTGAATGATAATAAGTGGTCTTATAGTATAAGAACGATCTCATACAACTATTCGTCATATATATATATGATTTTAATCATATGAGAATCAATATCTAGGTGAGAACGAGAACCCATCATATCCATTAGATTTAATTAAATAGACATTTTAGATTATTTCTCTACTAATGAGGATAACATTACTTAAAAATTGATCAAGGGATAAGTAGACTGGGAATAGGATCCTCGTGAAGTCAGTCGATAAAACTCGAAATGAGATATGCCCCACAATAATCAAAGGAAACTAGATGGTTTCACCAAAATAAGTTCTTGTTTTGACTAAATAATTATGGGTGAATTTACAACTTCAATTCGAATCGACCAATACCGTATATTTTCCTCCCCCATATTCACTTCACTCGTAGATCCACTATTCATATAACTAAAATTTCGATAACTAGAAAAAGAACTTTCTAGTTCACTCAGAAAAGAATGGTCGTTCTCAATCTCAAAAATATGATTCTCAATATCAAAATAGATAGAAAAACCGTCTCCATTACTATCCCTAACTATAAAAGTATCACCCGAGATGAAATTTCGAATGTCTTTGACGGCAAATAAATGACTGACATTACTGTAACTAGAATTGGCATGACCCCCCCAACTATGAATGTTTTTAGCCTTATTATTTGGAAATAATCGAGTTAGAGCTGTAGCTATGAGTGCTACAGATGGCCTGGTGAGAGGAGTGGAAGTGATTGATACGGGAGCTCCTCTAAGTGTTCCCGTCGGTGGAGCGACTCTGGGATGAATATTCAACGTGCTTGGAGAGCCTGTTGATAATTTAGGTCCTGTTGATAATCGTACAACATCTCATATTCATCGATCTGCGCCTGCCTTTATATAGTTAGATACAAAATTATCTATTTTTGAAACAAGAATTAAAGTAGTAGATCATTTAGCACCTTATCGCCGCGTGGGAAAAATAGGACTATTTGGGGGAGTTGGGGTTGGTAAAACGGTACTCATTATGGAATTGATTAACAATATTGTTGAAGCCCACGGGGGCGTATCTGTATTTGGCGGGGTGGGTGAACGGACTCGTGAAGGAAATGATATTTACATGGAAATGAAAGAATTAATGAAGAAAACATTGTCGAATCAAAAGTGGCATCATCTCTGCTACCAACAGCATCATGTCAGAGCTACAGGACAAAATATGCCTAGGTTTACAATAAGTTCTCATCAAGTGACAGCTACACCTTGTACTATGTTGAGATGTCCCTCTCATCCCCTAGCCAACAGTCACGTGACAAGGCATCATGCATCTGGCATTGTGCATCTATAAAGGAAACATGTAGCTTAAGATTATGTATCTTGAATTATTGTAAACATCTTTAGGTTTAATTTTGTTGAAAAAAGTTAAAGAAAACTTAACAATCGGGCGATTTTCAGTTATTGCTCTTAATTAAGAACGCTACCTTGTGGTTTTCAGCATTCGATAAATCTGCATTTAAACCTCCAAGAAAAATGCATCAAAAATCTCATCTCAACCCCAAATCGATTGAAACCTTAGAAAATCACTATAGCTTAGATTCTCCATCTTCGTATGCCATCTAGTCCCAGTTAGTTTATGCATAATTTTCTATTATATTTCTCTAGGGCAAAATTGTACGGGTCATGTCTATCAATTTTGTTTTGGTAATCTACCCATTTATGAATTCCTACATTGTATATAGTCGTATGGGAGATAACTAACGAATATTAAGGGAAATTAATCATAAATATTTTTCATGCAACATGTGAAATTACTCCGAGCAGTCTTTTTCCACAAAAAAAATAATGTTTTTCTATGAGAAACTTGATTTAATGGTTGCTGAGTTTGGGTCAATATAACCTTAGGTCTTGCTTGTTTGGTAGTACAGAATAAGCGACCTAATCGCCAGACGTATTAACTGCACCTTATTTTCACTAGGGATTGGTTCGAATAATAAAAACTTATCTATTCAAATACTTTACTTTACTGTAAGTATACAATCTAGATGCAGTGTGAAATGAACAAGATTGAATCCCACAAGGAGCATATAATGATTTTATATTGATAAGTAATATAATTTAAACAATGTTGTTTTATCAAAACGACAAAAACTGAGTTTGGTTGTGTCGTTACAAATAAAGATTAAAAGATATTAAAAATTATAATGTATGCACAATAAAATACGACTTAAACAATTTTTGGTGAAATCAAATGATGGAGAGTATTAAGGTTTTTTTTTTCACATGAATCTCCTGATGTCATTCTTTTTCAATCAATCAAGTATATTGTGACTGAATTTACTATAACACAATCACAATAGTGATTTAATCCTTCTCTCAAAGTGATTAAACTTTAGATTCTAAGTATGAAATAATGTGTCCGTTTGAAACCATACTTAGAACTCCAAAAGGTTTAAAATATTTGTACCACTTCAAAGATTTGTTTAAAGGTGTGTATGACTCACTATTAATCTCAAGTCTCTCGATCTTGGTGATTAAAGTGTTTCGTGTTTGAAATCCTATTAATAAGCTAATCTCTTGAGTTATGATTTATCAAGATAGTAGTTTTGAAAGGTTGTCAACCAATCGAAACATAAGAAATACAAGCAATTGAATATAACTTATGAACATGAAATCAAAACACAAAAATAGCAAATGAGTCATACTTAAATTAAAAGAAATATCATAATATTATCAATCATTATTATTCCAAACCCCGGAATAAAAAATCTTATCCAGACATGTTCAACAAGTCAGTCACACGATTTATCGAACACATAATAGACATAATGAAAGTACGGATAAAAATAACCAAAATGAATGATGTCGATCGTTGGTTCCGATTTTTTCATTCTTAAACTCTATGAGTCTTCCAAAAAGAAACTCTAACAGTGTTTCACACTTTAGTCAGTGTTTCATATTTTCTCTCTATAAATGTCTTATTTTGTTTCCTTAAGACCCTTGTTTCGCTTACGTCTTATTGATCTTTAGATTCTTGTAAGGTTTTTTGTCAAGATAAATAAAAAATAACTAAAAATATATGCCTCATGGTTACATAATTAAAAGGGAATAATGATAAAATTGAGTCTGATTCTGTGATTAAGAATGGCTCAGCTCAGGACTGCTTTTATGATATTACATATCCAATTATGAAAAATAAAAAGATCTCAGTATTTGGGGAACATAGATGCTTCATTAAAAGTCTTATTGATGAATCATCAAAATGTTATTAGTAATAGAGAGCGACCTGATAAACTCGGGTCACATGATCATATAGAGCTCAGCGACCTGAATATGAGTGCAACACCAGGTCGCAAGATTGCTGACAATTCAGGTTGTACAAGAGGTCGCAAAGGAATCTGGCAATGGGTCTCTGAAAGAGTAAATTTACTGGTTTTGAAAATAAAGGTTCATTTGCATTGGTATTATCGGAGATCGATTCGTTTGCAAGGATCAATGTGTTTGTAGCTTTAGAGAATAAGCAATGAATGAAGAACTATGAAAATAACTAAGTAAATTAAACTAGGAAATGAAATTGCAAGTTGGTAGGATGCCTCGGTCGTATGCCTCAATTGAAAACACAAAGAAATAATGAAAAAAAGCAAGAACAAGCAAGTTTCATCAAGTACAACTAGACAATCCTAGAGTACAACCATGCTTGCATGAACATAAAATCCCAAATAATGAAAATTAGCAAGAATCGAAAGCATGAATGGATAAAACAATAATAGTTGACGTGAAAGTTTAAAATTTTATGAAAAATAACAAGCAACAAAGAGTAAATCTAGGATTTAAGCTAAAACAATGCATGAAAATAAGATTCAAAATAAAGAACATGAAATACTTAAAATAAAAATGATCCAAGACCCGATCTATGATCTAGACGTGTCACTCATCTAGATTCCATAGKCAATTCTTAAGATCTAACAAGGAATCAAGTAGCTTAGACAAAAGGCATAATATGAAGAACATGCATGAAACATATGAAATTACTTGAAATTAAACRAATCAAGGACTTGATCTATGATCTAGATGTGTCACTCAAGTAGATTCCATAGCCAATTCACAAGATCAAACTATAATTCTAATACCTAAGACAAAAGGCATGAAATTGAAGAACAAAGCATAAAATAAAAGAAAGCTTACTTGAATTAAAGAGAGAATCCAAAAACTTGAATGAAATTACAAGGAAATTAAAAATTCAAGGGAGTACTTGAATTTTTCTTAGGCTTACAAACCCAAGGAAAAGTTTAAAATTAAATCTAGAGAGAGAAATTAAGTCTCAAACCCAAACTTGGGTTGGGAGGAGGTGTCTTTTCAAAGTGAGAGTAAGGTTCTATTTATAATAGGTTAAATTAGGTATAAATGGGTCAATTAAGCATTATAAGCTTGGATGTCCCATGTTTGACCAATTTTGACCCAAAATGGTCATTCTAGACCATTTGGGTCGAGTTGGGCTCGATTGGCTTCGGCAATTTTGCGAAATGGCTCGACATGTGTCAGAAATTCAATAGCTTGCCCGCAAGAGAATGGGATCGCGTGTAGGTTGGCAAAGTTAACTCGAGTCGTCTCTCGAGGAACATGCAATCGGAATCTCGAATAGTTTGTTCAATCACA
>BMAC01000005.1:4417613-4449211 GCA_014905375.1 Phtheirospermum japonicum | reverse complement strand
GGCCGAGACGGCTCGGCGCTGGGCGGGTTGTGTGCGTACGCTATCGGCTGGGCTGGGACACTGGATAACCCAGTGCCGGCAACGTACCCAGTGTCGGCAGCTCTCAGCAAGAGTGTTGCGGGCGTGGTACAGGCGGACTCGGCAGGGATAGGTGGGCGTGTGCGGTCGCTGTCGGCTGGGCTCGGACACTGGGTAATCCAGTGTCGGAACGTACCCAATATCGGTGGTGCAGTCATTGTACTAGCACGACAGTCGATCGAATGCCTTCGGCTTGATGGGCGTGGGCGGAAACACACTGCCTAATAGTCGATTCAACTGTTTGGCCAGTCGATCGACAGCTCTCGGTAGATGTTCTCGCAGTCGGCTCTCGGTAGGTGTGGGCGCTGGGTCTCGGACACTGGGTAACCTAGTGTCGATAATGTACCCAGTGCTCCAGGCAAAATACTTCAAATGCGAAGTAACTTATACAAATTGGGGGGGGGGGGGTTGATTGTTTTGATTATCTAAGAACTTGAAATGCATGAACATTAATTAAAACTATGTAATTCTAATTAAGCAACTCACTAAAAACATGTGAATTCAAACTAAGAAAATAATCTACGAGTTCAAATAAGATCAACTAGCGTAATCAAAAAGCAATTATCTAAAGCGTAAAGTAAATGGGATGAATTATCTAAGCACGAATAATAACCAAATATTAATCAAACTAAATGAAAGATTACGAATCCAAATACCAAAAGTATCTAGGGTTTGAAGCATGAAAAGATTCAAGAACAATAATTGAAAAGCTACTACTAAATCGCATAAATTAAACTAAGAAAGCAATTAGAAAGTTTAGATTACTTATTTAAACTAAGGAATTGCACTAATTCTCCAGCTAATCCGGAGAGATTGCGCAGATCTTGGCCGAAGAACGAGTCACGAACTAACGGGTGGAACTTGGAACTTGTGACTCCTGAATCTCCGATCTTGATCGTCTATGTTGATATGGGATGTAACGGTGTGTTGTTTTCGAGCGGACGGACTGTAAGTAGGGTTGTTGTGGTATATCGTATCTGGTGGGATGGACTTAGAGAAGGGTTTTTATAGCTTTCCCTTGTCTTGGAGCATAAGTATCCCTAAAATTTGTTTCTGGGCTGTCACGTCGACAGACGCGAGCAGGGGCTTGGCATTAACGCTTCCGGTACGCTCACGTCGACTCGGCAAAGGCGACCGACGCACCCATGGATTGATGCTACAGAAAGTTACGTTGGCTAGGGCGTCGACTGATGCACCCATAGATCGACGCTTCAAAGAGTTACGTCGGCTCAGCGTCGACATAGTGTCGACCGTCGTGGGCAGAATCGCGTCGACGCCTGCGTCGACCGATGTAACGCTGCACATCTCATTTTCTCAATCTTTCTGCTACTCTTTCACCGGAAAGCTCATTCTCGGCTCTTGAATGTCTCACTTCATCTATTTACGCGTTGAAATCTTCCAGTTACCTAGCTGTAAGGTGAAAAACAACGGATAATCACCTATTCTCATCAATTACGACCAGAATACGGTAAAATAAGCCGGAAGTATAAAAATACGGAATTAAGCTTGAACTATCCAACTTATACAAAAAACAATAAGAAAAACTAACTAAAATACTAATAAAAATAAGGATAAATATGCGCTAATCAATTACCCCACGCTTAATTGGTTTGTTCATCCTCGAACGAACGATATATTCAAAGTATAACAAGAATGAAAATTTGTCCAAACAATGAGTCGTGCGATGCTACATAGATAATTTTGAAAATATGGATACATGCAACACAACTTCAAACACGCCACCCCTATTACATTGTCGCTCCAAAATTGAATTCATGCATCCTCACAAGGATAATATATAGGGTGTATGCTCAAAGCACTCGAGTATTTTCTGCATGGGACGTGTATACACTCAAATCATACAAATACAAGCACAATAAACGAGCACCTAAAATCAATCTCTTTTCAATCGCAAATTAAGTGTGTTATCAAATTAAGAATCGGAAAAGGTATTTTTGGGTTGTAGTGTAAGGCTTTTTGGACGGGTATGTAATATATATAAGTCGTGTGGCTAACTCACGACCTAAAGTGATCAATAACTCACTCAAGTAGTCTAATCACGAAGCAAATGTGCTTCACCTCGTTCAAAAACAAAAACCTTACTAAACACTCATAACATAGCCTTTTAAACATTGGCTATTCCCCAACTCGTGACTCTAAACCGACTTGTCGCTCAAACACTTAATCACAATTGAATCTTTATTACATGCTTCTTTTTCCACACAAATCTTGCCTTTTAAACATAGGCTCATCAGAGAATAATCAATAAAACACAAGCCTTATAAACGCGTAGGCAATTCATAACTCGATCCACCATCCTTTTCCTGTTTCCTCTTTTTTTTATTTTATTCCCCTTTTATTTATTTTGATGGGGTCACTCTTTTTTTTTTCTTTTTTTTTTCTTGAAGGATGGTGATCCTTATTATAATAATTCATAAATCCCTATGAAATTCCAAAACACTAATACCCAGCAAATTGGCGAACTCCTACCCCACACTTTTAATGGGTTGGTAGGGTCGACTCTTAATACACATGGCTATAGGCATGGATTATTTTGGCTATGAGGGGGCTCATTTGGAATTTATAGTGGCTAAAATATATGGATATGGACGGAATAGGGTTTTATATGTGCCTTAACGTCATTTTCAATTCAACTACACACAGCGATTTCAAAGAGATCTCAATCAAAAACTCATTCAAGCACATGCAAAGATGATAATCACTCAGGCTACTCACAGGCTTTTTGCATGAAAAAAGTCTGAATTGACGGCTGTTTTTAAGGTTTTGCGTAATCAATTGCGTCCAAGTACCATTTTATAATAAATAATATATTTGAAAATTCTATGCACTTATACACTCTCAAAGACAAGAACATCAAATCATACGTAGTCAACTTCGACAGACAAGCCAGACAAACACAATTTAGCGCAGAAATAGTGATCAATCACGTAGAAATTTAAATTTAAATTGCACACAATTTTCAAATATAAATCATACTCAACCATCCCACCCAAAAAAAAAAAACTCAGCAATCCCCTGATTGCCATAAATATAAAGAAAAACAAGTCAAAAGAGGAAAGGAGTGGAAAAATGTCCCTGAAAATTAATGGTCGAGTATCCCCAATTGAAGTTGTGCAATTAGCCGTTATCTAGAGTCTTGTGATTGGATTTGTCCTTGAAACAAAACATATTGAAATAAAAACAAACAAACCACAATTGTGATCAATTTCTACGCACAAGTGCCCGGTGGCACGTCTTTTGGGATTTGAAACGGACGGATTGCGGCTCAACGTCGTAAATGGCTGGGTTGCAGCTCATCGGTATCCCTGATTGATGCGAATAGTGATAGGTTCAGTGGTTGATCATCATCGTTAACTCCTCGAGTTGGACTAGCGGTAAGGCCTTGCGGTAGCGAACTTCCGCTATATAACCGTTAGTTGTCCAGAATAAGCGATTTTATCATATTCTCTGCACATCAACACACACATAAACGTACCACGGCAATTGACACAATATAAAAAGACAATAACAAAAAGGAAATAAAGAAAAGAAAATGAAAACTAACTATCGCTTGGGTTGCCTCCCAAGAAGCGCAACATTTAACGTCTTATGCTCGACGCGATTCCACGCGATTAATTTTTAGCCCGTGGGGGCTCCACTAATTCTTCCTTATCAAGGTCGCGATTCAGCCCATGTTTCTCGTAGAAAGGTTTGATTCTATGCTTGTGGACTTGGAATTTCAACTTC
This sequence comes from Phtheirospermum japonicum, assembly GCA_014905375.1. Taxonomy (NCBI): domain Eukaryota; kingdom Viridiplantae; phylum Streptophyta; class Magnoliopsida; order Lamiales; family Orobanchaceae; genus Phtheirospermum; species Phtheirospermum japonicum. The sequence goes on along the minus strand of BMAC01000005.1, from coordinate 4,445,386 downwards.
TTACTCTCATCGTATAGAGTGGCAACTCCGTACTCATCCCTTTCCTTTATCATAAATGGTCCACTCCACGCGGCCTTGATATTGGTTGGATGAAACTCACGTTTGGGATTATAGACCACTAATTGACCAACCTTGATCTTCTTATCATGAAACTTCTTGTCATAAACCTCGCTCGACTTCTTTCTCTTCGTCGTCCAATTGCTGTTATGTGCCTTGCCCTTGTTCTTTGCACGATCAAAGTTCCGAACGATTTCGTGGTGGTTTCAACTCCACTTTTGGCTTGATTCTATGTGCGTCGCTCTCCTTGCGTAAATCAGCACTACAACCATCAATTCCATCTATGATTTCTCCTATGTCAATTCCTAGCAATTCGATCAATTCCTCCCCACTCAAATGCTCCTCATCATCCCTGACGTCGAACTTGTCTATAGTGGTAATGCTTTGGATTTCATGGATGCAAGAATCGATTAGATCTGAAAATGAACACTCATCCCGCATAAATGATGAAGGAGTGTTATGGATGTTTTGAAGTGAAAACGTCACTGACTCGCCTAAGACGTACATGGTCATCCGTCCTTTGTTCACATCTATTAAAGTATGCGTAGTTGACATGAATGGACGTCCCAAAAAAATGGTATGCTCCTTGCTCTCGCTTAGCACGTCACCAACATCTAAAATCATAAAATCAACAGGAACAACAAGCTCACCAACCTGCACCAAAACATCTTCAACAATACCCAAAGGCCGCTGAATCGACCGATCAGCCAATTGTAGGCACATAGTGGTAGGCTTCAATGCCCCAAGGTCGAACTCCCTAAATAAAGAATAAGGCATCAAATTAATGCCAGCGCCATGATCGAGCATCCCTTTTTCCGTTTGTTCATTCCCAAGGGAAATAGTAATACAAAAACTTTTGGGATCCTTTTCCTTGGGTGGCAATGGTTTCTTGATTATCGCGCTAACTTATTTTATTAATGCCATATGTTGGGTTGCTACCAAGCGCCTCTCTCGTGACGCTAGTTCCTTGAAAAATTTAACGTATGCGGGCATCGTTATGATTACATCCAAAAGAGGAAGATTAATATTGACGTTCTTCGGCAGATTGTAGAGTTCCATGAACTTTTTATTTTCTTTGGCTGGGCGCAGACGACTTGGAAAAGGGAACCTTGTCTCTTATATTAGGTGCTAACTGCTTTGGTTGTTGAGTTGTAGACTTGGTGGAATCGTCATTTTTTGTGGGAGTGGGGACTTGATTTGGGAACTTCCCTTTTAACGACCCCAGAAAATAAGGATTTGGTGACTTATGCATTTGGTCCACTGGTTTAGGGTCGTCATTTGTGGGCGAATCCGTTGTTGGAATTTTTGTGACCTCTTCTTCCTTCTCTTCGATTCCATTATCTATCTTCTTTCCACTTTGTAAGACATGTACAGCTGAAGCTTGCTCCGGTTGGCTCGGAAATTTTCCTTTCTCGTTTTCCGCCTTCGCCATAAATATCGCCATTTGGCCCATCATTGTTTCTAAATTCTTCACACTTTTGGAGAGTTCATTCAACACTTCTCCCTTCTTATTAACTTGCGTGGTCAGATTTGCGATCCCGTCTCTATTTCTGATTGTTTCGTTGACTTGGTTTTACTGCCAGACTAGAAATTGATCATTCAGTTGTATTTGAGCAGGTGTCGGTCCAATTGTTTTAGATTTGTTTGGTGGTGGATCAGTTTGTGTGGGAGTGTGATGTGGGTTTCCAGGGGCCCATTTTAAATAAGGAGAATTACGTTGTGCGTCAAATTTAGTTGGCGGTCTGTGCTCATAAGTTGGAAGGTCTTGGTGGCGCATTTGATCTTTGATGGCGTACGCTTTGGATTCGCATTCATCGTAATACACCAATTTTCATGTATCCACTAAATGTACTTTCTCTCCACAACGGTTGCATGTCTCAACGGTCTCGTTGCTTGGTACCTCATTCGCCTCGTTAACTCTTGTTTTTCTTGGTCGAGAGCTCATTTGCCTCGATTTCTCGCTCATCTTCTCAAACAGTTGCTTGGCCTCCATTACTGTCAAGTATCCAAAATCTTCCCCATCAGCTACTTCTATGTTATTTTTGTAGGATTCCAAAAGCCCTTCGTAGAAAAGTTGATTTACCATTCCTGGAGAGTTATGATGATGTGGGCAAGCTTTCAATAGAGATTTGAAACGTTCTCATGCTTCGTGAAGCAACTCCCCATCTTGCTGGACAAAGTTGGCTATTTGTCTCCTAATGTGGCCCGTCGTTTGAGCTGAATAATACTGATTTATGAGATTATTTGCTAACCATGGGCCAGTCGATCAGAGATCTCAGTTCTAGTGAAAGTAGCCAAGATTTGGCTTTATCCTTCATGCATCTTAGAAAGCACACCATTTGAAGGTCTTCGTGATGAAGTCCCGGAGATGGGATCCTAAAAACTTTGGCATAAAATTCCTTGAGTAAGTTAATGGATCTTCGTTGGCGAGGCCATGAAATATCGGGAGGTTATTGATTATATGAGGTTTCAGCTCGAAGTCTCTCGCATTTCTACCCAACACAATAGCAGAGCTATAGGGACCCACTTGAGGAGTCGTGAACTCTCTTTGTCTTGGCTCGCACGCCCCCCTTTGGTGCCTCTCTTGATTATTAGGCCTCGCGTAGTTTCTATCGTAATTGTTCCTCTCATTGTAGTTGTCATCAGCGAGCCAGTCGGCAATCCGCTCATCTCCATGGTAAGATCTCTAAGAATAGTCATCTTGGATGTGGTGGTGGCGGTTTCTATTTCCTCTTCCTCGCTCTTCATTCTGATCCATCATATTTCGTTGAATATTTTTCCAATACTCTCGAGGTTGTGCCGGTCTGTCGGGGTGAATCGGTTCACTTCCGTATTCGTTTCTTTGTCGTATAGGTGGGTTCCTTGGTTGATCGTTTTCATTTTTGTGGACAGGATTGTCTAATCTCAACATCGTCTCAGGAACCGGATCACAAATAAAATTAGTGGGTGCAGACGATTTGCTTTCGGATATGTGAGGAGGTTTCGCTTGATTGGAACGATGAATATTATCGATGAATGGTGCAAGCTCGAGTCTAAGTGATCTTCGACCTTGCATACACTCAACAACAAATTAAACGCATCGACTAAAGAAAATAATTATACAAATAGACGGCTAAAAAGAAAATAAAATGAACAAATATGTTTTTGAAACCTTTGCTATGTTCCCCGGCAACGGCGCCAAAATCTTGATTCAAGCTTTTGTGTGTGCCTACTTATAAATATTTGTCAGAAATTCAATAGCTTGCCCACAAGAGAACGGGATCGCGTGTAGGTTGGAAAAGTTAACTCGAGTCGTCTCTCGAGGAACATGCAATTGTAATCTCGAATAGTTTGTTCAATCACAAGTAACTTATACAAATTGGGGGGGGGTTTTGATTGTTTTGATTATCTAAGAACTTGAAACGCATGAACATTAATTAAAACTATGTAATTCTAACTAAGCAACTCACTAAAAACATGTGAATTCAAACTAAGAAAATAATATACAAGTTTAAATAAGATCAACTAGCGTAATAAAAAAGAAATTATCTAAAGCGTAAATAAAACGGGATGAATTATCTAAGCACGAATAACAACCAAACATTAATCAAACTAAATGAAAGATTACGAATCTGAATACCAAAAGTATCTAGGGTTTGAATCATGAAAAGATTCAAGAACAATAATTGAAAAGCTACTATTAAATCGCATAAATTAAACTAAGAAAGAAATTAGAAAGTTTAGAGTACTTTTTTAAACTAAGGAATTGCACTAATTCTCCAGCTAATTCGGAGAGATTGCACAGATCTTGGCCAAAGAATGAGTCACGAACTAACGGGTGGAACTTGGAACTTGTGACTCCTGAATCTCCAATCTTGATCTTCTGTGTTGATATGGGATGTAATGGTGTGTTGTTTTCGAGCCGACGAACTGTAAGTAGGGTTGTAGTGGTATATCGTATCTGGTGGGATGGACTTAGAGAATGGTTTTTATAGCTTTCCCTTGTCTTGGAGCATAAGTAACCCTAAAATCCATTTCTGGGCCATCGCGTCGACGCTTCCGGTACGCTGACGTCGACTGGGCAGAGGCGTCGACCGACGCACCCATGGATCGAAGCTACAGAAAGTTACGTAGGCTAGGGCATCGACTAACGCACCCATGGATCGATACTTCAGAGAGTTACATCGGCTCAGAGTCGACATAGTGTCAACCATCGTGGGCAGAATCGCGTTGACGCCTGCGTCGACCGACGCAACTTCGCTGCACGTCTCATTTTCTCGATCTTTCTGCTACTCTTTCACCGGAAAGCTCATTCTTGACTCTCGAGCGTCACACTTCATCTATTTACGTGTTGAACTCTTACGGTTACCTAGCTGTAAGGTGAAAAACAAAGAATAATCACCTATTCTCATCAATTACGACCAAAATACGGTAAAATAAGCCGGAAGTATAAAAATACGGAATTAAGCTTAAACTATCCAACTTATACCAAAAACAATAAAAAAAACTAACTAAAATACTAATAAAAATAAGGACAAATATGCGCTAATCATTCGCTCAATTCGCTCAAGTGTTTGTTTTATGGGACGTGTATATGCTCAAATTGGACAATGCATGCACTCGACAAGATTTCACAAATTAAAAACTCAAAAATACCCATTGTACATGATCAAACAAGAATCGAAAGAGGTCTTTATTTTGGGTTGTAATGTTGGCTCTTTGGTAAGGTATGGAATATATGGATATAGTGTCTAACACATGATCAAACGTGATCAATATCACACAAAGATCCTAAATTTTAAAATGCGAAACTTATGATCGCTTCACCCTTCCCAAATAACAAAAATTTTCATTCGAAACCCTTTCGTATACTCTCACACTTTTTTTTACTTTATTTCACAACACTTAGAAGCTTTTTGAACTTGATTATTTTTACAAAACTTAGCCTTTCCGAATTAGGCTTTTCACTTGAACGCACGCTTTATCACTTTTCGTGATTTGTGTTGGAGTTTTATTCTTCTCTTTTTTTTTTTTTTGTATAAGCAACTCAAAACCCAAAACCCACAATTGATTTCCCTCAAATTTATAGTCAACTAACAACATACTCTTTCACCTCACAATATATGAAGATATAAGAACTAAAATCGAGCTCGGCTAACAAGAAACGGGGCATAGGCTCAAGGGGGCTCATTTGGGATATTTTAAGTAGCTTATATATTTGAATATGGCCGGAATAAGGGTGATATATGTGCCTTGAGGTCATTTCCAAATTCAATCATGTACGAGAAAAATCAAGCCTCCTCAATGCAATTTCCATAAAAATACAAGCAGAACCGATAATTCACTCAAGGCTACTCACTAGTTTGCATCGGGTTTTGGAAACAAAATCAAAAGAGCTTTTTAGAGCTTTGCAATCTTTTCACAAGAAAATGTTGATTATATATATATATACGGGTTTTGGACGAAGCAGAAAAATCCAACTCCTTACACAAGAGGGCATAAACATGTAAAAATCCGACAAGTAAACTATTCAAACTTCCAAGCATATGTGATTGCTTAACAATGTAATAAAGACACAAAAGATACAAAAACGACTCAACCATATAAAAGCACAATTAGTAAGCGTCACTTCGCCAAGGCTCGAGTTAAGAAAGACAAACCATGCTTTGTAAAAACCAGACCCTAATCACCTACCCACCCCACACTTAAACCATGCAATGCCCTCATTGCATTTTAATGAAAAAAAAGTAAAAGGAGGGTGAGATAGAAGCTTCCTAAACTGAGCGGGTTTGGGTCAAGCTCGGTGGGATCCACTTAAGCATCTAAGCAATCCAAGCGAGCACTGAGCATGGCTTGTGTCTCCCGGTTCCATGAACGTTACTAGCTCATCAATTCGGTCAAGGTTGGAGTCGGAAAGCAAAATAATAAAAAGGAAAATCACACAAAAATCAAAAACATGAGAAAATAAGTACATGAACCAAAACAAAACAAAACAAGGTTTAAAAGGAACCAAAAGACAACACAAATTTATTTTTTATTTTTCAACTTTTCAAATGTTTTTGGATTTTTATATTATAAGAAAGAAAGAAAGAAAATTAAAGCAAAGAACTTGGGTTGCCTCCCAAGAAGCGCTTGTTTTACATCACTAGCTTGATGAACTCCCTTCTTGATCAAGGTGGAAAGAGAACGGGAGGGTCCGCCAAAATAATATCCTCCTTGTCGGGAGGATCCACTCTTTGGAACGTTCTCGGCGCATTGCATAGCTAAAATAGTATTCGCCGTAAAGCTAACATTCGAAATGGGAAAATGAAACTCGTCTCGGCTAGATTTTCGGGTGGAGTAGTGGTTTTGAAATACCCCGATGACTCGTCGAGAAAACAAAAAAAATATTGGTCGGCTAGCTTGTTCAACCTTTGATCGATAAATGGGGAAGGGAAATGATCTCTCTTGGTAAATTTTGATCAAAGATTTCTTAGCACTCTAAGAAATCGTCTCCGCAATAGTACGTAGTCGATTGTAGAGCAGTAAATTTTCCCGAATCGTGTCTCTCGAGGATAGATATTATCGGCGGTCGGTGTTTTTAATTACTCTCTTGTTAATCGAAATTACACTAATCTAAACTAAAAAAGCATTAAGTCATTGATTTGGTTTGAGTTTGAAAGTTAATCAAATAAGACAAGAATTAAAAGAGATTTAAATAAAAATAATGAAAATGAGGGTTTAGGGTGTTCGGTTCGTCTCCACGATCAATCGATTTCTGCCGAGCACTTAATCCATGATTCGGGGTTGTCGACACTACTACAAAATAGGGAATTCATGTCGGCCAATTAACGTCGGTTATTGAAAAACCGACGTAAAAGGTTTTCACATCGGTTTTTAAATAAACCGACATGACAAGTTAAATTCAACGTCGGTTTATTTAGAACTCGACGTGATTTGAAATATATTACGTCGGTTCTTATAAAACCGACGTGGAAAATTATATTAAAAAAAATTAAAATACCGTAATTAAAATAAATATAAGCAGCCGCGTAAAATTATTAGGTCAAACACCACCGACTCTATTTCCTTCTCCATTTCCTCAGCCCGCTCCGCCTTTGCCCTCAATCCACGGCCAATTAGTTCCCGTCCGCCCCCATACCACCAACAGTTAGGTGAAATCGGAAAGCCGTCTGCAAATTAGCTCTCAATTCTTGCTCACCCGCTCTTAGAGCACAAGGCTGTTTGACAATAATGGTTAGTCAGTCCTCGTCGATCCATCCTCCTGCTCCACCTCCCTTACGACGATGACGATGGAGGGGATGAAGCTGAAGCCCACTCAATTGACGCTTTCACGAATGGAAGCTCAGGTGCGTGATTCACACAAGTTGTGCCTATTATGTTCTATTTTTTCTTTCTTTTATTAGGTTTTTTGATCTTTTTAGGGATTTTTTTTAAGAAATTGCCTCCGCTCTCCGCCCCTCGCATTCAACGCGGTCGCCTCTCCTTCTCCAACCCTAGGTCCTAGATTTCAAGTTTCATGCTTGCAATCTTACCACTGCTGTATTTATTTATTTATTTATTTATTTATTTATTTAGGCGATACATAGATAGGGTTGGGTAAAAATGGGTGGAAATGAGTGGATAAATGGGTATTTGGAGGCGATATTGGACAGCGGGGCGTCGGCGTCAGCAGGAACGCATGAGGTGAGGGAAAGGGGTGATTTTAATCCGACCAAGTACTTTGTGGAGGAAGTGGTTACAGGGGTTGATGAGAGTGATCTTCACAGGACATGGATCAAGGTTGTCGCCACCAGAAATACAAGGGACCGGAGCTCCAGGCTCGAGAACATGTGCTGGCGCATCTGGCATCTCGCTCGCAAAAAGAAACAGGTCTCTGTGTGTCTGTGTGTGTGTTTCTGTTTTTAGGGGGTGATTGATTTTTAATTAATTTTTTTTAATTTTAGTCACATCATGTCTTGGTTGCTTTTTGACACGTCTTTGTATGAATAGTTAACAACGATAGAAAATGTTCAAACTGGATTCCCAGATAATTTGAAGATGCAAAAGGGCTTCTTTTTTTGTCAATTACTGTTAGTTCTCATGCAACTTTCTGCTTTGTGACCGAGGAAAAATGCAACTTTTTGCTTTATGACATATGAGTGAGAGAGTGTCAATTGTCAAGACTTTAATTTAAAGCATTTTAATTTATTGATCACATAAGTCAATCAACATGGTTGTTAAAATCCACACAAGTTATTTGTAACTACCAACCCAATGGCTGAAATGACCTGACAATTTTCTTATTAATTTATTACTATTAATGCTATAAATCTAGAGTTTGACGAATTATTGATTCAAATAAGAAGCTTAATGTATGTAAAAGTTAAAAGTGGTATTGTTTATCCCTCTATTGTATTGCCACTCTGTTTATTTTGCATTGCCCACCTGAAATACTCATATGGCTATTAATTAAATATTTTTCTTGTAAGTAGTTGGAATGGGAGGATTTCCAACGTTTAGCAAACAGGAAATGGGAGCGAGAACAAGGTCGCAAGGATGTGACCGAGGACATGTACGAAGATTTGTCCGAAGGAGAAAAAGGTGATGTCTTAGGAGAGGCAGTTACGCTCGACAGCCCAAGAAAAAGTTCCAACGTAACTTCTCAAACTTGGAAGCGTGGTCCGACAGTAACAAAGAGAAGAAGCTTTATATTGTCCTAATTAGGTAATCAAGCGTACTTTTATCATAAGTAGATGTTTTCTTTAAACATCATTTATTGCATCATCGTTATAAAAAAAGATTAGATCATCTCATAATAATTGATAAGTGATGTGCTGATTATAATTGTTGTTGTAAAGAGCTACTACAACAAAAAAATACTTTACCTGCAGTCAGTGATTGTGGAGAAAAATGTTAACTGTCAGTAAATATTTACCAACAGAATCTAAATTTATATGTAAATATCAACAGTATTTATGTCAGTAAATTGCTAAATTGTTGGTGATTTGTCAGTAGTTGATTGGTATAGTTTGAGGAAAAAAAATAGTTTTTATCTCTCGTATTCTATACATGTAATTGTTTTATTTCGTATTGGCAATTGTAAAATTTATTCGCAATACCATTACTGCAAGTTTGTGAGGATTTTTCAGTTTTAACATTGCACTGTAAGGTTGTTAAATATTTGAAATAAGCCCATTCTATAATGTTCATAATAATTTATAATTAATTTTTTATTATTGGTCAGTTTACACGGCCTGGTTCGTGGTGAAAATATGGAGCTCGGTCGGGATTCCCGATACTGGTGGTCAGGTAGTATTATCATGGCACTTGTCATCCGAATTATCCGAACTTGCTGCTGCAGTTTTCCGAACTGCTGTTTTTCCATCACCAATTCATGCATTCTCTCTATGCTCAATGGTTGGAATTGTTTACTCACCCAAAGCCAGCTAGCCTTGAATTTGATTTTCTGTCATGTTCCAGTCATTTTGTCAAATGCCCGTTTGTCGCTTGTAGTGTTTCAGCCTTACAAACTTAAATGCAAAATTTATTTTTTACACTATTTCTGTTGAGCAATTTATAAATATCTTCGTGTTTGATCAGGGAATAGCGTTGATAACTACTGTTCTTCAGATAGTCCGGATTCCTAATCTCAAGGTAATTATACTAATCAGATTTGTGTGTGTGAGGCTAAATATTTAATGTGCTTTCTTATTTATTTATTTCTTCTTGTAACTAAATGTGGTATATATATGATTATATATTAATCAAGAGAAAATATTTTTTTTTGAAAAATAAAATAACCTTTTCTCTCTTTCATACATAATTTTGATATCGCAGTCGAAGCATTTTTGCTATTAATTTAATTTGAATTTGAATGATATATCATGGACAAAGATGAGCAGCAAAAGGGGACCAAAATGGCATGTTGTTTCCCGGTAACGTTGTCCGAAAAAGAAAGCTTCAAGTTTGGCAAGAGCTCTTATGATAAATTTAGTAGGAGCTCAGATGGTGGTGAGCAAAATCTAATTTAATTTATTTTTTGTTAAATATGAAATTAATTGCATGCATGTGATTAATTAAACACCTTTTTTTAAAAAATTAAATGACTGATAATGGTGTGGTATATGTATTACTTTTAAATTTAGGCTCCACAAAATCATCGAAATCATACTCTTTGGGAAGGAAAAGCGAAAAGAAGTGTAACTTAGTGGTTTGCTWTGGGGAGTTGTTGATTGATTTGGTGCCAACTGAAAGTGGAGGGTCATTAGCAGAATCACCTTGTTTTAAGAAAGCGCCAGGTGGTGCTCCTGCTAATGTTGCTGTGGAAATAGCAAGATTAGGAGGCTCCTCTGCTTTTATTGGCAAGGTTAAATTAAAAAATACAAATACAAATACACCCTTCATAATTGTGTTTGTTTAAAAAATTACATTCTTCGATGAAATCAAAAAACATATTTGATGGGTATTTGTAATTTCGAAGTATAACCGAGTTTGTGTTTTTCCCTTTTAATATCAATTTATTTATTWTTATTTTTTAAATTTATTTAAAACCACTTGTGTTGGTTTAGGTTGGTGATGATGAGTTTGGGCACATGTTGGCTGAAATTCTGAAGGAAAACAAAGTTGAAAGCTGTGGAATGCGTTTCGATGCGAATGCAAGGACCGCATTGGCCTTTGTTACCTTGAGATCCGATGGGGAGCGCGAGTTCATGTTCTACCGCAACCCAAGTGCTGATATGCTTCTCACTGAGGACGAACTAGACAAAGATCTCATCAAGAAGGTAATCAAATAGAATTTGTTTAAGTAGACGTCGATCCAAACATTTCATCAATGATGGTCATAATCTTAGTTTATAGTTTACACATGCGGTTAGTTGGAAAGACACACGTAAAGTTGCTTGCTAACCTAACAATTCTGGCCTGGCCCGGCCCATGAAAACCCTGATCGGCGCGGCATATTGATAAATGATAGTATTTCTCTTTGTCCGCGCCGATCCTGCTATACATATAATGATAGGTTTAGCATATTGTGGGAATCAGATGCAGTTTCTTGTTTCTTCGCACTTTCCGTAAAACATAGTAAACTATTATAGCTAAATCGAACCAAATCGAAAATGATAAAATGTGTTCTTGGAGCATAATTCTCTTTGTTTCAGAAAATGATATCCATAAAAAGAGTGAAAATGTAATCACCTTTGTGTGAATATGTCATTCTTGTACAATTGGAATGTGTGTTGTGAACTTGTGATATATTTCATTTTGTGCATGAAAATTAAACTTAGTTTCTTTCATCATTTCTTATGTTTGTGTTACTATTCCTTATTAACTCAGAAAAGGTTTTAGTCGTGTTGTCAATTCAGTTCATAAATCCGTACCATTTCAACAATAAAAGCAAACCTTTCATTTTCAATCACAAGGAAGKAAATTTATTTTATTTTATTTTTGGAAACCAAATACTGTTACAAGCAATTCAGAATTGATCATCAGCAAATAAAAATAAATAAATAAAAATAAGAATCTTATTTCTTTTGTTTCTAACTATGGAGATTCTTTGATGAATGCATGGTGAATCTTGAGACCTCCCTTCCACTTCCCACTCCACACCTCGTACAGTCCGAAGTAAACCTTGTCGTCGTCCGAGTTTCGTGCTTTTTTTTATCGGCCTTCATCAGCCTTCCCGTAACCTCGAACTCACTCGTTTCCTTAGGGTTTTAATGGATATGCGAATAGTTCAAGCAAGCCAGTTGTTTTTCTTTTTTTTTTAAATTTATTTAAAAATTATTATTTGTTTATTTATTTAGTTCAAGCAAGCCAGTTTCTTTCTTTCTTTTATTTTTTTTTCTTTTTTTTACATGGTACTTTGAGGTTTTGTTTTTATGGAATGTGCAAATATTTGGGACCCTCACTGTTGAGATTAAAGTCGGTTAGTATCTCCAGTTTTATATGCATGCTAATTCTCTTAGTGGTGATTGKYGCATACTGTGATACCTCTCCAGCATCTTGTGAGCTTTTCATTGAACATCGTAAGCAGGGCGTTMGAGTTCAAGGTAGACTGCATTGATCGTGCAAAACTCGTGTTTCATCATTTTGRTGTTTTGAGTCTGATATCTTGTTTCTCTTAACAGGCTGATGCTTTTGCCAAAAAGCTTAGTTATGCTGCACCTCTCCGAGCTAGACTTATGAAGCTGCATGTGATGTGTCCTTTTTAATTAGTTTCTCTAGTGAATTTCATAATAAGTTCTGGAATGGTCAACATTATCACCAAATTATCATTGAGGTTAAATGCGTCCAATATATTTTAAAATAACCCCTTAAATATACTCACCTCTTGATGGAACAATTCATGAAATAGAAACAAATTTTAAGTGTAGTATGTTACTTCTTCCGTCCCAAAAAGATATTCTTACAGTTATTTGAACTTTTTTAGTAGTCTAATCTTTTTGTTATTTTTTATTTATGATTTTAAACTGCAGKACCATTCTGATTAATTATTCTATTAAGGAGGCCAATTGCTGAAAAATCGAGATGATGATTTTCCTTTRTTTCTACTTATTGGCAAATAGACTTGGTTTAATTATTTTTTGATATGTTAAAAATTTTATATAATTATTTGCAGATATTTGGTGATAGCGAATCATTTCCTGAAGAGATTATCGAGGAAGTTCAAGCTCAGTGGTCGAGTTATCTTCTTGAAATAAAAAAAACGAATCTTTTGTAAGGTTTTAATTATACTCATGTTTGTTTGATCAGTAGAATGTGCAATTAGCTCACTTTGATTTGGTGTTGGGAATTCGAACTATGGATTAGATTCTATAGATTGTGCCGTTGTATTCAACTTTTAGAATTTATGTTGGTCGTTTGATGTATTTGATTTTAAGACAATGGTTGTTCAATGTGAATCTGGGATTTATTTAATTTATTTTCAGTTTTTAGAATTTAGTTTTAAATAAACAGGGACCACACCAAAAAAACTGATGTTAAACAACATCAGTTTGACATATTGACATCGGTTTTCTAACCGATGTTAGACATTTTCACGTCGATTTTTTCCGCCATTTAACGTCGGTTTTGCAACCGACGTTTAAACCACCGACGTGGAAAGTCAAATCGGTTTCTGGAAACCGACGTGGAAAATCTAAGTCGGTTTTCTGAAAACCGACGTGCATTTTCGACGTCGGTTTCCAAAAACCGACTTGACTTTTCACGTCGGTGGTTTAGACGTCGGTTGCAAAACCGACGTTAAATGGCGAAAAAAACCGACGTCAAATGGGCAGTTTGTAGTAGTGACGTCAATCCCAAATGTCGATCAAGTATTGGGGTCGTCAATCCCAGTTCTCAACAAATTTCGATTAATGGTTCTAGATGAACTTAAACCATAAACCCGTAATTTCTAAACGAGTTGCAGCAAATGTAAATTAAAGCTTGCTTGAAAGTAATTAATTAATGACATTGGTAAACCTAATTAACAAAATTACATAAATTAAAAATGACTAAACTAAGAAGGCTTGCAAATTGAAAGAGGAAAAAAGGAGGGAAATTAAAGCTCTAAATTGAGAACAAGTCAAAAGCATTAAATGGGTAAGAAGTCAAATTGCTTAAAAAAGAAATTTCCATATGTCTTTTGAAAACCCAAGGTCTGCTTGGACAAATGGAGTAAAACGCTTCAAGAGGTCTTCAATGAAGTTTTTGCTAAACAAGAAGATGAAGAACAACACAAAGCAATTAAACCTACACTAGAGAAATTACAACAACACAATAATAACATATAACATTAAGGGGAAAAATTACTACCAATTTTTGCTCCAAACAAGTGCTTCAAAGTCTAGCTCGCAATCTTCAAAATACAATAACAACTTCAACAAAACAAGAACTACAAATGAAGGAGGTGTCACCCTCTCCCACACTTGCTAAGAACAACTAAACCTAACTAAACTAACTACTTAAGCTAAACTAAACTACACTAAACTAGGGATTTATGAGCTAGGGTTTTGAAATGCAAGAGTAAAGGCTTGGAGGAAATGGAACAAGCCCCAAATCCCACCAAGGAGGAGTTGGATAAGGTTGGAGAGAGTTGGTCCTATATATATAAAAATGCAGGGGCAAAATTGTCAAAACGGGTCAAAATCTCAGAAATTCCTACGTTGCAGTCGATCGACTGTGAACCAGTCTATCGACTGCCAGTCGATTGACTGAGTTCCAGTCGATCGACTGCTTCCTCAAAATTTGGCAAACTCACTGCCGAGCAGTCGATCGACTGGATCGTCTGTCGATCGACTGAAAGCCAGTCGATCGACTGGTACGGCTGCTCCCGGCTCGGTTTTCTCATTTCCGCTCTAAATATACGCTGGTTGTCGCTCCTCGTTCGTGCTGTGTTCCCTTTCTTGTCCGTTCCAATCCGAGTCGAGTGGGATGCCTCCAAACGTGCGCGGGCTCCGCTTGGTCATCTTACGGCCAAAAGTACGAAAAAGAGTAAAAATATACGAAAAACTACTAAAAATCGCACAAAAGCTATAAAACCCTAAAACTAACAAAATAGGCCAAAACGACTCCTAAAACTCTTAAATGCAAGCAAAACACATGCGAATGCGACACAAAAAGGTAACAAAAACGTGTACAAAAAAGTACAAATCAACCACCCCACACTTAGAATGATTGCTTTTCCTCAAGCAATACTAATTTAGAATTACAAAACTATCCCCGGGTGATCCTAATCTAATGCACAAAAAATCTAATTTGAGGCGTTATATGCTAAAATGCTCGTTAGCTTGGCTAAAAGGATGACAAATATGTCTTGACAAAGAAAGTATAGATCGACTCCCGAAACCTAAAAGTACTAGGTAACCCTCCAAGTCGGTCCCCTCGTCCTTACCCCGGCTAAGGTCTATCCACGGTCGAACCATTAATCGGCTCCCTACTAGCCCCAATCGTCCACAACTCTCTTTAACAAACAAAATCTAAAAAAAGGAAAAAGAGGAAACGTGCAAGAGTTTCACGTTTTATTACTTAATAACTACAAGGATTTATAACTTATCCTTGTTTATTCATCATCATTTTTTTTTCTTTTTCTTCTTTTTTTTTATTTTTTTTCTTTCTTTTTTTTTTGGTACCCAAGGAAATAAGGTACTTAAATACAAGATATATACAAAGAGAAATCAACGGCTCTGACCACTCGTTGCTACTAGCAACTTACAATATTTTCAATCGAGCACATGGAGCAATTGACGACTCCAAAATACAAAATAAAATCCTATAGAGAGTGTTCGACGATGAGGCTAGTTGAGGCACTAATTTTATATGAGCTCAAGGATAGCACGAAGCTAAAGCCGAACAAAGTTCCCAACGAGTCAAGCCACCTAAATCCACTACATCCGATCGACAATCTAAACTCCCTAACCAAATCATCAAAACCGCGTCATTTCGCCAAAGATCCAAGCAAAAATAACACACACGCTACTCAAATTATCACAAGCAAGCATGCAACAATCTTAAAAGCCTAAGTCGAACTCTAAACACCACCCCACACTTAAAACCTAGCAATGTCCTCATTGCATATTAAGCTAGAAAAATGCGGTAAAAAGTGTAAGGGAAAAGGAAACGCCCCTATCTCCGAGCTTGTGGTGACGTGGTCGTGCATAAGTCCTCTCCGGGAGTTGAGGCAAGCAACCTACAAGAAATAAACCAACGGGGGGTTGCAAAGACAAGTTATATACAAAATGAAAATCTTTTTGGTTTTTGAAATTTCCATTTATTTTTTTTGGATTTTCTCTTTTTCTCTTTTTTTTTTTGTTTTGTTTTATTTTTTTTAAGCGCTACTTTAACGTCTATAGCTCGACAATTTATACAATTAACGCTATTCGGGATCCAAGAAGAGGTGGCGATCATGCCACGCCTTGGTGTTCTCGAGTAGACACACCGGGTGACATAAATCACCAAGGCGGGCACGTCGGGCAAGCCAGAATGTCAAACCAATAAAAGAGCGGGCTTGCTTTGGTGGTCGAAAGAGTGAGTAGTTGACAACCCAAACGTGATTTTCCAAAAATGGGTCGACGTACTCCTTCGTCTCCCCGACCGTCATCTCCTCTCTCTCGACTTTAGAAATAGTCGTAGTCGGGCACGAGAGAGTAGGATTCAACACATCCCCCACTACCTCTTCCACCTCCCCTTGGTAAAGTAGCAATAAAGCATCGGGTGGCGGCAAAGAGGCTCGATTAACTCCACATCCTACAAAACTGTCACAACTTCCTCATCCTCGCCAAAAGCAAGTAGGCTCGACATTCCAAGTGCCGTCGGAGACCCCAAAAGTGACTCCCCCTCAATTTCCACTACAACGTCTTCAAGAAGCACAAGAGGGGTAACGCCAACCTCCCACCCTTTCTCCTCACCCTCTAACTCCACCTCCGTGCACACCTCTTCCAAAAGACCGTCAAAAGTTGCATTGCCAACAAAAACGGTGGGAACCACCACATCGAAGATGGGCATCGCGTCAAGACAAGGTCTTTTAAGCTCATCCACATTGTTGGAAATTTGCTCTACTTGAGTCTCCATGCGAGCAAGGCATTCATTCAATTGTCGAATCGCCTCCACGAGCTCGGATGAGAGAGGCTCAAAGTCCAGGAGTTGGGGCATAGACGAATCTTGAGAAAATGAGGTATAAGGGTCATCGCTCGAAGTGTACAAGCTCGAGGTGGATAGATTATAAAAATCGTAGCTCCAAGAATATGAATCATGAATTGGTGGAGCATACAAGTCAAAGCTCGGGTAAGAAAAAGTCGGGACGAGTTGAGCATATGGATCATCAAAACCAGATCATAAGAGTCACGAATCGGTGCATACGGGTCCATGATCGGGTTATGGGGATATAAAATCGGGGGAGAATATGGAGGGTTTGGGCCGGAAAAATCAAAAGAGTGGGCCCATTCTTTACCGATCGAAACATACGGGTCATCATAAGTCGAGGGGACCCGATAGCTTGGGGGGGTCATGTACGGATTTGGATACTCAAGAGTTTGTATGTAAGGGTTTGGATAATTGGGAGTTTGGATATAAGGGTTGTCTTATGGCAAACTAGCTCGGTAGTTTCCCATCCTCGGCTGGATCAATCAAGCGGTGGAGGCATCCTTTGATCGTCGTGAGTGTGGGCGAGCGGCATCGGGCTTCCCGAATGAGTACCTTGTAAACACAACACTCAACAAAGGATTACGAGCATCGAAAGTGAAATAAAGATCTAAATTAACTACCAACTGATTTGTACATATTTGTATGTGATTTTTGTGTGTTTTTGCATCGTATGTTGTGTGCTTTTATGTGTTTTAAGTTTATCTTTTTATCGTTTTTATTCCTTTTTTATGTTTTTCATTTCTTATGGTGTTTAATGTGTTTTTACTTTATTTTGTATGAAATAATCTAATTTTGTTTAATGTTAATATCTCAGCTCAAAACGAGGAAAACGGGACGAGCGACGAGCCGAAGCCATGCAGGTGCGTCGACTGACACACCGTCGACGCACTGTCGATGCTACGCCCGCGTCGACTGACGCACCGTCGACGCACCATCGACGCAAATGTTCTGAAGCATCGATCCTAGGCCCGTCAGTCGACGCACTGCCTTTCGACGCGTGCAGCCTGGCTCGCGTCGACTGACGCACCATCGACGCTCCGGCAGTTTGAGAGGTTATTTTCAAAATTCTATATAAATCCGGTGGTTTCTTCGTTTTCAAGGGGCTGGGACGAGGGGGAAAGGTCCAAAATGATATAGAGCACCCTCGGTTCATGCCACCCTTCAATTCAAGCAAGATTAGATTTTATAGTTCGTAGTTTCATCGATTTCTACGTCGTCCGACGATCAAGACCGTTCTCGACGCTGAAGATCGCTCGATGGCTGTTGCTTTCTTAGATTATAAGTTTTATGAACATTTATTTGCTTTGTGTATTTGGCTTTAATAATATTTGCTTTGATGTTGTTATGTACTTTGCTTTTGCTAATTTAGTATAAACCTTTTATTATTTTTCCTAGTTTTTAATGTATGTTATTGGCGTTAGTAGTTTAGTTGTTAGTTCTCGTTAGATTAGTTGATTGTTTTATTATCGGTTGTGATCATGCTTGCGTTGTTATTATGAAGTTGATCATGATGATATTTGTTTTCGGATAAGTTTGTCGGTCTAGTGTACCTATGGTCGTTTTGAACCATCAAGATTGACAACCCCGATCGTGGAGACGATTCCGGCACACTAGACCCTCATTTTCATAATCGTTTTTTTTAAAGCTCTTTATTTCATTGCTCGTAGATGTTAGAAAACTTCAAACCTTATTTGATCGTATGTTTATTTTAGTTTAGTTCAGTTTTTATTTTCATTTCTAAGTACGTAAAATCGAACACCGGAATAGTTTCCGATTAGTCTTCCTTGTGATTCGACTCGAGTCAACTTATCGCCTACAATATCTCCGTTCTCTTGCGGACGAGCTTTTCATTATTTTTAAACGCGAAAAAGTTCGATTTACCAACTAAGATAACAAGAGAAATAATTATAAAACACCATTAGCCTTAATCTATCCCCGACAACGGCGCCAAAATTTGATCGAAGAATTTCTTATCACTCTATCCGCAATAGTACGGAGTCAATTATAGAGTGGTAAGTTTTCCCGAGTCGTGTCTCTCGAGGATAGATATTATCGGCGGTCAGTGTTTTTACTTACTCTCTTGTTAATCGAAATTACACTAATCTAAACTAAGAAAGCATTAAGTCATTGATTTGGTTTGAGTTTTTGAAAGTTAATCAACTAAGATAAGAATTAAAAGAGATTTAAATGAAAATAATGAAAATAAGGGTTTAGGGTGTTCGGTTCGTCTCCACGATCAATCGGTTTTTGCCGAGCACTTAATCCACGATTCGGGGTTGTCAATCCCAAATGTCGATCAAGTATTGGGGTCGTCAATCCAAATTCTCAACAAATTCCGATTAATGGTTCTAAATGAACTTAAACCCTAAACCCGTAATTTCTAAATGAGTTGCATCAAATGTAAATTAAAGCTTGCTTGAAAGTAATTAATTAATGACATTGGTAAGCCTAATTAACAACATTACATAAATTAAAAATTACTAAACTAAGAAGGCTTGCAAATTGAAAGAGGAAAAAAGAAGGGAAATTAAAACTCTAAATTGAGAACAAGTCAAAATCATTAAATGGGTAAGAAGTCAAATTGCTTAAAAAAGAAAGTTCCATATGTCTTTTTAAAACCCAAGGTCTGCTTGGACAAATGGAGTAAAAAGCTTCAAGAGGTCTTCAATAGAGTTTTTGCTAAACAAGAAGATGAAGAACAACACAAAGCAATTAAACCTACACTAGAGAAATTACAACAACACAATAATAACATATAACATTAAGGGGAGAAATTACTACCAATTTTTGCTCCAAACAAGTGCTTCAAAGTCTAGCTTGCAATCTTCAAAATAAAATAACAACTCCAACAAAACAAGAACTAAAAATGAAGGAGGTGTCACCCTCTCCCACACTTGCTAAGAACAACTAAACCTAACTAAACTAACTACTTAAGCTAAACTAAACTACACTAAATTAGGGATTTATGAGCTAGGGTTTTAAAATGCAAGAGTAAAGGCTTAGAGGAAATGGAGCAAGCCCCAAATTCCACCAAGGAGGAGTTGGATAAGGTTAGAAAGAGTTGGTTCTATATATTCTAAAATGCAGAGGCAAAATTGTCAAAATGGGTCAAAATCTCAGAAATTCCTGCGTTGCAGTCGATCGACTGCCAGTCAATCGACTGAGTTCCAATCGATCGATTACTTCCTCAAAATTTGGCAAACTCACTGCCGAAAAATCGATCTTGAGAGGTCCAGTCGATCGACTGAAAGCCAGTCGATCAACTGGTACGGCTGCTCCCAGCTCGGTTTTCTCATTTTCGCTCTAAATGTCCGCCGGCTGTCGCTCTTCGTTCGCGTTGTGTTCCCTTGCTTGTCCGTTCCAATCCGAGTTGAGTGGGATGCCTCCAAACGTGCGTGGGCTCCGCTTGGTCATCCTACGGCCAAAAGTACGAAAAAAAGTAAAAATATACGAAAAACTACTAAAAACTGCACAAAAGCTATAAAACCCTAAACTAACAAAATAGGCCAAAATGACTCCTAAAACCCGTAAATGCAAGCAAAACACACGCGAATGCGACACAAAAAGGTAACAAAAAAGTGTACAAAAAAATACAAATCACCGCATTTAACTTCTTATAATTGATCAACATCCTCCATCCCGTTGTAGCCCTCGTGGCCAACAACTCTCCTTTTCTATCTTTATAAACAAACATGCCGCTCGTCTTTGGTACCAAGTCAATGGGACTCACCCACTCGCTTTTGGAAGGTACAAACATCAAGCCTTCCCACAACAATCTCCAAATCCTAGTTCTTACTATTTCCATACGGGGGTTAACTCCCTTAAAAACTCCAGGTCTCCAACCAATTGCACCCTTAAGAACTTTAATCGCTCCAATCGACCCCTCCTCTTCACCTTGACTCGAATTTTCCAAGATGGTAATCGGTTGGCTCTCCTCTTTCTCCAAATAAGCATGCTTGAGGGGATATGGAGGAGGCTTAAGCTCGGTCTTGTGCCTTCTCTCAACCTCATTGGAGGCTAACTCGAACAAATAACCAATTCCCTCAAGGTACTCTTCAAGCTTCCCAATCTTATCATCAAAAATCTCCACCTCCCCCGCCAAAACTATGTCGGTGCCCTCAACGACACAATCATAATCTCCTTCACTCAAGTCGGTTGCACATTGAAACACATGGGCTCGTCGGTATGAGCAAGGGGCTCATTATCCTTGCAACAATCCTCAAAATAGGCTTCCCGGACAATATCCTCCGCAATGCTCCTATCCTCCATATAAACCCGTTCGACCATGGCCTTGATGAAGTCCATATGTACCCATTCTTTGAAAGATTCTTTTGAAGTAAAAGGTAAAGGGTCAAGAGGGGTAAAGGCATTCGGAAATGAAACCACTTCCTCTTCCAACAGCGAGAAAACCGTATTCTCAACCACCCCACACTTATCAAAGATCGCGACCAGAAGAGTATGTGAAGGTGGACTTGAGAATTTTCGTGTAATGGCCAATAGATCCGGATTAGGAGGTGGGGTAGGAGCAATCACCGGGATCGTCGGATGACACAGGCCCACATGAGGAGTAACAACCGGATTATGAGTCGGCGGTGGATCAAAAGATAGCATAGCACAATCGGGTCCCGCTTGATATCCATGACCCCCATACATTTCCTCCGAATGGGACATCGGCTTATTGAACGAGAGATTGGAAGGACAAGACGTGGTATCGTGACCAAACAATCCACACAATGCACACGGGGAAACCGGGCTCGGGCTAGACAACTTAGCAACTTGAGCCTCCAAAGTCGCGATCCCCTTGTCCTTCTCAAGCACCCGAGAGAAAGAAACTTCACTCACTTCATTAACATTAGAATATATCGTTCGAGAAGATGTTCGCTCGGGAGGGGGGGATACGCGAGGTAGATGAAATGTCCCCAAAAATGGTCTATTCACGTCAACCATAGTGCGGATGGGGGGACCACTTGTGACAATGGAGCTCCCTCCTCCAAATAACTCATAAGCCTCGAGATCTTTAACGGATAAAGTGCAAGTTGGGGGACCACCATACGAGCCGGGAAACAGAATTTGTCTACCCACATTTCCAATTTGATTCCCAAAGCAACCATTATACATGTTCGTGCATTTATTGGGAGCATTATAACCACCATATGGACCAGATGACGGATTATGCATATTCGGAAAGTGATTAGGCGCATCATATCCTCTATACGGACCATTCGTACCCGGGAATCCACTATACCCAACATGGTTTGCACCATGCCCTCCCATGTTGGGTTGTTCATAGCCGATTCCAACATTGGAAACGTGGTTTGCACCATGCCCTCTCACGTTGCCAAAACCATTATACAACATTCCATTTCAACCATGATTTGCACCGTGCCCTCCCATGTTGGGAATGTACCCTCCATTGCAATAAGTACCTTGCATACTTAACAAAAATGTCAAATACAAAAGAAAGCTAGAAACACAAAGAAACTACAAGAAAATCGAAATCCTTAACCAAGCCGAGTCGCAACGGCGCCATTTTGTAAGTATTCCCGCCAATCACGCAGGTGACCCGGGTTCGATCCTCGGCAACAGCGCCATTTTGAAAGAGTAGTTTTAGTGGTTTTGAAAATAAAGGTTCATTTGGCATGGTATTATCGGAGACCAATTCGTTTGCAAGGATCAATGTATTTGTAGCTTTGGAGAATAAGCAATGAAAGAAAAACTATGAAAATAACTAAGTAAACTAAACTAGGAAATGAAGTTGCAAGTTGGTAGGATGCCTCGGTCGTATGCCTCAATTGAAAACGCAAAGCAATAATGAAAATAATCAATAGCAAGCAAGTTTCATCAAGTACAACTAGACTAGCCTAGAGTACAACCATGCTTGAATGAACATAAAATCCAAAATAATGAAAATTAGCAAAAAAAATGAAAGCATGAATGGATAAATCAATAAAAGTTGACGTGAAAGTTTAAAACTTTATGAAAAATAACAAGCAACAAAGAGTAAATCTAGGATTTAAGCTAAAACAATGCATGAAAATAAAATTCAAAATAAAGCACATGAAGTACTTAAAATAAAAATGATCCAAGACCCGATCTATGATCTAGACTTGTCACTCATCTAGATTCCATAGCCAATTCTTAAGATATAACAAGAAATCAAGTAGCTAAGATAAAAGGCATAATATGAAGAACATGCATGAAACATATGAAATTACTTGAAATTAAACCAATCAGGGACTTGATCTATGATCTAGATGTGTCGCTCAACTAGATTCCATATCCAATTCACAAGATCAAACTATAATTCTAATACCTAAGACAAAAGGCATGAAATTAAAGAACAAAGCATAAAATAAAAGAAAGCTTACTTGAATTAAAGAGAGAATCCAAAAAATTGAATGAAATTACAAGGAAATTAAAAATCCAAGGGAGTACTTGAATTATTCATAGGCTTACAAACCCAAGGAAAAGCTTGAAATTAAATCTAGAGAGAGAAATTAAGTCCCAAACCCAAACTTGCGTTGGGAGGAGGTGTCTTTTCAAAATGAGAGTAAGGTTTTATTAATAATAGGTTAAATTAGGGGTAAATGGGTCAATTAAGCATTATAAGCTTGGATGTCCCACGTTTGACCAATTTTGACCCAAAATGGTCATTCTAGACCATTTGGGTCGAGTTGGGCTCGATTGGCTCGGCAATTTTGCGAAATGGCTCGACATGGGCCGAGACGGCTAAGCGCTGGGCGGGTGTGTGCGTACGCTAACGTACCCAGTGTCGGCAGGAGTGTGCGGGCATGTGCGGGCGTGTGCGGTCATTGTCGGCGGTGCAGTCGATCGACTGGCACGGCAGTCGATCGACTGCCTTCGACTTGATGGGCGTGGGTGGAGACACACTGTCGAGCAGTCGATCGACAGCTGCCTTCGACTTGACGGGCGTGGGTGGAGACACACTGTCGAGCAGTCGATTCAACTGCTCGGCAGTCGATCGACAGCTGTGCGCGGGAGCGCTCGGTCCAATTTCGGGCCTTAAAATGAGAATTTAAACCATAAAAAACCATGATTTACCACAACCCTAAAGTTAATCGGACCATTTAACCAAATTAAATATAAAATTAACAAGAAACACGAAAAATAATAAAATGAGAAAATAAATGAAAAACCTAACGAAACTCGATTAAAAACTACTACAATCAACATAAAATCCTAATTAAAAATACGAGAAAAATACCATAATTACATGCAAAACACGCTAACAAACCCTACTGCTTCAGCAGAGATCGCATCTTGATCTGCCATAAGCCAAAACTATTTCTTCCAGTGAATTTGTCAACCTTTACGTTGAAAGCAGACATTCTCGATCGGCAAAAAAGAAACCCTAACGGTGCGGAAATACCCTGATCAAGTCGACCAGGATCTTGATACCGGTTTTTTATGAATGAATAGGATTAAAGAGCAGAAAACGGAAAACGTAAAGAAGGCACAAATTTACGTGGTTCACCAAATTGGCTACGTCCACGCGCAGAGAGAAGAACAGATTTTATTAACTGATTAGAGTTACAAATTACTGATCTCAAAGACCATATTTATAGTATTGAGATAATACACCAAAATTGAGCTTAAGGTCCAAAACTGTATACCATTGGGCCGGGGGCGTCTCCTCCCTGGACCCCCAGGCAAGGGGGACATCGCCTCCCCTTGACCCCCCCGACTCGCTAACCGGGCAGCGAGACCCCCGTACAACACGCCGAATCGAGAGATTCAAGACATATTAACATGTATGCTTATAATGTTTTTTTTTTTACTTTAATTCATATTATTTAGATACTATTACGTGTTTGGTTATTTTATGTTATTTTAATAGTATTTTGGAGTCATTTTCGATGGATTAAGCTTAAAGAATATAAAGAAAGAAGAAAATGGACTCAAGAAAGTGAAGAGAAGAGTCCACTGGGCCAAGTTTGGAGCCCAGATGACCCTTGGTGACCCCATTATTAGTAGTCAATAATCGAGTCGCTACTATGGTTCATTTCAAGAAGACCCTTAGCGACTCTAATAGCGGTCAATAACCAGTTGCTACTGTATGTTATTTTAACGAAGACTATTAGTGACCCTATTAGGCGCGATGACCGGGTCACTAATGGTCTAAAAATATAAAATATGTTATAAAATTGGGTTTTAAGGTTGATATTTCTTTGAGATTGTAAAAATAGGACCAAGAAGTTGGCCAGACACATCTTCCGTCATCTTGAACATCATACACCACCAAAAACACTTCGAAAGTGTGAGATAGAGAGATTAAAGGGGAATTCTTGGGAGAAACACAAAGAACAAAAGATCGAAGGATCCACACATCCCTTACGGTATATCTTTTCTAGTTTTGTTATGAATATTATATGTTCAATGAAATGCCTAGATGAATGTTTAATCATGTCAAACTAATTTCATTGTATTATGGGATTTGGTAAGTGATGACCAGTTAATGTCTTGAATCTTTCTTTCATTCAAGCATTTGGTCCTTTCAATATTTCTGATTCTTTATTTACATATAATTGCTTGACATACATCTTATGTTTATTAGGTTTAACAATTCATAAATTGAGAGACGAGCTTTGGTAATAGAACTACAAATTCAAAATGTTTTAATCAATGAGATCGATGGATTTGAGATTAAAATTGATGTTGTTAAAATTTTTGAAGCTTTTTTGAGTTCTAGTTATGATTGACAACACATATCGCATTCGGTTTAATCAATGTGTAAAAGGGTTAAACTATATTTGTGATTAAAATATATTAAATTGATTTAAATAATATTTGGTTGATTGAAAAGGTTTTACATTCGAGTATGATCCCTTTAATACTTTTGTGCTTGTAACTCATCATTGTATATTCGATTGACAACCGTTTGTACTTCTAAAGTTGTGATAGATTCACAACCTCTTATAACTACTAGTTTTGATAGGGAAAATTGCATTATTTGTCCTGTAAGTCTGATCCCTTTAATTTTTGTCCTGTAAATATAGGCGGTTCGAAAATTATCCTGTATCTTAAAACATTTTCGCGTTTTATGTCCTCTAAATATAGGCGGTTCGAAAATTGTCCTATATCTTAAAAAATTTTCGCATTTTTTATCCTCTAAATCTTCGCGTTTTATGATCTTAAAGAACAAAAAACGCGAAATCTTTTTATGATACAGGACAATTTTCGGACCGCCTATATTTAGAGGACATTAAACGCGAAGATGTTTTAAGATACAGGATAATTTTCAAACCGCCTATATTTACAGGACAAAGATTAAAAGGAGTCAAACTTACAGGACAAAAATTACAATTTTTCCAATCATAATTTAAGAGATGAGATTCATCAATAGACTTTCAAACACAAGATACTCTAATCAACAAAACCGAGAAGAGATTAGTATAGTGAAGTCATATAAATATATAAAGCCATTTGGATTTCTAAATGTGATCTTCACAATGCATCTCATGTTTAAAATTTGTTGTTTAAGCACTTCAATAGAAGGTTTAAACTATTTGGGTGATTGACTTACAGTAAAATGAATCGCAATAATACTCAAGTGATTAAACATGATAAATATTGAAATTTCATTAAAATTCCAAACCCCGTAGTACCTCCATTTCATTTGAATATCTCTATTCTAACTTGTTGTTATTTTTCTTGGCAAATTAGTTTAATTAGTTTATTTCATGTTCATCATTTGTAATGATAAAACAAAATCTCATTTTATATCTATTTAAATAAAATTAATTTATTAAATATTACTTGTCACTTTATGAGATTTGGTCCGTGTGGAAATTGACCCTACTCGTTGCTTACTACATCTACACCGTATGCTTGAGGTTAGATAAAATACTAAATGAACAACTTTTATCACTCAAAGAAATTCCTAGTAAAACGGGGAGCAGTCAGTTACGACCTTTCAAATTGGACACTGTCATAATAAAATTATCTATCGGTATTTTCCATCTTTTACTTAAGCGAGGCTAATCACATGTTATTGTATACCAGCCTTTAGGCGTCTGCCTATGATGTGTTTTCCTTAAGCCATTTGAGGCTAAGTTTCATGCTTAGGTCCACCTATAATCTTTTGGCATATGTATGTAGTTTTATGTTTTATGCTTAAGAATCTGCCTTAGGGTTTTTTCAATCTGTAGTTCTACCTTTGAGCTTTTGATCAATATTCTATGCCTGGGATCTTATTTGTTAGTGTTTTTATCGATCGACTGCCTAGCAGTTGAATCGACTACTAAGCAGTGTTTTTCCGCCCACGCCCATCAAGCTGAAGGCAGTCGATCGACTGCCGTGCCAGTCGATCGACTGCACCGCCGACAATGACCGCACACGCCCGCACATGCCCGCACACTCCTGCCGACACTGGGTACGTTAGCGTACGCACACACCCGCCCAGCGCTTAGCCGTCTCGGCCCATGTCGAGCCATTTCGCAAAATTGCCGAGCCAATCGAGCCCAACTCGACCCAAATGGTCTAGAATGACCATTTTGGGTCAAAATTGGTCAAACGTGGGACATCCAAGCTTATAATGCTTAATTGACCCATTTACCCCTAATTTAACCTATTATTAATAAAACCTTACTCTCATTTTGAAAAGACACCTCCTCCCAACGCAAGTTTGGTTTGGGACTTAATTTCTCTCTCTAGATTTAATTTCAAGCTTTTCCTTGGGTTTGTAAGCCTATGAATAATTCAAGTACTCCCTTGGATTTTTAATTTCCTTGTAATTTCATTCAATTTTTTGGATTCTCTCTTTAATTCAAGTAAGCTTTCTTTTATTTTATGCTTTGTTTCTTTAATTTCATGCCTTTTGTCTTAGGTATTAGAATTATAGTTTGATCTTGTGAATTGGATATGGAATCTAGTTGAGCGACACATCTAGATCATAGATCAAGTCCCTGATTGGTTTAATTTCAAGTAATTTCATATGTTTCATGCATGTTCTTCATATTATGCCTTTTATCTTAGCTACTTGATTTCTTGTTATATCTTAAGAATTGGCTATGGAATCTAGATGAGTGGACAAGTCTAGATCATAGATCGGGTCTTGGATCATTTTTATTTTAAGTACTTCATGTGCTTTATTTTGAATTTATTTTCATGCATTGTTT
>BMAC01000005.1:4363727-4417588 GCA_014905375.1 Phtheirospermum japonicum | reverse complement strand
CCTTTGAAAAAACTTTGTGTGTCACTTTGGGGGTGCCTAGGGTCCCGGTGTCTTGATAACGACACCTAGTTTGGCATGAGCTGGTCTGAGGAAGTGGTGCAAGAAGATAAAGATCGATCAATGCTTCACGTAGGTGTACCATCCCCATGCGAATCATAGGTGAAAGCCACTAACAATATCCTTGTGTAGGGGATTAAGAACCCGCCTACAACAGTAGGGTGGTTAATAAGAACTTTCAGATCAGGGACTTGATGCTAAATGCTGAGAAAGGGAGGCCTAGCTAGAAGCCTTGGGAAACTGGGAGCTAACTAGAATGAACTTTCAAAGTGGTTAGAGTCTGAGCAGAAGGCAGCTACGAACTAGAGAGCCTAAATGGGAAAAAGTTTTCTAGATTTTGGAACGTCATTAACTAGAAGACCTACTTTGCATAGGGTGAGAGATGGAAGAGGCTTCTTTTTTCTCTATTATTTCACTCACACTCAAGTATGTTGAGTCTGTTTAAGTTATCAATTTCATGTATCCAATTTCATTTTAGGAAGAAACACAAATTGTATCCCATGTTGATACAACACTAAATATTCATGAAAGTTATATGCTGGTATTTATGGTAAGCGACCTCATTTCTCGGAAGGAGCATTTCTTCTAAGAGGTGGGTGAGCTATTTTATGGGTTAGAGACCTGGAATATGGGAGTGGTTAGCTCTCATATAGGGTGGTGACCTCTTATGGTTTTATTAGCTCGGCGTTATCTGGTAGCTCGGTAATGGGCTTTGTAAATATTAGGCCCGAATGGGCTAATATGGATGGTATTGTGGGGTCCCGGCGAATTATATTTAAAGAATCTCAGGCCCAGTCCTATTCTGGTAATTTAGACGAGAGATCTATTATTTATGGGAACTTAGCATACAGGAGAAATCCTAAATCTAAATCGGTTATGGTGTTTATGGGATTATACTAAGAGAAGGTAACCCTAACTTGGGGAACACTTCTCTTGTCTATATAAAGAGGTTCATGCCTCACGTTTATTCTAAGTTGATTTATTCCTACATTTGGGATCTCAAAAATATCTCTCGCACTTTCTGACTTAAGCATCGGAGGACCTTCGTCGGGGTTGTCCACCGCCTTGGCTGAGGGTGTTGTTTTGCATGATCTATCAGGTCGCCAGGAGATTCTTGGAGATCAGTCAGGTCGCTGCGGCATAATTTGAAGCTATTCATGTCACTGATCTCTTGTTTTGAGGTTAGTACCCCTATTCTTGGTAACCAATCTTTTTGATTTTATCACATGTGAATGGTCCTTTTTTTTTTTTTTTTTTGAGCTCTCGGCAATCGATCGACAGCTCTCGGCAGGGCTCGACGCTCTCGGAAGGTGTGGGCGCTGGGTCTCGGACACTAGGTAACCTAGTGTCGACAACGTACCCAGTGTCAGCCGTAATACTTCAAATCAAGGCTCGATTTCGCTAAAACTCCACTCTTAAGCCCACACTCGCCCATATCCAGACCAAAATACTTCAAAATACCTATATTAAACATGAAATTAATTAATTATGATTAAGATTCGATAAAATAAGCTGGAGACACAAAAATATAAAAATATGCCCAATATATCCAACTTATAATAAAATGAGAGAAACAACCTAATAACTTAACGAAACTCGACTCAAACTACTAAAAATGACACTAAACCCTAATTAAAAATACGAGAGAAATACCATAATTACATGCAAAACAGTTTAGCAAAACGTCGACCTACATTATGTTAGCTGATGATGCAGCCCAAGTCCAGTACATACAGCTCAATACAACTGTCAGATTGTACTGTAGCACTAGTGACCACATATTCTAGGTAGACGTTGTAGAGTGTATTGTATCATTTCTAGACACAAATTCTAGGGATACATTTATCATACATGTTGCTATAAATAGTTGTAACATTCTTTGTTGCAATCATTGAGAAAACGATTGAATGAATATACAAAAAAGTTAAACACTAAATCTTTCAAATATGAGTTCTTTACTTTCTTTCATGGTATCAGAGCAGGTTTTTTCCTGACTCTGAATATCTCTTCCATATTTATTCTTCTCTCCTCTTCTTATCTCTCATGGAGGTAACACCACTCCATTACATGAGGCTCAGGCGAGCTCTCACTCAGTAATGCAGAATAACACTCTATTTTCAAAAAATTCAAACTCAGCTATTCAGCTGCAAAATCATCTTATCTCGATCAAGTTAAATGATTTAAATTACCTACTTTGGAAAATGTAAGTTTACACAACCGTCAGAGGATAAGGCCTTGAAGGCTACCTCACTAGAGAAATCAGACCTCCACCCCAGATCACCAAGGGTTCCGTAAACCCTGAATTTCTACTCTGTGTGAGGCAAGATCAGCTGTTAGCATCCTGACTTCTCCCTTCTCTCTCCAAAAACTTACCATGATGTTTGGCCTTGCATCCTCAAGAGAGATATGGCAAACTCTTGAAGCCAACTTTTCCAGTCAAATTGTAGCCAGGAAAATGCAATACACGATGCATCTCTCCTCCATTAATAAAGGAACCATGAGCATTAGAGATTATGTCAACAAAGTAAAAACTTGTTGCGACATGATAGCTTCTGCCGACCAACCAATATCTGAAGAATACCAAGCAATGCATGTTCTTAGTGGTATAGGAGGAGACTTTGACCCGGTGGTGGTAGTAGCCACAGTGAGGTCGCCACCTTGGGAGAGGTGGCAGAGGAAGGAATAGCAGCAACAGAGGAAGAGGTGGAAGAGGTTTCAGACCAGGAAACAGGTCGCCTTGTCAAATTTTTGGTTACTCTAACCACTCTACTGACAAGTGCTATTACAGATTTGATGCCGCCTACACTGCACCATCCAATAATGCTCAGACTGGCTCAAACACTTCTGCGAGCTCTTACTCAGTCTATTATGTCACTCAATCCATTGATCCCTTTTCTCTGTCACTAATGTCTGGCTCTTGTAGTGATGCGAGCTGGTATGTAGATTCAGAAGCTTCTAATCATGTCACCAATGACCTCGCCAATCTCAACATCGCCTCGGAATTTCAAGGAAACAACAAGCTTCTTCATATTCCGCACATAACTAAAAACCTCATTAGTGTTTCTCAATTTGCTCAAGATAACTTTGTGTACTTTGAATTTCATACTTCTTCCTATGTTAAGGATCAGGTTACCCATCAAACCCTTCTCAGAGGCTCTCTTAGGAATAGCCTTTACAAATTTGACATACAGCTTACCAGCACCCCCACTGCCGCTTTCCACCGTGCTTCTGGTTCTCCTAGATGTCAAGACCCTAGTACTTTCATCACCGAGCTCAAGAACAAAATAAGGAAGCATATTTACAGTTATGGCATCTTAGACTAGGTCATCCTGCGAATAATGTATTACTTAGAGTTCTAAAAGACTATAATCTCTCCTGTTAAAATAATAAAATCACTTTTTGCTTGTCTTCAGGGTAAAAGCCATAAACTACCCTTTTCCCTTTAAAAATCTTGATATACAAAGCCCTTTGATCTCATACATACAGATGTTTGGGGCCCTGCTCCTATAAAATCCACCAATGGATTCTCTTACTATGTTACCTTTGTTGATCATTATACTAGATATACTTGAATCTATTTGCTTAAACACAAATCTGATGTGGTCAATGCCTTCACTCACTTACAGAACCTCATTCTTACTCAGTTTCAATCCAAGATAAAGTCGGTACAAAGTGATGGATGGGGATAATTCATAGATCTCACAAAACTGTTACTCCTCTGGGATACATCACAAAATCTCTTGCCCTTACACCCCTGAACAAAATGGTCTTCCAGAAAGAAAACATAGACACATTGTTGAAAAAGGACTCTCTCTCCTCTCTCACTCTCATTTACCTATCAAATGTTGGGATGATGCCTTTACTACTATTGTCTACCTCATCAACAGACTACCCTCCAAAACCACTCAGTATAAAAGCCATCGTCAGTTGACGTAATGTAGGTCGACCTCTTGCGAGACCCATTGCCAACTTCCTCTGCGACATCTTGTACGACTTGAATGGTCGGAAATATTGCGACCTAGAATTGCACTCATCTTTTTAGAGTTGGCTGCTTACCTGCTCTAGCAGAATTGTTCATAGACGTGGCTACCCTTTATTACTGTTTCTTCATCTGGAATTCTAAGTAACAAACAACTACATTTCTTCTGTCTTTTTTTTCAATTTCAACATTCAACAATTTCAATGATGATATATTCTTTTTTCTTCTTTCATGTTATTCCATAGGTGCTCATATATTATCTGGGAATGTTTTTGAGCTTAGAGCATTGGATGAACTTCTCCCAAATTGGAAACATGAAGAGGTTTGTGTCTATTTTTTGTTTTCTTTTTATTAATTGAAAATCTTTGTGAGATGCAGTTGTTAGATTCAATTTAGGATTTTGAACATGGAATACGTATACTGTGTTTCGGCTACTGCGATGAATGTAA
The DNA here is from genome assembly GCA_014905375.1 of Phtheirospermum japonicum. Classification (NCBI taxonomy): domain Eukaryota; kingdom Viridiplantae; phylum Streptophyta; class Magnoliopsida; order Lamiales; family Orobanchaceae; genus Phtheirospermum; species Phtheirospermum japonicum. Next base: position 4,413,103 of record BMAC01000005.1, on the reverse strand, counting down.
GTTACTCCTTAGTAGAATCCTGCAGAACGTAACTTTGAGACTATACATAGTTGCTTCTGTATTTAAGTCAATAACATAAATCCCCATGCTTCATGCTCATCTCCTGCACCTTTCTAGACGAACCCACGAAACCCTAGTCGAAAAGCCCGATTATCTCCTTCATCTATGAAACACGCATGACTATGAAGATTTGGGTGAGGAACTTCAAAATGCTTCCCCTATCGAGATTATGGATAAAGCACTTGAGAAGTTTCTAAATAGTATCGTAATTGATTTTATTTATATGTGATACTTTAACTAGTATCTGTGATACAACTAATACGTGTTGCCTCTTGCAGTTAATGCACTATGAAATGCCTTGAGATCAGAGATCTATGAAAACGTCTGAAGAATCTAACACAAGAAAAGATTAATCAATCTTGATCTTAATCTTCAACGTGCAAAACTAAAAACGAAGAGGGTTAAAGGACACCTTTAAAATGGAAAGCATAAAACACTACCAAAAAAACCGAATAAGCCGACGGATATCCGTTGGGAAAAGTACTGCATTACCGACGGCTTTTCCAATGAATAGAGTTTCCGACGGAGTGCCCATGGCTTCTTCCCTTAGTAGACGACTCCGTCGGCAAGCTCTCGGGGAGTTGGCATCAATAGGCCCGCCCAAAATGCCCAACGGACAATACTTGTCGGCAAATTAAAAATACTAAACTAAATTAAAATATACACCGATGAAATATTTTCCACGGCAAACCCACGAATTTGGTTATACTTCTTATTTAAATATCAACGACGGATTATTATCTGTCAAAGTTTTTTAAGATATTTATAAAAATAATTAAAATAAAATAACTACCGACGGAAATGATCCATCGGTGAATCCCATAATTTATTTTATTTTTAACTTATATATTCTCGATGGGCAAAATCCATCGGTAAAGTTAAATTCTCATTATTTTATTTGTCTATGCATTTTATTTAATAGATTTAAAAACATATTAACCGACGGGCCATGTTCATCGGTAAGTCCGCGTTTTAATTTTTTTTTTATCACTGCAGACTATTTCTGTCGGAAAAGCCAGATTTTAATTGCCGATGGGAATTTGTCCGGCGAGAATTTTAATAGAACAGCAGCAGGCAACAACAGGATGTTTCATTCAGAAGAAGAAGAAAAAATTAAAAAAAAAAAGTTGCGAGCGAGAGAAGAAGAAGAAGAAGAAGAAGAAGAAGAAGAAGAAGAAGAAGAAGAAGAAGAAGAAGTTGTCACTTCCGCCGCCACACGTTGGAGCCCCGCCACCGTCATATATTAAGGTATGTTAGCTTTTTAATTCAAACTGAATTTTTTTTATTTTAGGGTTTTGATTTAATTTGATTTTTAATTCAATGTAGTAACTAGGGATTGATTCAATTTATGATTTATGGTTTTAAGTTACGACTGGGGGTTGAATTAGGCTTTAATTTAGGGTTTGAATTTAGGAATAAGATTTTGAGAAATTTAATGGGGGTTCAGTTTAGGAATTTAGGTTTGATTTATGCAATTGTGAATGGTTTTAGGTTTAGGGTTTGATTTAGTTGAAATCAGGGTTGGACTTGTTTTTTTAATTTTCTATTTTTATATTTAAAATTTATGTTTATTATTTATTTTGTTTCTGAAATTTGTTTTAATTGTTTAAAACAGTTTTAAATTAAATAAAAATAGAATTTAAGTTTTATGATTTTTTTTTAATTTTTTTTATTTTTTAGTTTTTAAAATCTTTTTTATTAAATAAAAAAAAAAACAATTTCCTATTTCAAATTAATTAAAACAGAATATTAAAATCTATTTTTTTATTTAAAATCTGCTTTTAATTTTATTTTTAAACAATTAAGATTTGATAGAATTTAATTGGATAAATAAGGTCCAATTTCGTATTTAGTCATCATTTAAGGGTAAATTGGTTAATATTTAAGAAATTAGGGTACAATTGTATTTAACTAGAAATCTATGTTTTGATTTTATTGAACATCAGCATAGTTTAGGTTATGTATTGCATTATCAAATTTATATATATTGTGATGCATGTCAAACAGTTTATTTTATATTGTACATGCATGGGAAGGCCGTGGTGATCGGCTGGGTTTAAAGAAAATGTATATTGTACATGCATGGGAAGGTCGTGGCCGACGGACTATTTGCGATTGGTGGATATTGTTGTGTGTTGTTGATATTGTTGTTTTAAATTTTGTATGGTTAATATAGTAAGAACAATAGGTATTTTTTACTCGTTTAATTCGTTTTAGTATCAAATAGAGAGTTTCATACTAAAGTTTGAATTGTTCCCTTCTAGAATACGTACCTTAGACTCTTAGGATTAATATCAAATAGAGAGTTTGATACTAAATTTTGAATTTTCCAATTTTTTGACAGTTTGAGAATGTGGGTATAGTGTGGTTATATCTTATATGTATGTATTATGTTGACTTTGAGATTTCGGTTTATGCATCTTTCTTTTGTTCTCGGGGGCACTGAAATACATGTGTACTTAGAGAACTAAGGGAAGATGCTGCTGAAATTTTGAAGCCAACAAAAAATATATATTTTAAGATAATATATACTACTAACATTCTTGAATGGGGTAGAAGCATTACCAATAATTCAAATTAGTATTCTTCCTCGTAATGCTGCCGAAATTTCGACACCCACATTTTTTTCCTCTCGCTCTAGAACGATCGATCATTCTACCTAGTATCACAAATAATTAACACCCTAAATTATAGGATATTACTGATCGTGGTAGAGATTGTTAAACTTGAATATTCAGGGTCTATAAGTACACTCTTGTTCAAATGTGAGTGGTTTGATCCGAATCAATATAAACTTGTCAACGTTAATCATAAGCGTAGATTCAATCACTGCGAGCCATTAGTACTTGCAGCCCAAGATACTCAAGTTTATTATTACTTGTATCCGAGTTTGATACGAGACATGGTCGACTGGTTGGCAACTTGTAAGATTAAGGCGAGATCAACAATAAATTTCATAGAAGAGCGAACACCTGAACAATCATTTCAAGAGGACGTTGCTGAAATGCATGGTGCAATCCAATTGGAGGATGTTGATTTCCCACTTGATGATAACATCGATGAACTTGTCGATGATGCCAATGCCGAGGTTGTCGTCAATGTTGTTGATGCCAAACTTATCAATGATACAAAAAATGAATTTATAAGTGAAGAAGAGACAAACGAGGATGATTAGTTTTTAATTTGTTTCGGTTAAGGATGTAACGTTATATAATTAATTAACATTTAAAAAATAATATAATGTGTAATTTTAATTTTTTTTAATTTAATTTTAATAATGTATTTGAGGTCGTTTGGATGTTTAAAGGAAGGGGGAAGAGTACTGCTAGAGGTGGTCGTTCAGGATCTAGTCCCTCAGGTTTTGGTCTTTCTTCTCTCGGCGACTCCTCGTCGTCACAGTCAGCTATGCCGGCCTCTTCTTATGATTTGATCGACCATTAGGAATCCTCCCGAGACCATACCGGACACCCTTCCTATTTATAATGAACCGTGTCGAATTTTTGGAGGCATTCTTGTTTATATCATCGGTTGGAGGTAATTGTTAGTGTTTATAGTTTTTATTAATATTTATATCGTTATGAAGTGTAATTAACTTCTAAAAATGTTCCTTTTAATTTATATATTTTTAGAGTGCGGAGTAGCTCTTGAAATTTACCTGCGATTCTTAGACCGGTTAACGAGGCTCATATGCTCCCAGCTCGATGGAGGTATGATCAGTATCATCGTGATACATGGTGGTCTCGGTTCTAGGTATTTATATTAAACAAAAACTTAATTTATTGCATTACATATGTTTACATTTGTGTAAATAAGTACTTGTTTAATATTGTCTTAAATATGCTTTATTGTAGAGTTTATGTTATTGGAATTAAAGTCGATACTCTGATGATGTTATGCGTCAAGCCTTTTACGTGTCGATGACGTATGCTTGGTCTAACCGTCTTAATGAGTGGCAGTAGTTGTATGATGTCAAGGGAGTCATACCTGCTATTGTCGGCGAGCAGACCTGGAAGGCTTGGCAGGAGGCGTGGGCAAGGCCAGAGAAGGTTGAGAGATCACGGAGGGCTAGCAGGAACAGGATGAGCAAGCCAGAGGGTCCTGATACTAGGATATCTAAGCATAGAGGCGGGTCTCAGGGGGCGAATCGCATACGAGATACATCGTAATTGTTATATATATATATATATATATATATATATATATATATATGATAAAATAATAAATTAATTATTGCAGCGTGAGGAGACGGGTAGGGAACCCACTGCATACGAGCTTCTACTGAGTCTGCATCAGAAAGGCGACGGCTCGTTTACGGACCCCAAATCTCAACGGATAGCTGTAAGTTTATTTAATTACTAAACTTAAATTAATTTATATATTAACTTTATTTTTGTCATTATTATGCATGAAAATAATTAACGATATTGTTTTATCTATCAAACGGAGGTTTAGACTACATTGGAGAGTAGGCGTGCTTCATCACAGGAGTTGGCACGTTTGTTGACCCGAACGACGTCTGCCTCTCCATTTTCAGGCCCAAGAAGGGTCGACGGTTCGGCACGGGTGTGTTGCCAAGGATTTCGATATAGGCTCCAACTCTACGCCATCCAAACAGGTCAATCCTCGTCTGGAGTAGCTGCAGACGCAATTCAATGAGGCTGAGACCAGGCATTAGGAAGAGTTGCAAATGATGCGCGAGGCACAGGCCCAGGCCCAAATGGACTTCAAGCAGCGACTCCAGCGACAAGTTGAGGAGTGTATTAACACGTGATGGCCGCGCTGGCATCACGACCTCCTCCTCCTCCCCCTTCCCCTCATGTTGATTAGTTTATTCGATTATAAGATGTTTTATTATTATTGTAGAATTAACTTGATTCTGATTCTGATTTATACTTATTTAATTTATTTTTTATTTACATTTTTTTAGGTATTTGTAAATTGACGGTTGAACAATTAAAGAAAAAACAGGTTCATTATTCTAATTAATAAAAGTATTAGGAGAAAAAATAAAAAATACATTTACCGACGGACATGAAAGCCGTCGGTAATATTAAATAGGAAGATTTATCGACAGATTAATAATCCGTTGGTAGTATATATTATTTTGATTTTATTTTAAAAGTGTCAACGGATACACGTTATAAAAATGTCCTCGATAGATATAAAAATTGATAATGCCATAATTTGCTAACATAATTTTCATTTTAATTATAAAAATGTCCTCGATAAATACCCACATGCCACATATTTGCTGACATAATTTTTATTTTAATTATAAAAATTAATAACGCCATGTGGGTATTTATTAAAACAAAGATAATAAAATAAAGTTTAAAAAAAAAGAAGAAGACTTGGGAGCCAAAAAACCCAATTTCATTTCCCTAATCCTAAACCTAATTCCTAACATTCCTAAACCTAAAAAAACGAAGAAGACTGTCGGCCAAATCATTGAGGCATTAATTCCTGCTTGGGAGAAGGAGGATTTTTAGGATTTTTTTTCCTGCCTGGGAGAAGGAGGTGGCCGGAAAAAGCTGATGGGCGTGCGGTTGTTGAGGTGCCAGGAATGGGCCCATGGAGGTGGCCGAAAAATGCTGTTGGGCATAGAGTTGTACAGGCGAGAGATTCTTGAGGTGCGGTTGGCCGGTGGGCTACGCCGAGAGAGAAAACGCAACGGGCTGGACGGTGGGAGCCCAAACTAACCTTCGGCCCGGATGGTTGCTGCAGTATGGAGAGTGACGGCGGGGTAGCAGCGACGCCAAAAACGGTGGAGTTCGAACTAGCCGTGAGCCTGGGCATCTGCTGTGGTGTGGAGAGTGGTCGGGGATGAAACTCCATGGGTGTTTGTTGTGTGGAGTGCGCCGGCAGCGGCTGCTGTGTTGAATGTGATGGCGGGGATGCGATGGGCTCCCAAGTCTTCTTCATTTTTTATCTTTTTTTTTACTTTATTTTATTATTTTTGTTTTAATAAATACCCACATGGCGTTATTAATTTTTATAATTAAAATAAAATTTATGTCAGCAAATATGTGGCATGTTTGCCGGTCAAAATTCCCAAAAATTGGGTCAAAATCAGATTTCCGGCCAAAATTCGAGTTTCAGGTCAGAAATGGACTAAATGTGTGATTTCTTTTAAATTAGTGGACTAAAATCGCCACCCGTGTATTTGGTGGACTAAAATCCCCAACTGCACTAAGTTAGTGGACTAATTCTGCATTTTTGCCATTTAATTATTTAGTTGTAAAAAATTATTGGTTGAGTATTTGATTTTTTTAGTTTTAGAATAAAAGAGTATTCGGTATTCGGAATACCGGATCCGGTATTCGGAATACCGGAACCCTAGGGCAAACTTGTTTCATTGTTGAAGTTTTAGAAATAAGAACAAATAAATGACTTGTGTTGTGTGATACTTTATTCAGATTATATGATACTTTAACAAACATTTATGGTATTTTAATTATTCAATGTAAAAATATAGAGGCAACAATAAAAGTTAGACACACAAACTTGTGATACTTTAACTATCTATCATAAAAAAATATACATATACAAAATAGAAATCAAATAATAGAACATGTGATACTTTAATTATATTTTGTGATGTTTTAACAACTTTCTGTGATACTTTAACTATGTATATAAAAACATACATTAAAAAGAGAATTAAAAAATCAGATATAAAAGTTATGTGATATTTTTACTATGTTTTATGATACTCTAATAATATTTTGTGATATTATAACAACTTTTGATAATACTTTAACAATCTATTTAAAAATATATTGATGTAAGAACATAAATTATATATCGAGAATTTATGATACATTAACTATATTTTGTTATTTTAAAAATATAATGTGATACCTTAACAACCTATTGTAAAAATATATTTTGATGTTAAATATGTTTCGATGTTTCGTGACTCCCTCATTGGCCGTCTCCTTCAACCTAAAGGCTCAAAACCCCTTTCGCTCGAAGCTTGCAAAGCCGCCTTGACCACTACTTGGGGTACCTCTGCTTCATGGAGCTTTGTCCCACTCGGGAAGGGTTTTTTCAGCATCTCTTTCTTCTCGGCCAATGATAGGGCACGTGCTTTTGCCAGATCCACTTGGAAGTTCGGCTCATGTTCTATCCGACTCTTCCCCTGGACCCCGGACTTCACCCCTATAAGGTCCCCTCAGCCTCATCTCAATTATGGATTCGCATCTACGAATTACCTATTGAATATTGGGATCATTCTTTCCTCTTTAATATCGCTAGAGTCGTTAGAACCCCTTTACAAATTGTTGAGCGATCTATTAAGGGCTCGGTGGGACATTTTGTTCGTGTTCTGGTTGAGCTTAGCCTCGAGAATACCCTGCACAAAATGATTATGATCGAGCATGAAGGATACTGTGGTTACATTTCCATTGGGTATGAGAACCTACCGGATTTTTGCTCCTTGTGCAAAACTATGGGGCATCTTGTTGGTTCTTACCCCTCCCACAAATCCCATAACTCCTAGAATGTCAACAGGGATGATTGGCATACGGTTAAAAACAGAAACCGTCGACGATCGGACACTAAAGAGACTAAGATCCGTACCCGTACGGATCCTAGCCTGACCCCCGATACTACCCAGCCCCCCATGTCGACTTCTCACACTTTTAATGCGTTATAGCCTGACGTCGATTTGGGGTCTCTGACTCACCCCTCTTCAGTTTCCCCTTCGGGCCCCGCTTCCGAAAATCCAATCCCTAAACCTTCTATGGACCCCCGTTTAACTCCCGATCCCACCAAGCCCCCTCTGACAACTTATAACCCTTTTAACGCGTTAGACTCCGACTTTGAGATGGGGTCTTCATCTCACCCCTCTTCGGTCTCTCCCCCGGGTCCTGTTTCCGGAAACCCTATACCAAAATCCACCGTTGCTCCTATTTTCTCATCCACCTCGGATGAGAAGAGGCACCTCTTATCCCTCCCCTCATCCTTAATCATTTTCAAATCGGCTGGAATTGTTTGTGGCACCTCTCGACAGCTTATACTTTATGTGGATCTTGCCTCTTCGAACACGAGTTCTATTGATCAAGTGGACATGGGTTCTTCGGATAAGGTTTCTCCCGCGGCGCAACATACTCCAACTGCCTGTCTTGCACGTGATGAAGACATCATAGTGGATGGTTCGGATATTGGCAGCCAATAAAACACCCCTCTTATTCGTAAGCCTGGCATTGATCGAGAATTAATTGATATAATTAGAAAATTACAACAAGAATCTTCAACTCCTTTCACTATTGACGATACAAAATCCTCTCCTACCCTCCACCTCATGAGTATTGCTGCTAGAAAATCTTAGACGGACTTTGCTGATGATGAAGATGTTACTCCTATACGCAAAGTTTCAAAGAGTTCTCTTAAGCGTGGATTCCTTGTGAAGCGCTAATTTATTTATTTTCGTTTGTCAATTAAAGATTTATTTAGAGTATGATTGTTCGCGTAGGAGATTTGGTCCCCCAATTTTATTTTTTTTGATGCTAATTGGTCGTGTAGGGGACTTACCCCCCACCCCCCGCCCCACCCCACCCGTATATTTTTCTCCTTTCTAATATATATTTTTCGCAAGTTAAAAAAATAAGAATAAATAAACTATTGTAAAAAAATATAAATGTAGAAATATAAAAGATATATGGAACTTGTGATGTTTTTATTACAAGTTTTTGATATTTTAACAATCTTTTGTGATGCTTTAAGTAAATATTATAGAAAAATATAGATGTAAATAACATTTCAGATATCAAAAATCTATTTATTCATTCAATTCTACAAGGCGCTCGGGGAATAATACTTAACTATATTTTTTGAAACTCTAACAATATTTTATGATACTTCAACTATATATTTTATGAAAATATAGATGTAATAATAGGTATCAGAAATCAATATTACTTTACATTATTGTTTGATACATTAACAATGTTTTCCTGATACTATAACTATCTATTTTCAAAAAGTATTTATTTAAAAATAAAAATCGGATATCATAAATATGTAATACTTAACTATATTTTTTGATACTTTAACAACATTGTTTGATACATTAAAGGTATTTTTCTAATACTTAACTATCTATTGTAGAAAAATATTTATTTAAAAATAAGAATCGAATATTAAAATTTTGTGATACTTTAAATAAACTTTTTGATACTTTAATAGAGTAAAACAAATTTTGCCTCCTGAACTTAGGGCATTTTTACACTTCACCTTCTGAACTTTTTTTTGGTGCAACTTGCCTCCCGAACTATACGAAAGTTTCACTTTACCTCCTGAGTTCGTTTTCTGGCGGAAGATGACACACACGCGTATGTTGAAGGGTAAATGCGTCTTTTCAGCCTTCCTTCCCCCCGCTCAAAACCTTAGACACGTGAGAGCCCATCCACAATTCCCAATTTCATTAAAATTAGGGTTTAATGAGAAACGAAGCTCTCCAAACTCCCTAAATCGCGTTCAATCAAAAACTCACATTGAAGTCCAGAAATTCACATTATCGGTGCAATGGGTTGGAAAATACGAGAAGAAGATGCTCCTGATTATGGTAAGTCTGTGTGTTTTCTTGTACGGGATGAAAATAATTCAAAATTGAAATTTTCTGGGCGTGGTTTTTTTTTTCAAAGGATTCTTGTCTATTTATAGTTTTTTCCTTCGGTCCCCACAAAGTAGTGTTTTAATGGTTAAAGTAATTGGTTGGTGAGTGTATTGAAGTCTTACCCGTGAACCCTTGTCCCCACAAAATAGGATTCTTTACTGTTTTAGAAATTGAGTTGTTTTCCATTATTAAAGTGGGTGCTTTTTAGGGTTTTGTTCGTATATAAGTCTTATTTTGATCACAAAATTATCTTGACAGGTCTTAATTCTGAGCACTACACCATTAGACTTCATCATTCTGGGAGGTTTGCTGACCTGGGCAAGAAGGTGTATTTGGATGGCAAGATCAGCCACATTGATGACTGTGATCCAGATGAGATGTCARTYATAGAGTTAAATTTAATGGCTGCAGACATAGGTTTGAGTAAATTCATTGCTTTTTATTGCAGTAAAGGTGGTGTTAATGATTGCAGTGATGCTTACCCAATTATGAATGACATTGATGCTATTAARGTGGTAAATTTTGCTGATGAAAATAGAATGGTGGGGGMTTTTGTAGAACATGCAGAGAATAGTCAATCAGTTGTTCTTGAAAGTAGCTCTCAGAGTTTTCCAACTGTTCATGAAGCCTTAAACTTTGTTGGTGATAATGTTGATAGGGTAGAGGCAGGTGATAATGTTGATAGGGTAGAGACAGGTGATACTGTTGATAGGGCAGAGGCATATGTAGGGGTTGATGTGGGTGAGAAAATGCATGCAACTGATTTCATATTTGATGAACTTAATTCTGATGATGATGATGAACAATCTATTGGATCAGATTCAGATTTGTCATAAAAATTTGATGATAGTGACTGTGAAAATTCTGTTGATGATGATGATATGTTTGATTCAAATGTTGATTTAGATATAGAGTGGGGTGGGCTTCACATGTCTAAGTCACAAAATGCAGTAAGGACTAGTGATCAGGGTGTAGGTGAGTTGCAATCTGGTGGTTCTGCTATTGTGCAATCTGCTTATCCAATTTTCAATACAAAGGCTGGCCAAGAAAATCCTAAGTTTGAAATTGGTATGATATTTGCTGACACTAACAGTTTTATAAATGCAGTGAGACAACATGCTAGGGTAAATGGCAAGGACATCTATTTTAATATTAATGATAGGAACAAAGTGCAAGTGAAATGTAAACATGCCAAGTGTTCATGGTTAGTTTATGCTTCACAAGTTCAAGGTGAAGACACAATGCAGATCAAAACTCTGAATGGGAAACATACATGTCCCAGGGTTCAGAAGGCCATGAAACCTCTAAGTGGTTGGCTGAGGTTTATAGAGATATGATTTGGAGTAATCCTAAGTGGCCAGTGGAGTCTATGCAGTTAATAATCCAAAAAGAGTAGGGCCTTATTTTTAATAAGAGTCAGTTGTATAGAGCTAAGAGGGCAGGTTTAAAAAGTGGGATTGGGACTGGTTCTGAGCAATATGCCAGTTTATGGAGTTATGCTGAAGAGATCAGAAGCTCAAACCCTGGTACAACTGTAAAGATAAAGTGCAAACTTGTTGATGACCAGCCAATGTTCAAGAGGATGTATATATGCTGGGGTGCTCTGAAGAGGGGATTCTTAGAAGGGTGCAGACCTATCATTTTTCTTGATGGGTGTCATCTGAAAACTGGCTGTGGGGGTGTATTACTAATAGCTTTAGGCATAGATGAGAATAATTGCTTGTATCCTTTTGCCTATGCTGTTGTGGAGAAAGAAATAAAAAAGAGTTGGCAGTGGTTTATTGACTTGATGATCCAGGACTTGCAAATAGAAAACCCTTATAATTGGACTATTATGTCAGATAAACAGAAAGGGTTAATTGATGTAATTGATAGACTTCTTCCTGGTTGTGAGCATAGGTTTTGTGTTATGCATTTATATCAGAGTTTTAAGCTGTCTTATAAGGGTTTGGCTTTGAAAAACCTGCTCTGGCAAGCTGCAAGGGCAACTAGGGTTGCTGACTTTGAAAGAGTTATGGAGGAGTTGAAGAAAAGAGATGTCTCAGCATATGAGTGGTTGGTGAAAAGGCCACCTGCAAATTGGTCTAAGTCTCATTTTAGCACTCAACCAAAATGTGACATTTGTTTGAATAACATGTCAGAGGTCTTTAATGCAATGATACTTGGGGCTAGATCTAAACCAATTGTGACTATGTTAGAAATTGTGAGAGTCATTTTGATGAAGAGTGTTCATATGAAGAGGGATCAAATGGCAAAGTATGAAGGTGATTTCTGTCCAAAAATCACAAACATGTTGGAGGAGTTAAAGAAACAAGCACTGGGGTTCATTGCTGTTTAGAATGGGAAATATGAGTTTGAAATTGAGAATGCTACAGGGTCCAGGTTTAAAGTCAATATACAGGATGAGACATGTAGTTGCAGGAGGTGGGAACTCACTGGTATTCCATGTGCACATGCAATATGTGCTTTTTACTACATGGGATATGCCCCCGAGTCATATGTGAGCAAGTGGTACAGCAAGGATACCTTTATGAAGACATATTCCCACCTGATGAATGCACTTAATGCCAGGGAGGAATGGCCAAAGGTGGATTACCCACCTCTTATACCTCCTGTGAGTCAGAAGCTTCCTGGAAGGCCAAAGACATATGCAAGAAAGAAGGATGTAAGTGAGCAGCCTGAGAAGTCCATTGTAACAAAAACAAAAGGTGTCAGAATCAGAAGGAAAAGTGTGACAATGCATTGTTCAAACTGTAAGAAACCAAACCACAATGTTAAGGGTTGTCCTCTTTTGAAAGAGACAAGGTCTTCTAGTGGTCTGGATATTCCAGCAGCCCATGAGGAAGAGCCACATGCTGGTGATGGCTTCAATTTTCCAGAAGCCCCTGAAGAAGAGCCACATGTTGGTGATTGTGAGGTAAATAAATTATTTAACTTTTTTTTTCCATTTGATTGTATAACAATTGTGACCAAATGATTTCTTATTTTGAACAGGCTATGGAAGAATGTGAGAGAGTACAAAAGAGTTCTAAGAAAAGGTTGTTTGAAGGGTCTGAGTGTGAAAGGTCAAAAACAATAAAGATAAGGAAAGGAAAAGCAAATCCAAGTTCAAAGAACAAGGAGGTATTAATTCATTTTTCAATTTTCTTAATTTTTTTTTTCAAATTTCTTAGGTTAATATTTATTTATTACTCATTTATTTTAATTTAATATTGTGTTCAGTCTCCTTCAAGGGTGACAAGAAGCACTATGGCCCAATTGCAAGTTCAAAGAACAAGGAGGTATTTATTTATTTTTCAATTTTCTTAATCCTTTTTTTCCAAATTTCTTAGGTTAATATTTATTTATTACTCATTTATTTTTAATTTAATATTGTGTTCAGTCTCCTTCAAGGGTGACAAGAAGCACTGTGGCCAATGCAAGTGTTTTGGTAGAGTTTTCGTGGTGGTTGAAATATATCAACGGGTTTCATGGCTTGGTATTATTGGAAGATCGATTCAATTGAAAGTATTTCAATGTGTTTCAAGCTTGAAAAATAAAGGGAAAATAAAAATAAAGCAATTAAAATATTTAACTATCCTAAAAAATGAAAGTGCAAGTTGGTAGAATGCCTCGGTCGTATGCCTTCAATGAAAATGCAAGCAATTAATGAAAACAAGTAAAAACAAGCATTGTTTCCACCAAGTACAAGCATGCAAGCACAAGGTACAACTATGCATAAAATCCTAAATAATGCAAATTAACAAAAATTGAAAGCATGGATGTAAAGAGAAAAGGAAAGTTGACAAGAAAGTTTGAAACTTTAAGAAAAATAACAAGAAACAAAGCCTAGATCTATGATTGAAGCATGAAACAAAGCATAAAAATAAAAATCAAAATAAAGCATAGGAAAAACTAAAAATCATGATGATCAAGGACCCGATCTATAGCCTAGGTGTGTCACTCAACTAGAATCCATAGTCAATTCACATGTTTCATCATGAAATCAAGTAGTTAAGAGAAAAAGCATAACATGAAAAACAAGCATGGAAATGAAGAACAAAGCATGGAATTAAAGCATAAAACATGAAATTGAAGGGAAACTTACTTGAATTAAGAAATGAAACAAAGCTTGAATGAAATTGTATCAAAATAACAATCCAAAGGAGTATTTGGATTCTTCTTAGGCTTACAAACCCAAGGAGGTGCTTGAAAATTAAATCTAATATAGGAAAAGAAATTACATGAAAGCTTGAAATTAAATCTAAAACCTAAGGAAAAGAAAATTATCAAAAGCTTGAGAGTAAATTTGTTCCCAAACCCTAGTTTGGGTTGGGAAGGGAGTGTGTGTATCAAAGGTGCAAGGTGTAGGCTTTATATAGTTGTTTGTAGGGTCAAAACATCCAAAAATGCTCAAAATTGCCGAGCTCCCAGCGTCTCAGTCGATCGACTGCTTTCCAGAGAGCAATGTAACTCTGACAGGCAGTCGATCGACTGAAACTTAGTCGATCGACCGCCAAACCTTCGGAATTAGCTAATAATGTTTTCGTATGAAATGTAGCCCTTTCTCTTTTCTATCATATGGATTTTGAATTGTGTCATTTGGAATTTTCCTCCGAGAGTTATGGGCTCCGCACCAAAACCTGCCACAAACAAGACGACGACGAACTGTCTCCACTTAAAGCTGATTTTTACCATTCTTAAACTCGAGATTTGGAATTATTGTAAACACAAAAGTTTTATACAATTCTCTCATCTTTCCAATGGTATAAAGTGGAGGTAAATAGCACAAGTGGTTCTGGAGTTATGATTGTATTACGACAACTGAGACATCCGCCGAGCGAATATAATCCTTTTTAGCCACCTACAAAACAAGAATTCAAACTTAAAAACTCAAAAATAGCAAAAACACCTCACACTTAGTACACTTAAAGCCAAAAATATAATAAACAAGAAAAAGACCTAAAACCTAATGAAAAACGACTCTAAACTACTAGAGACGACGTTAAACTCTAACTAAAGACACAAGGAAAAATACAACAATTACATGCAAAACAGCAAGTCCAAAGAACAAGGAGGTATTATTCAATTAATTCATTTTTCAGTTTTCTTAATTTTTTTCCAATTTTTTAGGTTAATATTTATTTATTACTCATTTATTTTAATTTAATATTGTGTTCAGTCTCCTTCAAGGGTGACAAGAAGCACTATGGCCAATGCAAGTCCAAAGAACAAGGAGGTATTTATTTTTATTTTATTTTTTTGTCAGTTTTTTAATTTTTTTTCCAATTTCTTAGGTTAATATTGATTTATTAGTATTTATTAGTCAAGATTAATTATCTAATATTGTGTGCAGTGCTTTGATAAAGCTAATCTGGTCCAGTCTCCTTCAAGGGTGACAAGAAGCACTGTGGCCAATGCAAGTCCAAAGAACAAGGAGGTATTTTTTTTTTAATTTTTTGTCAGTTTTTTAATTTTTTTCTAATTTCTTAGGTTAATATTAATTAATTAGTATTTATTAGTCAAGATTAATTATCTAATATTGTGTGCAGTGCTTTGATAAAGCTAATATGGTCCAGTCTCCTTCAAGGGTGACAAGAAGCACTATGGCCAATGCAAGTCCAAAGAACAAGGAGGTATTTATTTTTATTTTATTTTTTTGTCAGTTTTTTAATTTTTTTTCCAATTTCTTAGGTTAATATTGATTTATTAGTATTTATTAGTCAAGATTAATTATCTAATATTGTGTGCAGTGCTTTGATAAAGCTAATCTGGTCCAGTCTCCTTCAAGGGTGACAAGAAGCACTGTGGCCAATGCAAGTCCAAAGAACAAGGAGGTATTTATTTATTTGTCAGTTTTTTAATTTTTTTCCAATTTTTTAGGTTAATATTGATTTATTAAAACTGTTTGGTGCTTTGATAAAGCTAATATTGTGTGCAGTGCTTTGATAAAACTATTCTGGTTGCACCTACACAAGAATCTCATACTATGGCAAAAAGGGTTGGTAAGGGCAAGCTGCAGGTAAATTTTTTTTAAATAGCAATATTGTACTTATTTGTTATGGTGTATAGTAATCTAACAATTGTTCTAATTTAGGTAAAAAAAGAAAATAACAAAAGAGCCAAGGGGCAAAGAGGTCCAGTCAAATAGCAAAGAGGACCAGTCAAAGGGCAAAAAGGCTGTGGAAAAAGGGACAGAGAATATTGAAAAAGAAGATGTTGCTGACAAAGGGATTGATAGTGCTGCAGAAGGTAAAGATGTTGACATAGGCATCTCAACTCCACACCCTAGTTCACTGACTTTGGTTAAGCCTGCATGGGACATATCTGACCAAAGCAGCTATCACATAAGACGTTATGTTTTATTCTCCATGTTCAAAGCATCAGACACTCAAAGGCCATATCATACCTCCCAAGAAGAAGCTCTACCACCTTGCAAGCAGATGTAGTCAAGCTTATTTACTTTTGTTGGATTTGGAATGTTATAATTATTCTGTCCATATACTTCTGATGAATCAGTGGTCATTTGTTTGTGTTTTGGTGAATGAGGCAATTAGTTGTCTTTTTTTTGTTTGCTGTTTAATGATACACTACAGTATATTTTGATGAACCACTGTATCATTTATTTGGAACAGAAATGTTTATCTTGAATGCAGTTTGATTTCCATGTTTTGTTCATTAAGTTGTTATCTATGTTAATATAGTTTAGGGTTTAGGGTTGGCACGGTTTGAATGAATGTTATGTTCAACTAGTGAAGTGAAGTTTCTCCATTTTTTTTCATCATTTGGCAAGTTATATATTGAAGCGGATCAATCATTACAGATGTAGTAAACTACAAGATAATTGGAATACATTAATGGATCATGTCATGAATATTAATAGATAATTGGAATACATTAATGGATCATGCCATGAATTCCCCTTATATTGGAAAATTAGAACTCATTCATGTCCTAAAACACAAACCACACTACTAAAATAGTTAACACAAACCATAATACTAAAATAGTTTACTGCAACTTTAATAGCCATACTACAACAATCATCCACAACCATCATTTCTTCAAGAGGTACATGACAGACCATGAAACAACCAAAGCCACCCAAACTAATTTCTCCCTCAAATTCTTGCGACGGACGTTGGCTTCAAGTCGGTTCACACGTCTCAGCAATCCAGGGATTATCTGTCGTGATCTGTCACACATTGGAGGGTCAACCCATGAAAAATAGGTACAACCCCCAATTCCTATAATACAAATAAAATATGAGATGTTTGATATTAAAACAAGCAATAAGAAAATAAAATTAATATGAATCAAGGTTGTGAAATGGTTATGGCTATTGGTATGACCTAATTAACACCCCTGTTCTTCTATACTTATTCCATAATCAGTATACAATCTTTAAGTATTTTTCTAATCAATAAACAACCTAAATACGATTGTACAACTTAATCTATCAATTGCTTTAAGTTCTACAAGTGATACCTGTTTTAGAAAATGCACATGATTTATATGTGTACAGATATTGGATCAATTAAACAATAAACAAGTTTAACATTCCAAATAACAATAAATAATTTTGATGATTGAAAAATGACCTGTTTTAGGGCATAATTAGTTTTTTTTTTCTGATAAATTAGGGTTTTTTTAAAATCATTTGTTGATTTTTCATCCAATCAACGATTCCCACCACATTCAACAAATTCATTTCAACAATCCTTCAACCCCACCCCCAAACTAACAGTTGCTTTTTGAAAAAAATAGGGCTTTTTTTTTAATTATCACAAAGCTAAGTATTTTTCCCCAATCCAAAATTCCCACCACATTCAAATGATCCATTGCAACAAAAATAAGACAAAATCTCAATCAGAGTTAAGTTTTCTTACCCGAAACTTGCTGCAGGTTGTGTACCTCCTACCATGATTGAGGTCAGTCCAAGATGTTCTCTGCACGGCGTTCCTTCCACAGTTGCAAAAGTCATCCACGATGACTTCGCCGGTCTTCTTCCACATTTTTGCCGGGAACCAGATGGGCAACAATGAGGGCTGAGGGCAAGATCGAATGTATACGTATATGTGGTAGTTAGAAGAAGTAATTTACTATTATATCCCTATTTTAAGAGTGAAAAGACGCATTTACCCTTCAACTTACGCGTGTGTGTCACCTTCCGCCAGAAAATTCACCGGAAAGCGAACTCAGGAGGTAAAGTGAAACTTTCGTATAGTTCGGGAGGCAAGTTGCACCAAAAGAAAGTTCAGAAGGTGAAGTGCAAAAATGCCCTAAGTTCAGGAGGCAAAAAAAACTTTACTCTACTTTAATAACATTTTGTGTTATTTTAGCAAAAATTAGAAGTATCATAAAATTAAGAGCACTTGTGCTTTCAAATCTCCTTCATATTAATACTCCAATACCATATCAGAAACTCTTCCCTTTTTTTAATTGGGTTAAAAATATAGCAATAAATTGAATATAATAGGTGGAATGTAAAACTTTGGAGGACTAAAGAGCCTATGATCTTATTGGTTACAATAACAGAAACATCAAACTTGAAGATGGCCTAGAACACGGTGAGAAACACGTGGGGGAATGTTAGGATCTGACCTGTTTGTAATTTTTGTAATTTTCCTGTATTTAATTGGTATTAATTTGTGATGTAAACTGGAGTATAAAAGAGACTTGAGGAAGAAGTAGGAGAATGTAGAGAGAGAGAGAGAGATTAAGGGAGCATGAAAAATGATCTGTAACTGCTTGCCTTCTACGCACTGTTCCATCATCCTCTTAACATGTGGTTTTTGGGACCACTTAATTGAATTACATAAACACCCCTTTATTTGGGTTTAACTAATAAAGCTGTAAAATAGATTCCAGCGCAATTGCAATTCAGGCCCAGCTGCCTAATTGCCAGGTCCTCAACACATCCGCCCAACTCATCCACCTCAAGCCCGTTTCCCATTACCTTCTCACCCGACCCGTCCTCTTTAATGTATTCAAGACCCATAAGCATCACCCCCAAATACTCTTTTCTTTCCCCTACCCCCAGATTAGGGTTCATGTCTATTTCCCCTTTCTTGTCCGAATTGCTTAGCTTTAGGTCCATGACAATACCACCCTCATCGGTTGATACTTGACCGCACGGATCGAATTTTGGGAATTTTTTTCTAATGAATTTGATATCCTCCCAAGTAGCTTCGTTAGGTTCTGAATTAACCCATTGAACCAAAACCTGTGAAATGGACTCACCTTGGCGATCAACAACCCTAGTCCCTAGAATTGCAAGGGGAGAGATTAGAAACTCCCCATACGGAGTAGTGACCGGCAGAACCGTGGTAGTTGGCACATCGGATCCCACCTTCTTTTTTATCAAGGACACGTGGAAAGCAGGGTGAATGCGAGAATC
The DNA here is from genome assembly GCA_014905375.1 of Phtheirospermum japonicum. NCBI lineage: Eukaryota > Viridiplantae > Streptophyta > Magnoliopsida > Lamiales > Orobanchaceae > Phtheirospermum > Phtheirospermum japonicum. Next base: position 4,394,045 of record BMAC01000005.1, on the reverse strand, counting down.
TTCAGGCGGATCTAACTAGTAAGCTACTTCCCCCACTCTCTCCAATACGGTATAAGGTCCATATTATTTAGAGGATAGCTTCAAATTTTTTTGATCGAAATAGAATTTTGGCGAAAAGGTTGCAATCTTAGGAACACCTGGTCACCCACTTCAAAATTGTGTTCTTGTCTGTGTTGGTACGCATACATCCTCATCATTTCCTGTGCATGTAATAGATTCTCCTTGAGTATACCCTTAGCTATTTCTCTCTGATGCAAAGTTTGTTTCACTTCCTCATTCTGATTACTTATATAGGGCCCCATTGTTGAGATGGGTAGGGCATAGCCATACAGAGCCTCAAAAGGTGTTGTCTTTAGGCTTGTGTGATAATTGGTATTATACCAATATTCTACCAGGGGTAACCATTTACTCCATCCTTTAGGGTTGTGGTGCACCGTGCACCTTAGATAATTCTCCAAGCACTGGTTGACTCCCTCTGTTTGACCATCTGTTTGTGGATGGTAAGCAGTAGACATGTTCAGCTGTTCTCCCATTAATTTAAACATCTCCTTCCAAAAAGCACTAGTGAAAATTTTATCCCTGTCAGAAATGATGTGCAGTGGCAACCCATGCAATTTGTAAATAGTGTCCAAGAAATGGTTAGTTAGGGATTGAGCAGTGTAGGGGTGTGACAAGGCAGTAAAGTGTGCATATTTTGTCAACCTATCTACCACCACTAGTATAACACTCTTTCCCAAAGATTTTGGAAGCCACTCAATGAAGTCCATAGAAATATGGCTCCAGGCTTGATCTGGAATGGGAAGTGGCTGAAACAGGCCTGGATAAACTCCATGATCAGGCTTGTTCCTCTGACACATCTCACAGCTTTTGACCCATTGAATAATGTCAGCCTTCATGTTAGGCCAGTAAAAATTCATTTTTGCCCTCATATAAGTACCCTTCTCTCCTGAATGTCCTCCATATGCTGAGCCATGCAGAGCTGTTAGTATCACCTTCCTTAGATCTAAATCTTTACCCATACAAAAATTGCCCTTGTATCTTATCAGATCACCAACAAGGGTGTGTTTAGGAAAAGCAGTTGTGTCAATGGACTTGGCTGCTATGATGGTCTGAAAACTTTCATCATTGGTATAACTCTTTACTACCTCCTTCATCCAGGTAGGAATGATGGTGGTGATGGCTGAGCATACCTCCTCAGTTGAATCCCTCCTAGACAATGCATCAGCAATTGTATTCTCCTTTCCCTTTTTGTATAGTATCTCATAGTCCAAACCTAGAAATTTGGTTATCCACTTCTGTTGTATGGGAGTGATCACCTTTTGATCCAGCAGGCATTTGAGAGCCTGTTGGTCAGTCTTGATTATAAATTTATGACCATGTAAATAATGCTTCCTGATTTGCATCTTTTTGTACATATTTTCCTTTTCGTTTTTGTTTCACGTTGCGTGTTTTTCGCTTGCTTTTTGTTGATTTAGGAGTCGGGTAGGCCGTTTTTCGTATTTCTAGATTTTCTTAGTTTTTGTACGTTTTTCTTATTTATTTTTGTAGTTTTTTACGTTTCCGTTTTTCTTGGACGTAGGACGTCCAAGCGGGGCKCWCGCTCATTGGAATCGTCGATACTCGACTCGGGATTGGACAGACAAAGCAAGGAGGCGCAACGGACGAGGTTCGATAAACCGGCGGACGCGAAAAGGACGAGAAATCGAGCCGGGCGCTGGAATCCAGTCGACCGACTGAATGATCAGTCGATCGACTGACKTTTAKGTCGATCGACTGAACCGGATGAAATCGACTYGATTCCAGCGAATTTTGAAGTTTTTGACATGGCAGTCGATCGACTGCCTACTTGGCCGATCGACTGCCGTCGATCGACTGAGCCCCGAGATCGACTGAATTACAGGGCTTCAGGCCAAATTTGACTGGGCAGTCGATCGACTGCCGACAACACCGATCGACTGCAGTCGATCGACTGCTTTTTCTCAGTCGATCGACTGAAAAGCAGATTTTTGAGGATTTAAGCAATCAGACGTCTTTTCACGAAAAACAACTTGGCTCCTGATAGCTTCTTCCCCAGGAAGCTGCTCCAAAACCAAAAAAGCACTTTTTCATCTTGTTGCTTATTTTTAATTTCCAGAAATTCCAATAATTAGAGATAGGATAGTTAAGTTTAGATCTTAGCTAGTTTATGTTCAAGCTTTGTTTCAAACTATCTTTTGTGAAGAACCATCAACTTTCAAGCTTTATCATTCAGCTTTCAAGCTTTTGTGTAATCAACATTTGGTAATCTCTTTCCTTAATCTAGTTTCATTTCCATGTTATTCCTCTTTAGTATTGTGTTGTGCTTTGGATCATGGCTTAGTATCTCTTTGTGTTTTTCAAACTTTTAATATCATTTTCTAAACTTTCTAGCTTATGAACTTGTCTTTTAAGTTATTAAGTTGCAATCAATTTCTAATTTAGTATAAGTTGTCAAAGATCTTCTTTTAAATCCCTTAAATAAGGTTAAGTACTTATGTTGACTTATTCAAATAAGTTGACTTTAATTTTCCCTCCAATTCCCTAATTCAAATTATTAAGTTTTAATAAGTTAATTAGTTTAAATTGATCGTTTTTAATATTAGCTTTAATTTCCTTTAAATGTTTTAATGTTTTAAAATCTTAAGTTTCAATCTAAATCTTAGTTGTAAAACCGAAAAATGATTATCGCTTTTCTAGGTTAAATTAGTTTTAGAAAAACCGACGATAAGAACGATCAAGAAAACCGACGGCCGATCACATCCATCCTCGAGAGACACGACTCGGGACAACTCACCGCATCTACAGTCGACTCCGTACTATTGCGGAGACGATTTCTAGAGCGTCGAGAAATCTTCGATCACTTCCATCTCTTTACATCCATAACACTGCCAAAAACTCCCTCTCATAAACTGATAAAGACTGGTTCCTAGGGCATAGCATTTTGCTCATAAAAGCTATAGATTTTCCCTCCTGCATCAAGACTACCCCTACTCCCTTGCCACTTGCATCTGTTTTTAGCACAAACTGTTTGGAGAAATCAGGTAATGCCAACACTGGAGCTGTAACCATAGCCTTCTTAAGAGATTCAAAGGCTAATTGAGCTTCTTCTCCCCATCAAAACTTGTCCTTTTTTAGGAGATTGGTTAGGGGCCTTCATATGACACCATACCCCTTAACAAATTTCCTGTAGTACCCGGTTAACCTCAAGAACCCTCTAAGTTGTTTCAAAGTTTTAGGTACTATCCAAGAAACCATGATACTAATTTTCTTTGAATCAGTGGCTACCCCAACCTTGGATATGATATGTCCCAAATATTCTACCTCTTCCTTCCCAAAACTACATTTACTGCTCTTAGCATACAGCATGTTGTCCCTTAACAGTAGCACTTCCTTCAGATGTCTCAAATGATCCTCCCAGTTCCTGATGTATACCAATATATCATCAAAGAACACCAACACACTCTTTCTAAGTTGCTTCCTGAACACCTGATTCATGAGATATTGGAAGGTAGCAGGAGCATTACATAGTCCAAAGGGCATGACAAGGAACTCATAATGGCCATTATGAGTGCTGAAAGCAGTAAGGTACCTATGTTCTGGCTTCATTAAGATCTGAAAGTAGCCACTCCTTAGGTCAGTCTTAGAAAAGTATCTGGTTCCATGCAGCTCATCTAGCAACTCGTCAATTATAGTGATTGGATAGTCATGTTTCACAGTGAGACTTCTCAAGTACCTGTAGTCAACACACATTCTCCAAGTAGCATCCTTCTTCTTCACCAATATCATAGGGGATGCAAAAGGGATTTTATGTCCTGTATAATCCCTGCTTCTAGCAATTTCCTTAACCAGTTTCTCAATCTCTTCCTTGGGATTATGTGTAGTACTATAGGGATACTGATGCTTGGTAAAGCTACCTGGTTTAAGGATTATCTGGTGTCCAATGCCCCTGCTTGGGGGTAATCCCATGGGCTCTTCAAATACATCCTAATACTCCTTTAATAGGACTGTTAATTCTGGATTTGGTTTCTGATCCTGTTTTTCTATTGTCATCCACTACATCTCCTCAATTTGGGCACATTTCTCTTCATGCACCATTTGATATAGTGAGTGTCCTGATATTAACTTGCACTCTGTTGTTGAAGTAATAGCCTGAATTCTGACCCTCTTATTTCCCAAGGTGACTGTGAAAGCCATGTGAGTGTAATCCAGCTCTATAGGAGTGCAAGATTTAAGTCAATCCCCTCCCAATATCAAATCATGCCCTTCATTCTGCAATAACCTCAGTGAATAGCTGAAGGAATAGCCCTGCATTTCCCAATTAAAGCCATTCACCCCCTGTGCACTCACCATCTTTTGGCCATTTGCAACCTTGACTAGAATAGGTTTCACTGAGCACAGTTTGCACCCCAACCTTTTAGCTTTCTTTTCTTGCATGAAACTTAGGGTAATACCTGAGTCAATTAGGATGTGAAGCCTGTGCTCTCCTACCTGGCCTAGTACCCTCATAGTAGTGATACCATCTTCCCCTGTAATGGCATTAATAGACATCTGCACCTCTTCCATCACTTCAAGATTGTTGGGTGGTTCTGGTTCCAAATTATTCAGGTATGAAAATTCCTCTTCCTCTGTCATTATCATGTAACTGATTCTATTCTTGCATCTATGCCCTGGTGTGAACCTTTCATCACAATTGTAACATAACCCTTTCTTCCTTCTAGCAGCCATTTCCCCAGAATTCAACAGTTTGGTAGGAGGTTTCTGATTGTAGGTAGGGACTGTCTTCACAGGTGTAACCTCTGCACTCTTATTGTTTTGGTAGCTGGTGTACCTGGAAACTCCTTTCAATTTCTTGGTGATATCCTCTAGGGTAATTAATTGTTTCCTGCCCAAATCAATATCCTGGTGAAGTGAGGCAGGTTCAAACATAGTAATAAAGGCTTGTACCTCTTCTGATAATCCACTGATGAAGCTTGCAACAAAATAATCCTCTGAATATCCCTGATTAAGAAACAACATACAGGCCCTAAGTTCCTCAAGTTTCTCCACATAATCCATATATGAACCTATGTGTTTTAGCTTGTCAAATTCTGCAATTATTTTAGTTTCCTTGAGTTGTTCAAATCTAGCTGAGATGATGTCTAAGAATTGAGCCCGTGACATTTCACCCTGATTGTTGTTGAAATTCTGGTACCACTGAACTGTTCCCCCTTCAAAGTGCATAGCAGCCAGGGTAACCTTCTGTGAATCAAACATAGGTGGTGCTAATTTGAAATACCCATTGCACTTCAGAATCCAGGATCTGGGTTGTGTTCCATCAAAGTGGGGAAAATCAATTTTAGGCATTGGATGTGTGTTGTGAGTACCTGAATATTCAATCTGTGGTTTAGACCTGTTACTTTTTTTTGAACTGTATCCCTTATCATGTGCAGGTGTAGAGAAGGGCTTACCCAAGATGGGCTCTCCTTCAGTCTGGCTTCTTGATTTTTCTGGATTCAGAAGTTGTATCTGGATGGTTTCAAGAGCCGCAGTGAGATGCTCCAGCTTGTTGGTAAGGTTTTGAATTTGCTCCATAATATCTGACCTAATGTGTGATATTTGGGCTCTTGTTTCAGTATTATTTTCTGAGATTTGTTCTTGCAATTTCAGCTCAGATTCCTCTCTCTTTTGGGATTCTGCTTGCAGCACGTGATCGAGGAATTTTTTGGGCTTCCTGGAGGTCCTTGAAGCGTGTGATTTCAGCCATGTCCGGGAATCGAAAAGTTCTGGTGCCAATTGTTAGGATTTGACCTGTTTGTAATTTTTGTAATTTTCCTGTATTCGATTGGTATTAATTTGTGATGTAAACTGGAGTAGAAAGAAACTTGAGGAAGAAGTAGGAGAATGTAGAGAGAGAGAGAGAGAAATTAAGGGAGCATGAAAAATGATTTGTAACTGCTTGCCTTCTACGCAATGTTCCGTCATCCTCTTGACATGTGGTTTTTGGGACCACTTAATTGAATTACATAAACACCCCTTTATTTGGATTTAACTAATAAAGCTGTAAAATAAATTCCAGCCCAATTGCAATTCAGGCACAGCTGCCTAATTGCCAGGTGCACAGCACAGCCGACCCAACTCATCCACCTCCAGCCCGTTTCCCATTACCTTCTCGCCCGACCCGTCCTCTTTAATGTATTCAAGACCCGTAAGCATCACCCCCAAGTCCTCATTTCTTTACCCTAACCCCAAATTAGGGTTCACGTCCATTTCCCCTTTCTCCTCCGGATTGCTTAGCTTTAGGTCCATGACAGGGAAACACCTCATCTTGTTAAAAGTAGAAAAGGCCAATAAATAAATGATTTCAAAAGCCTCTGCATCAAATCACAAAAGGATAGCATACCAGACAAAAAGCAACAAGCAGAGTCACTCCAACATATGCATTAGTCTATTCATATATTCCCACTTTTACTTTACTTATCAAAATTGCTAAATAAATTATTGTAGTGTATGCCTCAAAGGGAAGCAACACGAAATGATTACTAATATGACATCATCGAATATATTATTTTTTCAATTTTGATCTGAACCTTAAAATTATTGTTCTTGCAGTTTCATAAAAAATTGGACAGTCTAAGAATGCAACTTACTGCAACTAAAGCAAGTGCAGATGCGAGTGCACGGGATTGAGTTGAGCCCTTAATAGAGGCACGGCAAGGAAGAACTATGGTGATCGACCCCAACTACAGTCGCACTTTCTAAGTTTTGGATCCAATCCTTAATTTTCTACCCTCATTTCCAAATATCACAAAACTAAACAATTAATAAAGCTGATAAGTCCAAAAAGTTGAGCTACCAAATATAAGGGGTACTAACCTCAAAATTGAGATCAGCGACCTGAAATAGATTCAAATGCGTTAAAACGACCTGCCGAGCCTTCAGTGATCCTTCTAGCGACCTAGCTGGTCCTGCAAAATAGCCCCTCAGACGGGCCGGATTTCGAGCCCGTTAAGGCCCTCCGACGCTTAAGTTATAAGCGAAATCAAAACACTCAACACTTCTCTTCAAATATAAAACAGTAATGCGATAGAGAAATATCGACTTAGAAAATAATGAGAGGTAAACACCTCCTTTTATAGAGATAAGAGGAATCCCCCCGCCTAGGGTTACCTTCTTCCATCACAATTCCATAAATATCATGACTCTGACACCGCCTCAATATTAGTATTTCTCCCATATAGTAAGTTCCCATAAACAATAAACCTTTCATTAAATTACCATAACAGGCCTGGGCTTGTTATAACCCACCAGGGCCCCAAAGACCCATTCACACCAAGCCCATGAACGAGCTCCATCTTTCAACACAAAACATAAGAGGTCGCGACCCTATATGAGAACTCATCCTCATACTACAGGTCGCTACTCTACAAAACCAGCTCGCTTACTTCTCACAAACATTATACAGCTCGCTCATCCCCCAGAGAAACACCCTCTCCAGGAAATAAGGTCGCCTTCCACAAATATCCACACATATCACATAATTTTACTCATGGACATTTAGGTCCGTATCAGCTAGTCCCCCATGTTCTAGCTGATTGAGGCACAAAATCAGGTAGGACATGTAAAACAAAATCAATAGAGCACAACAACCATTAAAAAAAATAAAACATAAATACATAAATAAATCACTACTCCACTTTAAGAAACCGTTTATTAGAATCACACAACTCATCAAATCGAGCTGTAATACCAATCATCCCACTATAAATTACCAAGTATACCTGCGACCTGCAGAAGTTCAACTCACTGAGCTCGCTTCTTTTAAGACAGAATGATCACCTTGCAGGGGACGACCTGCCAATCCCCAGACCAAGTCCCCAATTGTATACATAACGACTTAGGACCATACTACTGCTACCTTTCGACCTGAAATCATATCCAGACTCAATAATTCTCAAAAACGCAATCATAGACAACCCCAAAAATCAAAACACGCTTTCTCTGGTACATCCAATCTCATTTAAGTTTCATTAAATGCAGCCTGACACCATGTCGGGCACGTGTCACTCCTTTACTTTCTCGTAGTATAATAAACATGGTGGGCCCAAAACATTCCTCAAACAAACCCTACCAACTCCCGCTCTAATCTGTCCCATCAGCTTTCCGCCGCCCACTACATAAAATCATTTCATCTTCTCCATTTCCCACTTTACACACTTATAATCAAAAAATCACCATTTTCACTCTCTCAGAAAGCTTGTCAACTAGCGGACGTTTCAAAAATCTATCAACAGCAAATTACTCAACAACGACCTCCAACTCTCCGAAAATGTGTAAGTCCCCAAGTCTCTTCTCTTATTACAATATTTTAATCTCTCCGTTAGGAACATGATTACATCTGCTGAGATATTATTGTTCTGTGTTATCCCCTCCCCTGGTTTTGTTTAAATTACTGTGAAATTAGCATCCTCGAACACCGACTCCCAAAACCTAAGCCTTTCCCCTGATTCAAATCCAACTGAAAACCCTTATCTTTTTACGAGAAGACAAAAACAAATGGATTCTCCTCCCCACGGCCTCCGCGATGAGCCAGAAGGCGACGTTAGTTGGGTAGAATTAGAAGCCCAAACTAGAACGCATAGTGAAGCCCAGGATTCAATAGATAGAGTATCTGAAAGCTCGCCTAAACCTTTATCCCTCGTAACTATCCCAGAGGGGATCCCTATGCCAAAACCCAACAATCCACCGCCCTGCGAGCACTTTATAGAAAACCCCGTGACTTTAGCCCGTGCCGTAACCATTACCGACCTACCCCCCTCATCCCTTGTTACCAAGGAAATTAAGGATAATTATTGGCTACTTCCTGACATGGAGAAATTAGAAGAATTTAAGCCAATCCTCAACCTTCCCCAAACCGCAGAGATAATCTTGCCTGACATCCGTTACCTAGACCCTCTGAAACCACCTCCAGATCATATTACCTTCTTCGACGCACTTTTTAGAGCAGGACTTAGATTTCCCCCGCATCCTTTCTATATCTAAACCTCCAATCTGTATAAAATACCTCTTCTACAACTGACCCCTAACTCCATGAAGTATCTAGCGAGCTATGTAATTTTATGTACATACTATAAGACACAGCCCGACCCAGACTTTTTCCATTTCTATTTTCAAGTAAAATATCAAAGCCATTCCTTTTACCTTTCTGCTCACACCGGGAAAGAGCGCTTCTTAGTGAACCCCTCGAACAAAGTACCTGATTGGAAGAAAAACTTTTTCCTTATACATAACACTGAGGAGTGGCCCTTTCCAACCGAGCTACAATACCATACTCCCAAACAATCCCCCACTCCTGGCCCTAAAAACTTTCCCTCCTTATATAACAAATATTCTAGCCAGCTCGCGGAATGGAGTAAGCGCCCATTCGACATGGTGCTGCTCACTAGCCGATCTGACGTATTCCGCTATGTGGGCATTGACCCTTATCCTGTCGAACCTGATCTTGCTCTCACTGAATCTGAATTTGGTAGGTCTATACCAGTCCTCATTATTTCGCATCAATTCTTTCTATCCCTGCATACTAACACTCTCCGTTGTCACTGCAGTTGCGTTCATCAATACATGTGTCGCGTCGCGCACCGAGGCAATCCTCTCCTCAGCCCGCAGCTGCCCTAGTGCCTCCTTCGATCGATGTGGACGAGGCGCTAAATCAAGCTTTTGGCACAGAGGCCGACGATGATGCGGAGGAGATGCCCATAATAAAAAGATATCAACTGGCGAAGGGGAAACGCCCACTGAAACCGGCCGCCAAAAGTCCAAGCCCACCTCCTGCATCCAAACGTCGTCGTCTTCAAAAGACTCACACTGCAACTTCTACCAGCTCGCTCGATCTAGGCAAAGGATGAGCCAAATGCGAGACTGCCAAGGAAATTCAAGCCTTCCTCAAGGAGCGTGTAGACAAACAGGTACATTCCCAAAACTCTTCCTTTTAAAAATAACCTCAATTATGAATTTCTTACAAGATATTATGGTGCAGCTGGATCCTCTATTTTTCAAACTTTCTGAGGAGCTAATGGCCCGGTCGACAGAGAGCGAGCTTCAGAAAACCTGCGACGAGTTGACTGCCCAAACTGAACAACAAACACGGCAACTGTCACTAACGCAAGGGGAGCTGGATGGCGCGCTCAAATTGCTGAAGGCTCGCGATGAGGAGATACAAATCTTGTAAAGCCAAGAGAACAGTTTAAAGGATGAAGCAGCTCGTACGGACAGCGAGCTCAAAAATGCACAGAAACAGGCTGCGGAGCTCACTCAGCAGAATCAAAAGCTCCAAGAAAAAATAAAATCAGCTCGCGATGAAGGCATATCTGAAGGTCGGCGGACCTTCCTCATCAGTGCGATCGGCAGGAAATTCATTGATGCTTATCGGAAGGAGCTGGTGGAGGCTTATGAGAAGTCCTCCATTTACTTTGGATTGATGTCTGGTGGTGCCTCAGAGTGGCTCTTTACAGCGGCTAACATGATCAAAGAGGAGGTCGCTGCACTGAACGTCTCCTACACCCCCAACATCAAAGCACTCATCGACAAATTAACCCCCTTCAGCAGCTTTAAGGGCGACTGGACGCAACTAATTGACACGAAGTGGTGGTTATCTTGTCAGAGCCGAGCTGTCTTATCGACTGGGTTACACGCCGAGCTAGAGACACCATTGGATGACCAGCTCCCCGAGCCCGAGCCAATCACCACAAATTCCCCTGCTGCGACTTCTGCTACCGAAAAAACTGCTTAAAACATTTATCACTTTTCTGTTCGCAACTTGTACAAACAATTTATTATTCCTGCTAGTACTCTATTTTACGTTCATTATCTGCACAACTATTTAACTCTCAATACACCACCCTGCAATAAAAATACTCAAAAGCAACCAACCATAAACTAACTTTCAAGCTAAGTTAGGTCACAAAAAATACAAGCAACCGCATTTTCCATCCTGGGATCATAGGATCCTAATCAGATCACAACCCATAAACAACACAATTAATCAACACTTAGAACATATTAGCTCGCATAAGAACACTTATTCAGAAAATAGGTAAGCCAAACATCACAACCACTTAACCATAAAGAACAAGATAGCTCGTACAACTTTATTCATTATATTACTCAACTTCTCAAACATCATGCGGGAGAAGTGCCCTCCGGTCCAGAGTTACCTTCTCCCGCCGCACAAAAACACAACTTTAAAAACACAAACTCTTCACACTACTTCACAACTCCTCAACATTAATCTCGTACGGAAGAAGTGCCCTCCGGTCCAGAGTTACCTTCTCCCGTCACAAAAACATTACTTTAAAAACAAAAATTCTTCACAAGATCGCCTGGTCGGGAGAAGTGCCCTCCGGTCCAGAGTTACCTTCTCCCACCATAAAAACACAACTTAAAAAAAACAAACTCTTCACAAGATCGCCTGGTCGGGAGAAGTGCCCTCCGGTCTAGAGTTACCTTCTCCAAACACAACTTCACTCAAAACAACCTCTTTATCACAACTTTCCATCCCAAAACATACTTTCCGCCCCAACTAACTCTTGTGCGGGAGAAGTGCCCTCCGGTCCAGGGTTACCTTCTCCCGCCACAGAAACACAACACTTACCACAACTACAAACATTCACCACATCTCTTCAACACGAACTTTCTGCGGGAGAAGTGCCCTCCGGTCCAGAGTTACCTTCTCCCGCAATCCACTCTCTACGCATAATACTTTTTCAAGTGACACACGTTCCAGCTTCGAGGCAAAACCTTCCCAGCTGCATCTTCAAGTATATATGCTCCTCCTCGCAACACTTTTATCACCTTAAATGGCCCAACCCAGTTCGGTTCCAACTTCTTAGTCATCTGCAATGCATCAGCCCTCCTCCATACCAGATCACCGACCTGAAAACAGCGATGCTTAACTCGCTTATTAAAAGCAACTTGTATTCTCTGTTTATAGTGTTCAACCCGAGATGCAGCTTTCTCCCTTATTTCATCAATTATCTCGATCGCTCCTCGAGCTAGCCTCTCATTCTCTTCCACATTAAATGCTTTCAAACGTTGCGAACCTCCAACTATCTCTGCTGGAATGACCGCGTCCATTCCGTAAACCAAGCTGAATGGCGACTCTCCCGTGGAAGTTCTGGGAGTCGTTCGATAAGCCCACAGGACTAACGCGAGCTCTTCTTCCCAGAGCCCGCCCATATTCTCTAATCGCAACTTGAGTCCTTGCACAATTATCCGATTAGTAACCTCCACTTGCCCATTGGTCTGCGGATGTGCCACATAAGTAAATCGCTGCTTCATCCCCATCTCCCTGCACCACCTCTGCATTTTTCTGCCATTAAACTGAGTCCATTGTCCGACACTAACACTCGTGGTACTCCAAACCTGTAAAATATATCATCAAAAATAAAATCCATTATGTGCTGCTTGAATATCCCTGTGACTGCTTTGGCTTCCACCCACTTCGTAATGTAGTCAATCGCCACCACTAAGTTCTCTTTGTTGCTTGGGGTCTTTGGGAAGGACCCACAATATCAATTCCCCACTGCGCGAATGGGCACGGCGAGCTCATAACCATCATCTCCTCAGCTAGAATGTGAATAACCAGAGCATGCATTTGAAACTTTTTACACGTTCGGACCAGCTCGCTAGCCATAGCTTTCACCCCTGGCCAAAAGAAACCAGCCCGCAACGTTATACTCACTAACGCCTTTCCCTTCGCATGATTGCCACAATACCTCTCATGTATCTCATTTAAAACCTCCAATCCACGTTCCTTAGCTAAACACTTCAAAAAAGGTCAAAACGTGGTCTTTTGTATAGTTCTTCATGTATCACACAAAAGCGAGCTGCTGTTCTGGCCTCCTTTGTTGTCAATCTATCTGCGCCTTCTTTTTCTTTGACCAAAACATCCCAAATAGGCGTATGCCAATCATCTTTTACTTCAAGTTCCATAACCTCTTTACCCTTTTCCACGCTACTGTGACCCAGCTCCATTAATGTGATTTTTCGAGTATCACAAGTCCCCAGGGCTCCTGCTATTCGAGCGAGCTGATTGGCATGGGTGTTTTCAGCTCGCGGTAAATGTTCCAGCTTGAATTCATCAAAACATGCTGCCTCTTCGCGCAACTTATTCAAATACACCGCCATCCGCTCTTCCTTAGCTTCGAAAGAACCATCGAACTGACAAGCTATCAGTTGGGAGTCTGTATACGCCCACAACCTTCGTGCCCCAGATCGCTCGCCATCTTGATACCCTGCAACACAGCTTCGTACTCTGTCTCATTATTGGATGTTTTAAATCCTAACTTGATCGCGAACTCCAAATTCTCCCCTTCTGGGCTGGTTAACACAATACCCAGCCTTGCTCCCAATGCCATAGTCAAACCATCTGTATATAAGGTCCATGCTTTCACCTCCTTATCCACGTCAGCTGGCCTCGTCATATCTTGTAAAAAAAAATATGCTAACACTTGCGCCTTGATAGCCACCCTTGGCTCATAAACCACATCATATTCACTCAACTCTACAGCCCACTTCACCAATCGTCCTGACACACTCGGATTGCCCAAAACCTGCTTGAGAGATAGGTTAGTACGTACATTCACCTTGTGACTCAAGAAATAGGGTCTCAGCTTCCTAGCTGTACAAATCAACACAAAACCTCCTTTCTCCAGCTCGGTATACTTCAACTCAGCCCCCCGCAGCATCCTGCTAATGTAATAGATAGGCTTTTGCGCGCCCGCTTCTTCTCTTATCAACACAGAACTTACTGCGAACTCCCCTACGGATATGTATAAGATCAAATCCTCTCCCGGCATTGGCTTGGTTAATAGTGGTATCTCCGCCAAGTACTTCTTTAACTCTTCAAATGCATCCGCAGCTTCTTTTGTCCACTCAAACTTGGATCCCTTCCGAAGCGCCCTAAAAATGGGACGCCCCTCTCCGCTGCCCTAGAAATGAAACGACTAAGACCTGCAATCCGACCTATAAGCACCTGAACCTCACGCACCGTGCGAGGATGTGGCATCTCCAAAACAGCTCGCACCTTTTTTGGGTTAACTTCAATTCCTCGCTCTGTCACCATATAACCCAAAAGGTTCCCAGACCGTACACCAAACGCACACTTCTTTGGATTGATTTTCATCCCATACTGTCTTAATATAACGAACGTCTTCTTCAAATCTTCCGCATGGGATTCTGCTCTCTTGCTCTTAACTAGCGTATCATCAACATAAACCTCCATGGTGGACCCCAGCAGATCTTTAAACACACGGTCCACCAACCTCTGATAGGTCGCTCCTGCATTCTTCAAGCCAAAGGGCATGGATACAAAACAATACGTACTCGTAGAAGTAAAAAAACTCACCCTGGGTTAATCTTCCTTTGCAAGAGGTATTTGGTGATACCCCTGTGAAGCATCCATCATACTCAACAGCTCGCACCCTGAGGTAGAATCCACCAACTGATCAATTCGTGGCAAGGGCTAATGATCCTTCGGGCAAGCTTTATTTAGATCACGAAAATCCACACACATCCTCCACCTTTGAGCTGGTTTTGGCACCATCACAACATTAGACAAATACTCAGGGAATTGAGTCTCCCTTGTGTGTCCGGCTTTCAACAATTTCTGCACTTCCTCTTCAATTACTTTATCCAGTTTTGGCCCAAAATGTCTCCTCTTTTGCTTCACCGACCTCGCCTTCGGATCCGCATTTAAATGATGTTGTGCGACCTCCGGTGACACCCCAGTTAACTCTCCATCTCCAACGCAAATACATCCCGAAACTCTCTCAACAGCCTGATCAGCTCGTCCCTCAGCATCTCAGGCATTAGGGTCCCCACCCTCGTGGTATACTCTGGGCGATCTTCCTCTAATGAGATCTCCATTAGTTCTTCATTCGGTTGGACAGATTTCTCCCGTTCCTTCATTTTCTTCGTACTAAGCACTCCCTCCGGCTATCGTCACCCCTTTCGCGTTTATTCTCCATCAACCCTTTCCTGACTGCCAGCTGATAACATGATCTCGCGACCTGCTGTACTACAATGACTTCCCCTACTTTGTCACCCACCGGATACTTGATGCTCATGTGAGGTTGATGTTACTGCCCGGAACATATTGAGGGCAGGTCGTCCTAATATAGCATTATAAGACGACCTCCCTCGGATGATCAAAAACTTCAAGCTCTTCTCCGCTCGTTCCTCGTCTTTTACTAGTACCACCTGCAGCGTCAGCTCGCCCTCGGTATTCACCTGTGCCCCATTGAACGCATATATGGGCGTATTCACAGACCGCACCCTTTTTTCCAACTCCATCTGCTCAAGACAGTCCGTATATATGATATTCACCGAGCTTCCATTATCCACAAAGATTCTGACAACCTCGTATCCCGCAATCTCGGCCTCGATAACTAATGCATCATTGTGATCTTCCTATAGCCCAGGCCGATCACTGGGGCCAAAGGAGATGACTCGCCCCACAGCTTGTGATTGCCGACTTACACTAGCGACCTCCCACGTTCCTGAGCGAGCTAACTTAACATGCCTTTTCCGCGCATTATTGGAATCGCCATCCGTCGGTCCACCCGAGATAATGTTTATCCTTCCTCTATTCCTTCGCGGACCATTGTGTCCTTGATTTCCTTGCTGTCGTTGCCTTGCGACCTGTTGATGGGGCGGACCTCCCGGTGGTGGTGGAGGTGGTGGCCGCCCCTTCTCCTTTATCTCTCTCTCCTTGTAAATCACCTCCTTCAAATGCCCCGCCTTTATGAGTCTTTCTATCTCTTCCTTGAGGTGCCTGCATTTTTCAGTGTAATGTCCGTAATTATTATGGAATAAACAAAAGGAGGAAGTCTTAGGATGAGTAGGGATCGGTGTGCGATCCTCCACTTTATAGCGTCGGGTACCAAGCTCTTCATAATGGTGAACACCCTAGCTCACGGATAAGACAACGGTGTAAAATCTTCCTCCCTTAGACTTCGCACATTCTCTTCTGACCTCCTACTTATCACAGAGCTCGGGCTCAAGAGCCCGCGCACTATACTTCTCGATTCTCTTCTCAGCTCTCTTCTGGACGTGTTATCTCCTGTATCCGCGACCTCTCTGCCAAAACGCGCCCGATTTTCTTCTTTAGCTTCCTCTACCTGCACGTATTTATGGCATCTCGCCAAAACTTCATCATATGTCCATGCCTCTTTCTTGACCAAAGACTTGCGTAAGTCTTCTCTCCTCTATCCCTGGTGCAGAGCTCCAGCCTTCATCTCATCAGTAGCAGTCGGCACTTCCAGAGTGGCGCTAGTAAACCTGTTAATATATTGCTTCAATGTCTCGTTAGGTCGATGTACCATGGTGAAGAACGACTGTGCCGTGTTCGCACTCTGCCTCACGCTAGAAAACTGCTTCAAAAAAGCAGCTCGCAACACTTGATAACTGGTCATCTTTCCCCGTGAGATCTGGTAGAACAAGTTTTGCGCGATCCCCCTCAAGGTGGATACAAAGGCCCGACATGCCACAGCACCCGTATAATTGTGTAACATTCTTGCATTCTCGAATAGCTGTAAGTGCTCGACTGTATCTGTCGTTCCCTGATACTGAAACTCTAACACCTTATGACTCTTAGGCTCTACAGCGTGTAACATATCATCTGAGAAGGGATGTCCTTCATCCCCATCGATTTTCTCTCCCTCCACTCATTTTTGTAATTTCAGCATGGCATCCTTTAAGTCTCTAAAAGCCTTACTCTGTGGCCCTACTTCGTTTTCTCCTTTCCCTTTATTAAATCCACTACGACTCTTCCGGATTTTCTCTCGAGATTCACCATCCGTATCTGAGGTCTGAGTCCCGCTCTCACTAACATGCTTACTGTGTCGGCGACCTCTACGCCTATAATGGCTTCACTTTACTTTCACTCCCGTCAGTCTCCGCTTACAAACATGAGAGTCTGTGGATGAGGTAGAACTAGAAGCGTCCTCATTTTTTCGCTTACTCCGTCCTCTCTTTTGAGACAGTCTCTTAGACAGAGACTTCTCGTTTTACTTTTCTGATCGCCGACTCTTCCTCTTGCTCGCTATCTGATCTTTTCTTTCCCACTACCCAGCCCGCCTACTAGGTACCTATAAAACTCCTCCTGCTTCTCTAAGGGTACAAAATCCATAAGCCCGTCTAAAAACCCCTTCTTATTCGGGCAGGGCTTATCTTTGGGCAAATCCTCCCCCTCTTTTGTCCCTATGTGAAATGCTTTATGCGCTTCCCGCTTCGGCGTTCTTGCCTCCAAACCTTCCACTGGTCCCTTCCCATCACGCTTCTTGGGAGATGGCGGCGTTGTGTTACCAGTGCCTTAAATCGCTGGATCCGCCTGAGAAGGCGTTTGTCCGTCTTTTGTCATCTCTTGTTCGTTGATATCCGCCAATCTGTTCTTCTTTTTATTGCCCGATCCAAAACCATAGTGCAGGGTTCTAGGAATTATGTTGCTATCCTTCATGTTTTGTTTGTGAAATCTCTCACGCCTTTCGCTCAAGGACTCGATGTCCCTCTTTCCCACAAACGGCGCCAATTTGATAAGTCCAAAAGGTTGGGCTACCAAATATAGGGGGTACTAACCTCAAAATTGAGATCAGCGACCTGAAATAGATTCCAAATGCGTTACAACAACCTGTCAAGCCTTCAATGATCCTTCTAGCGACCTAACTGGTCCTGCAAAATAGCGCCTCAAACGGGCTGGATTTCGAGCCCATTAAGACCCTCCGACGCTTAAGTTAATAAGCGAAATCAAAACACTCAACACTTCTCTTCAAATATAAAACAGTAATGCGATAGAGCAATATCGAATTAGAAAATAATGAGAGGTAAACACCTCCTTTTATAGAGATAAGAGGAATCCCCCCGCCCTAGGGTTACCTTCTTCCATCACAATTTCATAAATATCATGACTCTGCAATCGCCTCAATATTATGATTTCTCTCATATAGTAAGTTCCCATAAACAATAAACCTTTCATTAAATTACCATAACAGGCCTGGGCTTGTTATAACCCACCAGAGCCCCAAAGACCCATTCACACCAAGCCCATGAACGAGCTCCATCTTTCAACACAAAACATAAGAGGTCGCGACCCTATATGAGAATTCATCCTCATACTACAGGTCCCTACTCTACAAAACCAGCTCGCTTACTTCTCACAAACATTATCCAGCTCGCTCATCCCCCAGAGGAACACCCTCTCTAGGAAATAAGGTCGCCTTCCACAAATATCCACACATATCACATAATTTTTCTCATGGACATTTAGGTCCATATCAAAAGCACAGAGGAATAGATGGAAAGACAAAACTTTAACTATATTAACCAACATTTTCTGAAACTGTGTGAAATAACCATGAGTCGATCTTTTGGGACGGAGGGAGTATATATTATCCTTTATATATTATTGAATATTTCTCATAATCTATATGTATGTTTCCCAATCTTCATTTACTACAGAAAAGATCTGGTGTTTCGTTGTCATCTGATCCTAATATATACATAATTTAATAATTTTCTTTTATTTTACCTAATTTAATATTTCTCTATGGTTATAATTTGCTTAATTCAATATTTTTCTTTTATTATTCTAATATAAAAATATAAACTAGTTTAACACCCATGTATTATTACACGGGATATATTATTAGATAAATATAATAGATATTTATGATAATTATAAAGTTTTAAATTTAAAATAAAAAAACTCAGAGGATATCCAACCTGTGCCTTTACATGTCTAATTTATTTATTAATTATTGTAATTATTAAATAATTTTATATTTTAATTTTTAAATTATTTGTTAATAATTTTATTTGTATACTTTAAAAAATCTAATAGATGTCACATTCTCAACCTTCTAATCTCTATTATTAATTATTATTATTAAATTATTTTATATTTTAATATTTCAACTAAATTCGTTAATAATTATTAGTTACATACTTTTAAATTCTCAAAATATAATAAAATAAGAATAATAAATTAGGAAAGATATAATAAAAGAAAAATATTAAATTAGGCAAGTTATAATAAAAGGAAAGTGTCATCTTAGGAATTTCATAATAAAATTATAAATTAGTCAAAATATAATTTTAAAAACTGTATTAAACTATGTAGGTATTTTAGATATAAATATGTTAGATACATGTGACTCGATTGGTAAAATAGTATCCCTCCTCGAAAAAGCATGCTTTTTTTTTTTTTTACCGACGCACAAAGAAAATGTTTTGTTACGAATGAAAAAGATATTGAGGAATTATCCATACATAAAATCATAATTATTGATACGTGTCTTTTCCACGGAAATGGGGAATCTTATGTTACAATAGAAGTAGAAGTGATGTAGAGGCTGAATGACACATAATCAACCGAAGTACTAAAGTTTTTTATTTACCAAACGAAGCATGCGAAATAAATACATAAGTTGGGAGAGTTTTGCATTAATATATAGGAGTAATAAGTCATATTTAACTAGATAAAGAAACATATATACGTTCAAATAATTTTTTATATAACAAAGGTTGAAATTATTTTAGTTTTATAATTTCAAATATTCTATATAAGTAAATTGCGAGTTTCTTGCATTGGTCTAAGTTTGAACGAGTGTCGTGAAGACACTATACCCCCACCCACCCTACATTTACACGCATTTATGCGTCGCACTACTTATCCTCTAAAATGATTTAATGTTTCTAATTAAGTGAGAATGATATAGTCACGGCATCGCGGAATCTTCTAAAAATATAAAGTGATATAATAATAATAATAATAATAATAATAATAATAATAATAATAATAATAATAATAATAATAATAATAATTTAATATTGGTTCGACGCCGGTACAACGGACAAGGGTTGAGAATATGACATATTATTTTTTCGGTACAACGGACAAGGGTTGAGAATATGACATATTATTTTTTCTAAGTATGTAACAAAATCTTATTAACTAATTCGATATTAAAATAAATATAGAAAGTTATTTAATAATAATAATAATAATAATAATGATAATAATAATAATAATAATAAACAGAAATTAGAACGAGTTGACAATGTGATATCTTTTTTATTTTTCTAAGTATGTAATAAAATAATTATTAAATTTAATTTAAATATTAATATACAAAATATTTTAATAATATGAATAATTAATAAATAGTGATTAAATATTAATTTAAGATATGAGTTGAGAATACATTATTTTCTGAATTTTTAATTTTTAGATTTAAGACATTGTAATTATCATAAATATTATTTATTTTTATTTTTCTGATATATTCCATGTGACACGTGGATTAGACTTATAGGGTTGGAACCCAACCTAAATATTTATATATAAAAAATTAAAACAATCTGAAAAATTGTTTTAAATATGTTAAACAATGTATATTAAATATAAAGAAATCTGGGATTTTATTTACAAAGCCTGAAATTATATAATATGTAAAGAATTATTGAGACTTTTTAGAAAAATATTAAAATATGAAAGTATTGTAAATATGTATTTAAAATATAAATTAAAAACAAATTAATAAAATATATATTATTCTCTAGTTTTTTAATTTAGTTTTTTGTTTAACTCTGAACTCAGCATTCTAACCGTTAGTATCAGTTCTCAGTAACCGTTAAGGTTAGCGGTAACAGCTAACGGATGGAGCATAGTTCTGAAAATCGGACCGGACCGGCCGGTTCGACCGGTTCAACCGGGAACCGGTCACTACACCGGTCCGGTTTTCATGTGAAAACCGCTGGGGTCAAAAACCGGTCAAATCGGTCAAGAACCGGTTGAACCGGTGAACCTGTGACAGGTTCGGTTTTTCTTGATTTTTTTTTTTTTTTTTTTTTTTTTTGCTTTCTAATTTTTATATTAAATAAAATTTGACAGGGTCTTATTTTTTTTATTTGGAGTACAAATAAATACAAATTATGATGGCTAATTTTATTTCATTTGGAAGTTGTTGGACTTGGAGTGATGATATTAGAATTGAACTATTTGATTTGATTTTTTCTATGTTGTATTGTGGTTGATGAATTCATATTTATTCATATGGACTCTTTGAATTAAATTTTAAAATATTTTATAATCATATATTTTATTAATCTAATTTATTCTATTTATTTATAACATATTTAATATATATATTATATATATATAAAACCGGTCCGACCACGGTTGGACCTGTGAACCACTGAACCTGTAGCTTTACCGGTTCGATGACCGGTCCGGTTTTCAGAACAATGGGTTGGAGTGTAACCGTTAGCCTCAATCGACATTGGTTCCAGCAAGAATAACCCTTCTAAAAAGTCTGTCAGCTTCAATTCTTGCTACCTTCTTCACCGGAAAGCTCGATTTTTGAATCTCGATCATCATAATTCATCTCCCTTCTAAAAAGTCTGTCAGCTTCAATTCTTGCTACTTTTTCACCGGAAAGCTCGATTTTTGAATCTCGATCATCATAATTCATCTCTAACATGCTGAATAATTTAATATTTATAAACATTTCTCCATCTATTTTTACTCTTAGTTTTTTTTTTCCTTTTTTTTTTAGTTATTATACTATTTTGTTTGTGAAGTACTTTTAAATTTTTGGACAGATTGCAAATATATATATATATAGCTTTTACTTTAAATATTTTTTTACATATTAGAAATAATCTCAAATTTTACAGATAATTTTTTTTAAACACCACACTTTCGATCTCTGTGAATAAATTGATTATCAACAGTTTTGATTTCTGATATCTGTGACATTTCTTCAAGGGCTCGTTTGAGATTCGGATTGTTGAGACAGGGATTTCGAAGAAGAGCTCGAGGTGGATGGAGGTTGGGTTTGGGGGGAGAGCTGGGTGGGGAGGCGGCGATAAGCGGTGGAGGTGAGTCGGTGCTCAGCATTACAACAGAGATGGAGGGGCGGTGTCTGTGGATATGAGTTTTGCAAGATTTTGATTTGGGGAAATTTTGCGGACAAAATAGAAGAATTGAGTGGCAAGTAGCAGTTTTCTTTTGAGTAAATTAGGTAGTCCAGGTTCAGTTTTATTCTTCGTGAATTAATTTAAATGAAAATGGATAGGAAATGTTTGAATCACGTTGCATCATAAAAAAGCTCAGACTTTTTTTTAACATTTTTTGATGAATTGATTAATGTAGAATGTGTTTTGATGTTGGTCAATGTCGTGTGTGACGGATATAATGGAGTTGTTTTACCATGTAAGTTGATATTGATCTTGTGTGTACTTACGGCTTTGGGTTTGTAGACTTTAAAGCTTTCGACAAAATATAATGAGCCACAAGTCGAAGTGTGCGCGATACTTCACCCAGCTGAAGAATGGGACCAGGAATGAGATTGACTTCGCCTCCTACGTAATAGAAATTGCACATAAGTACGCATGCCAGCCATTACCTTGTAAATGGTTTGTGAGTGGCCCTAGTTATACCCCTTTTGTAGAGAAAGACGTTTCGATATCTCCTCAACACGGGTGTTGAACATTAAGCTGTCTAAGACGACTATCATCACGGATAAAGAGGGAGAGTGACAAGTGAGGATGAATATCTCAAGTTTTGCTTTTGATCGGATTGTGATCCTGATAATATCCAAACAGAGAGAAAAAAAATTCAAAGCTACAGTTATCGTCTGCTACTATTCTACAAATTGAAGCCCTAAGAGGAAAATTTTGTTGAGGTAAATACAATGCACTAGGTTAAAACACTCGCAGGGAACTGATAACTGAAGTGTTACGTAACTAGGCTAAAATCGACGGTGTTTGTAATTAATCTCGCAAAACTTGTCATCAAATGTAATGTGTTTTCCAAGATTCACACGCCACATAACACAGAAAGATGAAGAAAATAGGGCCAAACCAACTCATTATGTTACATCCACTGTTATAACTGTGACAATCCAACGAACAACATATATAAAATCAGTCCCTCCGAAAAACTGTTTGCATCTCAAACCCACATTTCCACTATCACGTGAACAGCGGGAGCTAGGTTTAGTTTACATAATGCATTTCTATTAGTACAACAAAATGTTACACAGATCAATGATTATGATGAGTCGTTGCCGTTCCCAGCAGTGCTCAGAACCATTTCTTCTGCCTCGAAATTTCCACTCAGCTAAAAGAAAGACATGATGTGAAACGTTATGAATACACACACACACACACACACGAATTATATAGCTATTAAAAGGAGGCACAATTGATATCATACCTCCTCAGTTACGTTATGCATAGAATTGGTTACCAGCGGCGGAGTGGTTGACTTCGAGAGGTCCCTCAAAGTTCCCTAGTTTAGGGAAAATAAGGCAAAAAGTGTAAAGTGAAAAGAACATTCAATCTAGGTTATACTAGTTCAAACTCAAGGACTATTTCATGTCTCCAAGACTTTCTATTCAATAGTGTAAAAGGGCAACCAAGAATTACTGCATAGCGAATCAATCTTCATTGAGCAAGAACCATATATCAACACATTCAAACAATTTTCTTTTTGAAAAAAAAAAGGTTATCTACAAAAACAAAATACCTAACATTGCAATTTAATCCCAACCTTTTTTATTTCTGCAATGTCATACTCAGCCTATTAATTTTTTACAAATCGATCCCTTTGGCGAAATTCCGGTACTATTTGGCTGTTGGAGCGCCACGTTAGACGCCACATATGAAACAACATTTTAACATGATTTATTTCATTTATATACATAGCACAGATTAAAAATGTGACGTTAGATTGAAATAGTCTAGTTATTTTTGTGTAATAACACAAAAAAAACTTGTCCACACAGATATTCAACATAATTAGGGGGGGAATTTCCACAGATGATAGTGCCGCAATTAAGACTCAAGTAACATAAATTGGAATTTCATCAGCAAAGAAATAACAAGCTCAACGTAAGAGATACATTTAAAAAGGGTAGATATATACAAAATATGTCAGATAATTAGTCAAGGTAGTGACATAAAGTACTTGTGCATATTATGGTAATTCGAGCAAAATGTAATCTCTAGACTCTCAATCCTCTAAGTACCTTATTTGCCCACATAAGTCCACATGCGTTGCACAGAGTCCTGGGTCCTTCTGGACCGCGCCGCATCATTGGAGTTTTTTGAGAACTGGCCCCACAATGCCGGCAGCTGGAACATTAGTTTTAAAAAATGATGGATCAGAAAGCATGTTTAATATGTACATTAAGATCATAAAATCAACTAAACTAAATTTATAGGAATCCCAACATTATCATAAACGCTATCTCCTAATGGTTCTCAAATAAATCTACTTTTCCAGAAACACCAGAGAAAGAACACAAGAAACAAAAATTACAATTTTGGTCAGAACTAGATACAACATACTATCAGCAACTTTTAGCAAGAGTAAGCCAAGCACAAATCATAGCTGCGTGTGTCAAATTAAAACTCACCGGGTATCTTTAACTTGTGGTCCATTGCCGTCAGTTCCCCAGCTCGGATTTGATTCCCAGTTCGATGCAGACTCATCATTAGCCGGTTTTGAGGATGTAAATTGACCTTTGTTCCGTTGCATCCTTTAGAAGTTAAATAAAAAAGAAACATGCAAATTAAACACATATACTGAAAAAGCTCCGAACTCACTAATACAACATTTAGTTGAAAAGAGTTACACACCTCAAAGCAACTTCCTTACGAACAGTATAACGTATTTTCTTGTCAAAGTTTCGTTCTTTCCGCTTTTCACGAAATCTTATAAGTGACGCCAATCGTTGAGGAACGTTGAGCTTCTGCGGGGTACTTGATAAGCCCTGTCAACAAGAGATATTAAAGTGGTGCCCAAATGAAACAGAAAATAACAACTCATTAAGATTATACATACTCTGTTATTGGCAGTAGATACAGGAAGAGTAGGAATATTAGGAGGTATTTCACGCCCTCCCAACAGCAGAAGTACAGCTTGAACCTGAAGAACATATAAATGAAACATGGATCAGAATTAACAGCTTGGTCAGTGTTTTTTATATTTATGAACCAGAATCAGAATTAAGCAATATGAGGGGCTGTTTGGACTAGGCTTCGTTGGAATTCTGAATCCTGATATTCAGAATTCTGAGTATTCAGAATTCTCTGTGAACCGTAAGAATCCTTGTTTGTTATAGGATTCAAAATCCCTTACTTTTTTAATGTAGATGTCAAATCATGTTTGAAAAGTGGATGATAATGTATTATTTATATTGTATTTGATGTCAAATCATGTATGACAAGTTTGGAAAGTGGATAATAATGTATTTTTATATTGTATGTCAAATCATGTATGACAAGTGCATGATAGTGTATCATTATATTGTATTTAGTAATATTTAATTTTTTAAATATAATGATGATGAGATGAGTGTGAGGTTATGTGTAAGAAATAGTTGGTTGTGGATTGAAAATTAGAATGATAGTGTATTATTTTATTGTATTTAGTAATATTTAATTTTTTAAATATAATGATGATGTGATAAAAGAGATGAATACGGGGTTAGGTGTAAGAAACTGTTGGATGTGGATTGGAATTTTGAGTCGTAGAACAAACGAGGATTGGGATTCGGAATCCCAATCCAAGTTTGGGAGTCTTAGTCCAAACAACCCAAGATTTTCAAGACTACTTAATAAGAGGACAACATGAATATAGTGAGAACCATGTGGTGAATTTGCAGAGTGGCAGCACAAAATAATCTGAACAAGCCAGTTCAGACATTCTGGCACACAAAAAGGGTTTGCCAAAGAATCTAGTATCACAAACCTTGAGGTGACCTCACATTACATAATTGAGAAGACTGACGTATCAAAGTGCCTCTCACAGAAAGTAAATGAAATGTGGGGTCCACAATACACATAAGCGCACAAGGTTCCCTGAAGCTCAGTATTTATCATCAATGTAATACAATCAATCGGCATTGCTTAGCTAGCAATGAATATGTCCTTATAGTCATGTAAGCCCCTATGGTTCAGATACACAAACTTTTAAATACTCAAAACACCAAAGTGCCAAGCTATTGATGTTCAATTTCTAGCCATTAGCATTCATTGAATCACAACAATAGACACATTCATCACTGGCAATGTATTACCAATACCAAACAATACATAAAGAACTATGAGTTACCTTCTCAGGAGACACAGAGTCGAAGACGTAAACTTGACCCTGGAAGGAAAGGGTGAGCTGATTACTATTCTCATTGCCACCGACTATTATCAGTGCATCATGGTTGTTGGATTGGTTACCCATATTACCAACATCCCCATCCATAACTTCATTTACCCCATCACTGCTGCCCATGTTATTATTGTCCCCATGATCATCTTGATCAATTTCATTCCCATTAGTGATGTGATGATGCAATCCATGGTGATGTTGATCTTGCAGGTACTGCATCATCCCAGCTTCGCTCTCGTGCATCCCGTCCATTGTCACTAGAGAGCAAACAAAGCTTTAATTTACACACACTGCTGAATCCACAAATTATCAAATTCAGTACTTTTACTAAAATTTTAAATTTAAAAAAAAAAAATCCAGCAATAGGAATGCAACTTATTCGTAATTAAAATTCTAAATTGTTAGGACTAAATCAAGAAACAAGTAAACCAAATTCGAGGAGGAAAAAAAACTTATAACGCAGATGGGAAAAGAAACAAACGCAGTGAGTACTTGTTTCACTTCTCGGTCAGTTAATCAGCTATTTCGACGAAAACAAGTTACGAGACGTAAATTAGCATAACTTAAATATCAGTTAAGTATGGGGAAAAAAGTAAGGAGAAAATTTGGTACCATTAAAATGGAAGATTATAAGTTTTCGAACATGAAGGAAAACTCGAAGACTCGTCGGCTGGTGAGAGAATAGCGGGGCGGCGGAGATCGCGAATGCGGAAAAATTAACGGTGGCGATTGGTTGAAGATTTGGGGAAGATGATGAAGATCGATGGAGAGATGAGGCGTTTTTGTAATTCTAGGGCTTGCAAGGGCTTTGTCGTCTGTAATCAAAGCAATCAATTCTAATACTAATTAGCCGACGAGCTATTTTGTAATAGCGTTTGCTTTTGTTTCTTCACTTTTTTGTGTTAAAGACATATTAGTCCAGAAATGGGAATATCGAAAACAATTATTAGTATAACGATAATGAAATTGTTGGAATTCGACCGAACTTTAATGTTAAAAATAATTTTAAAACTTCACATAAATTTTATGTTCAAATATACCATAAATAATCAATCTATTTATATACTAATTTAATAACCATGTGTTACGTGAAGTTTATCAAAATATAAATATAAAAAACATAATCATTATAGATTTTTTTCAAATCTAAAATTCAAAAATTCAAAAGATTTTGTATCTTGAACTCGTGTTTTGTATCGATGTCTTGTTACTATTTATGAACTATTATTTTTATTGGTAAATAAATTTTATTTTAATGTTTACGTTAAATTCGTTAATAATTCTTTTTTTACATATATTTAAATAAATTCAAATTTATCATACGCCCGATCCAGACAATTTATTACATGCAATTGAGTGCACCCTGTAAAAATTTGTTATCATTCATTTATACATGATGATATGTAACATTTATATACATGATTATATATGGTAGTTATACATGATGATATGTGACAAAATTTAGAGTTTAAGGTTTATTTTTCCATTTTAGGGTTCATATTTTCATTTTTAAGGTTTAATTTTCCATTTTAAGGTTTCTTTATTCATTTTGTTATTTAATTTTTCATTTTAAGGTACTGACAAAAATCTATCATTCTACTTGTTATATGTGATGATATTTGTTAGTTATATGCGATGATAGGTGTCAGTTATATGTGATGATATATGATAAAAATTTAGAGTTTAGAGTTCAATATTCAATTTCGGGTTTAGTTTTCCATTTTTAGGGTTTAGTTTTTTTTTTAGAATTATTTTTTCATTTTAGGATTTAGGATTTTAGATTTAGAATTTCAATCATTTGTGATTATATGTACCAGTTATATGTGATAATATATGTCACTTATATGCGATAATAAATTAAATTATTGGGTGCACCCAAATCCATGGTATAATGACTCTTCGATCCGTGTCTAATTATTATTATTAAATATTTTTATATTTTAATGTTTAGATTTGAGTTTTATAATAACATTTACTTACATACTTATAAAAATTCAGAAGATGTCATAATCTCAACATGTGCCTTATATAATCAATATTTTTATCTATTATTATTAAAATTTATTTTCTTGTGTTTAGATTGTAATTGTTAATAAATTACTTATTATTGTAAATAACCTGTAATTCATTTATATTATATATTTGAAATCCTAAGAATAAAAATATTTTAACTTTTCTTATAAATACAACGTATTCAGATTATTAATAAATAATTAAATATTTTTTGTAAGTAATATTATCTTATAAGTAATTTATCTTTTAATTAAAATAAGTATTTTTTTACAATTATATATGAATTTTCATATATTTATATTAGAGGAATAAAATGAAATATAATATATTAGGTATATATTAGAATTCATATATTTTAGTAGGTTTTCAAACCTCCAAACCTCGCCAAGTAAGCAACCGAACCACCAGAAAATTACACATCAACCCGAAACTTCTTAAGAAGACACGTATGATAGAAGTCTTTTCGTTTATTATATGGGTGGGATATATATACATAAAGAAATTTGGAGAGAGAACGAATATTTATTAAAAATAAAAAATATCACGTGAAATTAGTTTGTTTATTTTAATTACGTATAAAATTTTTTAACATAATTATGATAGATACCCTAATTAATGTTAATAATAATCTATTTTATTTCTTTAATTAGAAAGTAATCTATGATTAGTTTCTTATTTTAATTATGTAGATATTTTCATAACATAGTTAGGATAGATATCTTAAGTAATATTAAAAATAACAAGATCGTATGAATATATATATATATATATATATATATATATATATATATATATGTGTGTGTGTGTGTGTGTGTGTGTGTGTGTGTGTGTGTGTGTGTGTGTGATCACTTATGTGTTATTTTTATTTTTATTGTGAGTTTTCTTTTCTTTTCTTTTTTTTTTTACGTTTTTTTGTTATTATTTTATTGTGAGTCAAACAATATCAAAAATTATCACTTTTTCTCAAAAATGATTAGACAACATTTTAAAATTAAATTATACAAAAATGCGCAAAATAATATAATATAATTTTTGTTTTATTGGCTACCAACGTGTTATTTATCAAATATATTATGATCAATACTTTTTTATTTGAATTGATCTTATAAAGTTCAATATTTATGGTGGTGGTGTTTATTTATTTAAATAAAAATCTACATAGGATTAGTTTGTTTGTTTTTTAATGTATGTATACTATTTTTTTTTTGATCGAAATGTAAATAGTTCCATTGATCAAAAGTTAACATACAAAGATGCAGGCATGACCACTGTAGTGGTTACATCAAAATTATGCAAATGATCCTAAAGGCCTATAATAGGCATCTAGATGGYCATACCCATCTAGACGGTGCGAGCACACCTAACCTATCTCATGACCCTAGTAGATAATACAAAGGAAACTCACCATGCAAMTCCCTAAACTAGAAAGTACAATCAAAATACAAAACATGTGATAAGCAAGCTACGTATCAAGGCGTGTGTAGCTAAGCCGGCTCATGCACTTGGTTCTTCTTCCTCCTCCTTGTCTTCTTCTTGACTTGGATGAAGTCCGTCTCGTAGGAGAAATCCYCAGGCAAGTCAAGGGTGTCCTCATCCTCTCGGTCCACACAGGSCTGCTTGCTTGAAGATGCCCCGTCGCGTCGAGTGGTGCCCTTGTTAAGTGGCTGACTCTTGGGTTGCCTATTTTCTGCTTGTTGCGATGCAATGTCATTGCCAATGCTCTGAGTTGCACCTCTTCGATCAACTTGTCCCTTTTCAGGACCCTTTCCAGTCGTTGGCATACAGCTCCCTGGAGACAAAATCAGGGAGCAACCGATCGAGTATGATTTCAAGCCCCAATATTGCACTACATGCAAGCTTTTGGGCCACTCCACCACCCGTTGCCCGACCATGACACCTGCCCCAAAACCAGCGCACGTGAGCAAACCAGCGGGTGCCAACGCTGCTGTTCCTAAGGATAAACCGTCCGGGGTCGCTGCTGGCATGGCAGCCATGGAAGCCGGCATTCAGCGCGACCTTATTGCCATTGCCAAGGGCAAGGCAAAGGTCACTGAGGGGTCTGCCAAACGTGATACACCAGC